>JAYKAV010003332.1:2471270-2655508 GCA_035582835.1 Phoebastria nigripes
GAGCCGGAGTCAGCACGGCTAAAGACTCTGATGAGGAGGGAGGTAGAGGGGGAGGACAACTACAAAGCGCTTAATTATAAACCCCAAAATGTTAGAAAACCAATCTCACGCTAACAATTTGCGTATTTTGGGATTACCTACGGATGAGGAAGGTTCAGCTTAATCAGCTATCTGTGCGAATGGATCCCCAACGTGCCGGAGCTGAAGTCAATGGACAATCCCATTAGAGTGGAAAGAGCATGTGAAACGCCCTTGAGGAATGTGGCTAATGCCACAAACACCGAGGAAACAACCGTTAATAAATTCTTCCATTTTCAGGCTTAGGAGGCAAAGGGCAAATGTTGAAAGAAGCAGAAGATGGGAAGGGCACGGCTACGCTTTATAAAAAGTCCATTTCATGTATCACGTGTTCCCGAGGCAGGTCTCACTCCCTCAGATTAAAAACATCATTTTTAACCCACTAAAATAAGCCTCTCRAGAGGGAAACAACTACATCTCTTCTTTAAGCCACCTAAACTGAAGATGTCTCTCCCTCTTCCAGGATAGGGGACAATAGAAGAAAAGTCTCTATAAATAGAGAGAATACAGAGTCTCTATAAAAAGAAAAATATTGCAAAAAGTCTCTATAAAAAAGCTTGCAGAAGGTATGAATTCAGGTATCAAAGGCACTCTGTAAAACTCCTGTTTGGGCCTTCTCTTTTTGATCAACGCCGTCCCGCAGGACAAAAGCTGCTCCCGTGTCCGACTGCGGCACGCCAGAGATTTACTTGGCCTCCCTCCATCTTGTATTTACCCAGGAAACATACCGTGGACAGCCACGTGTGGAGAAAGCCTCCAGCAGAAATAATTTGGGGGTGGATAGCCCCCCAAAACCAGGTTGCACACTGAGACAGAGATGAGCTTGACAACTGCTGGAAGACCAAACCTCAACCTGCCGCCCTTTAGGYGCAGCCCGTGCCAGGCGCTGTTGGGATGCAAGGTCAGGAGAAGGTCCACGTGGTGGGATGAGACCCGAGGAGCTCAGCACTGCTGCCGTTATCAGCCATAAGCAGCCGCCCAGACTTCAAAGGCCCGCCAATGATACCGCGGGGCCCAATCCTATCAGCATCTTATCCATCCTTACCGCTTAAAACACATTTATCGCCATGCGCATGAGGACTCCGGAGCGTCCCCAAAGGACCAAGCCTGGCTTCAGCGGCCACCCCGCAGACCGGCTCCTCTCCTACCTGAGTCTGATCCAAGCGCTCATGCAGCACGCTTGTACATTTTATTCTCTCTCCCTGAAGCTTCGGCAACTGAAATCTATTATGATGTCAAAAGGTAGCTGACAACATAAAATGTATCCCGCTGAGTTGATGCCGCACGCTGCTAAATTTACAACAACATAAGTATCATAAAAATTATAAGAACTGCAAATTAACCACTGATTTTTTAGTTCAGTGACATAAATAACAGTAAAGATCTGGAAAACTTCCAAACATCTTTACAACTGTTTAATTTGTCAAAATCTATCAAGTGTATTTCAACCACAAACCTGTCCTCTGCAGTGCATTAGTTTTCACGTACTTACGCTGGCATCAAAGGCAACAAAAATAAACCTTATATAATTACTGTATTCTGATGCACCTTTCCAGTCACGCATTTATTTCTGCTTTTCTTCCTCTGTACTTCTTTGTTGACACTAACAGTCGGCAATGTTTTAAAAATGCTCACGCTAAAAAAAGAAAAAAACCATTACTGCTTTCCATCCCTCCTAGGTTTGCCCAGGATACTCAAGAAGGCACATCGCTTTGTTTGCCGATTTGACCGGTTTTCCGCTCACACCTTGCATGTACCTCGCGACGCTTGMGTCAAACCCTTTTATTTACACCTTTTCTCGTGCACCAAGCTCTGTGAATGCAAAGCCACTTTTCCAGCAGCTGCAAGACAGCAGGCAAAGATTAACAAAAATAATAAATTTTATAGGTTCTATTGCTTTTCCTATCAGGGGTGGGGAGGGTGTGAAGCTCATTTTTATATAGCTATTTATTTTGTATGGTTAAGTATCAATTATTGTCTTTTCTAAGACACAGATTATTTAAATAAAGTACATTTCTTTCACAACCATTGCAAGATTAACTAAATTTGAAGTCCAAATGTGTCGAACCGATGGTGCAGAAAGGTAGGACCTTTCTGAAAAGTAATACAAAAAGTATTTCTATTATTTGACTACTCAGGGGCTGCAAAGCTTCCTAAGCCCCCGACGTTCAGCCTGCTAAGAGCGCTTTGGCCATTGCACCAACACAACGGCGGAAGGCTTGCCAGTACCGGCCCCCGCACAAACCAGCGCAGGCCACACAGTTTTGCCTTTTGGAGAAAGAACTGGCCAAGATCTTTTCGCGTTGAATTTGTTGCCCTACCCAGGGGTTCACACCAAGAAAATTCATACACAACTCCAACTGCTGCGAGGTAGTCATTATATGCAGCAAAAAAAAAAAAAAAAAAAAAAAAAAAGTTCAGGTAGGCACTGAGAACTGACAAGACTTTTCTGTCCTCTTTTTTTGCTTTTAACAAGGCTTCTCGTGGTACAGAGAAGGGCTTCTCCCTTCGAGCTGGCTCCGTTTTCCTCAGGAGCCATTTTATGCTTTTCCTATACTTAAAATGTRAAATATTACAGGAACCAATTAAACCTTCTTAAATAGGAGAAACTAATAAATCCCTCCCTCTAATAATACTAAAGTGCAGCTTGTGAGTGACTGAGCAGAGAAAACACACTTTGTGTAGCTCCACGGGCAAAAAAGCCCATTGCAGAGGCTGGCGAGGTGGGGGTTCACGAAGACATGGTTACCAAACTATTCATGTGTGCTCGTGCCTGGCCTCAAAGCTTCAGCTGCTCTYGAGAGCTGACAGCCGACGCGCACGTCGAGTTGTCCCCATGATCCCAACCAGCCAAGGTTTGGTGGTTCCATCACTTGCGGACCGTAAGGGCGACGTGGCTCTGTCCCACAGGCTGGTGGCAGGGAGGCACAGCACGTTTTCTGAAGCAGAGTAATAAGTGCTGCAATGTGTTATACCACACTGATTTCACGACCAAATCTCAACCACGTTGGCTACCCATATGGAMGCAGGAAAGGAAGCTGAAGGATCGGGTTTGACACGATAGGTTAAACTCAGCCCCCCACCCCCAGTAAACCATACAGTAAATCTTTTTACACTGTAAAAGCAAACTAGAATTGCCTACTGTTTGTCTCAAAAAAATAGGATTTATGCTTAAAATACAGCAGAACAACTYAGAAGATAGTGCAACTCTAAAAATTAAGCATCCAGATACACAAGGAATTTTAAAATTAATTTTCCCACTGTGTTGTTTGCAAGAGCAGTACACTTAAATGGCCACAACTCATTCAGTGACACCCAGAGGTACCACGCAAGCGCTATGGAATAGTGTAAGTAATTCAAAGTTCTTTGATTAAATCTAATATAATTGCACATAACTGGAAAAAATCACAGCAAGTTGGCTTTGCATATTGCATTGCATAAATCAGAAGCGATTCCCACACAATCTATCCTTTCCAGACTATTTTATCTAAGCAACATATAGCTGTTACAACAATTTTTGAGTGACTTTGATTCTCGTTGTGGTATAATGAGTAATGAAGAAAACACGTTTTTTTATTCTGGTTTGCACTGATGAGATGTGTTTCTTCTTTGACTAAACCCTGGGTGACTCAGTTGTGCCGCTTCACAACAATGAGTTCTCATGTTTCCCTCTACACAGAAAAAAAATAAGTCTTCAACTATCCCGTTCCCAGCTCACGATGAAGGGAAGACCTTGAGAGCTCCTATAATTTGTGCTGCTCGTTGCAGAGTAAGACCCTACACCAAGGTGTTGTGCTAACTTAGAGCCCAGACCCAGCAAACAGACACCAGCACCACAAAACACTGCCTGAAGACAAAAGAGCCCCAAAACTGAGTTTTCCACAGTGAAAAGGAGAGTGTCGACGTGAGCTTGAGGAACATTTCTCACTAGATGCAGGAGAAGATGGGCTTGGCCACGGTGACTTCCCTCCAAACTCAAAAGCTTAGCGACAGGCTTCTGCAACCATCTTTTTCTGACGTTCCCAGGAAGGGCAACCACAAAAACTGCTTCTTGCCTTGAAAAGAGAACAGGCCTTTTTCTGTGCTCTGCACCAGATTTTCAGACTTAAGTTTCTCTTTCCAGCAACATGTGATGCAAAGGCTTTGTACTACGTGGGGCCTAATATTTTCAGGCCCGGAGACTTAATTACATTCTACTCTAATTGGCACATGGTACTAAAGTATAAATATTAATAACATTAACACCCCTCCCCCCCAAAAAAAAAAAAAAACAAAAAAAAAACCCAAAACCAAAAAAAACCACAACCCTGATTGAGATGGCAAGCTGAAGACCAAATCAATAATCAACAGTAATGTTTCTTCTTAATCACAGCAGCTACTCCACCCTTTTTATTGATCTTTTTCCTTTTTTTGCTTTATTTTCACTATAATCTCCTGAATCTTGATTGAATTAGTTCAAAACAATTGCACACCCAGCCAGGATAAGCCATGCTTTGGTTTTAAAACCCTTCTCGTGGTAGCAGCTGCACAGTGAGTTGTACGATGTTGTTGAGACCAACCTTTCATTTCTCAGCTTCTCCCTTCTCCTGGTGCTTGTCCCTGAATCCACAAACTGAACAATCTGGTGGATTGGTGGGCAGTTAAAATTTGCTCTGTCTAGGAAAGAGGCAACCGTGCTAGGTCTGACCTCCTCCCAGCCACGATGATTTATTCATGCATAGGTTTAAAGGAACCTTCATTTAACTGTCTTACTGTAATCTGAAAGCTAGTAAAGAAAACCAAACCATGTATCTTCTTTAGACATATCTGTTGATCAAATATTTCACTCCAATGTTCTCTACAGCATCATTATGGTACTCGCACGTGTTCACCCCAAGTATAAATCTTCAGCAGGTCCTACCTGCCTCTGCAGCAGCTTTCCTGGAAACGGCTTTATTGTGTTCTAGTAAACTTCACTCGTGTTATTTATTCTCCTCTAAAAGAGAAGTTACACTTCACTGTATTCATTCCTAGCGAAGACAAGTTTCTGCCTATCAAAAGACAAGTTTACTGCAAGGACTCGTGTAATAATACTGATAATGGGTAGAAATTACACATTTTATAAGGGAGAAGACAAAGCACTTCATGTTTTATAATAGTTGTGCTGATATCATAGTTTCACCAAACTGCTTTCATACAAAATTACAGCCTTCCCTCCTGAGTGACCTAACCTGCAACTATTTAGGATAGATATAATGGGGCATACTGTCAACTACAAATCAAGAGATGCACTGGCTTCAATGGAGATTCTGCAATTGGCTTCCAAGGACTTGTAAAGTGATGAYCTGACCCCACATTTTCAGTAAAGGGCTGAAATATGCTATTGAAAGGAAACAAATCAGGCTAGAAGAAAATAACCAAATAGAACTTTAAAAACTTGTGAAAATAAAAAAGAGCCTTCAGGTTGCGAGCTGAAAAGGATCTCTTTAATAAACAGACAGTAATTACAAATATTACTGAACAAAGGAAAAGGAAACCGAAACATGCCGAGAAAGATAATCAAGTAAGAAACGTGCTTATAGGATGCCAGTCCAACTGATTAAAGATCTTCAGAAAGCAGGATATCCCACCTAGAGCCGTTAATCCTTATCTGGATCCTTACACACCCACACCCCTGCCAACATCAGATCTGAGGATCGAGAAGAGCAGCCCATCCTTCTTCCTTATTACTTCTGTCCCTTTCTGTTGCGTATGCCCGCTGGTGCTGCTCATCGCAGCCTGTTAAACATACGCGACGCAACCTTCATGTTGCTGACGTTAAAGCAAGAGGGAAGCTGCAACCAGTAATTTTTTTTTTCCTTACTTTTTTCCCCATGTAAAACAAAGCAAGGGAAGAGATCCCAGGCTGAGTGTCTTTTCAGACGCAGTAGGTCCCTAAACTGGGCGAGATATATAAATGATACGACATGACTCACGAACATCGTCTAGCAGGTAACGGCAAACAAACAGCAGTAGCTAGTTAATGATGATCTGCAATAATGCCGGGGAAACTTGTTACCATGTAAGTAACCTGCCACACCGGGGATACAAATTGTCTCCGATTTGATAGCACCTACTGCCGAGAGGCGCGTTATCAATGTGCTAGCTTGCTCAGATAAATGGAGTACTATTTCCCTGTGCTGCTGCTGTCACTTTCTCTGGTCCRTCAGCCCCTTTCTTAAACTGATTGCTATTTTTATTACACTCCCTAAAACATGAAGCAGGAGACTCCTTTTCCTGAAACGCACAGGCTAGATAGATGACGCCTTTTAAATAATATTCTTTTCTCGCTGGCCCTGATCCTTGCAATGTTGTTGCTTACTTTGGAGGGGGAAACAAAATACAAGTGGCAAGCCATATCTCTCCATTCCAAAGGGAGTGGTTTCCCAAGAAAAGCATAGTTTTGTTCCCTTGCTATTTCCTTTCGGCACTGCAGACAAGCAGGCAGCAGACCCACTACTAAAACTGACCCCAGCAGCTAGGAAACAACGCTCRTACAGAAAATACCTGCTGCAGTTTGAGGGCAGCAGGTGGCAATTTGGTGGGGGTGGGAGGGGATGATCTGGATTGTTAATTGGACTTACCACTTCTAAATTCTGGATTTGGTAGGACAAAAGGAAAATTATCGGGAAACAGACTTTTTAAAGTCTAAAATTAGGTGAGATGCTATTGAAAAGGAAAATAACTTCCAGCTTTATTTTAAGAACTGGAATTGTGTTTCCTGCTTCCAATGCTGCAGTTCTTCTGGAAAGGAAGTTGCCCGCAAGTAACGGATAAAATATAGAAAACCTCGTGGATTCAACAATGTTCTCCCCACACTTCTGTAAAAATAAAATCCAGAGACTGGTAGAGCACACTGGTTTCACTGTAGAAGATACACTGCCAAAGGCGGGGGGGGGAAGCGCTCACTAATACAATAAGTCATTGTACTCGGAGATCTACCACATATGTTACTCCAAGGGCTCTCAACCTTAAACTTGGAAAGTCTAAGACACTGGAGCCATGATATATAAAGTAAGACCCAAGTTCCAAATATTTGATTTAGCAAAGTAAATATGGTTGTTTTTATTGGGTGCAACAAGCATTTTTCACAGAGTGAAGAATTATGGTAAACATCTGCTAATCATACTCACAAAAGAGGTCATTGTGTTTAAATCCAAGGTCATATTAATAGCTATATTTAATTAATAAAACCCAACAGTAATATTACCCAAGTTTCCAACAACGTCTGCTTCCTGACACTCAAGGACCTATTCATTAATGGACCACTTATATTGGTTTTTCTTGATATTGCTGCTGAATTCTTACAAAGCTTTTAGGCCATACAACAGAGGCCTGACTTAGAAGTAAACTGCATCATGTTATGCTATATGTCTCTGGGGTATTATACCATGCGGACGTAGTTTGTGAACACATGCGTTAACAAAAATACTGGAATATGTGATATTCCATGAAGGTGGTCTTGCACTTCCAGGTTTCCAAGTCTTCTCCCATGCAATGGGATAGGTAACAGCATCACATCTGCTTCTGAACTAGGAGATAACGTTCTTCGTTGAGTCATTCATTGCCTAGATGCAAGTTAGAGCTGCACCTGCATTTCATGAGAGCTTTTTTGCTTGAAAAGAAAGAAAGAAAAGAAATCCTAGCTTTTCAAGAAATGTTGGATTTCCTTCGTACTTCCAACCCACCCCCAGTTAGATCTGGAAGGGCAATTTCTCAATGTGTTTACAAGTTGCACAGCCCTGGTGGAATTATTGCCCAAAGTGAACYGAGTGTTTCGATAGTTCTAGTTCATTTTGCCTGTTAAGAAACATGCTGTTGAAACGTTGTTGATCTCAAACAGGAAAATGAACCTGGTTTTCGCTTACTCAGGTGCTAAACAGCACAGCTTTTTTCAAATCTCAGGAGGTGTCCTGGATGAAACTGATACAAGTGAGAAATGAATCAGATCTTAGATCTTCTAATGTTCAATTGTTTAAATTTAAGGCAACGGAGATCTATTGAAAAGTAGGTTTTCTTGCATACCCAGACTTCCTCATGTAACTGCAGTCATTGATGTTTATAGATTTCTTTTCTGTGAAAGATAAATCTAGCTTGTTGCATGAAAAATCCTCGAATGCACTGATGTTTATTCACCGAATTTCCATATCCTTTACACTTGAAGTTATTTTCTCTTTTCCACAATGTATGTGAAAACCATGACATTTTATATATTCTACACAAGTTCCTCACACCATACTGCACTATCTCCATGTTATTATATATACTGCAGTAATGCCATTTCCAATTCATTACAAAACACTACTCACTTCTATGCACCAGATGTCCCAGCTTTGGTAGGACCAAGTTATTTTCTGCCCAACAAGTCTTGAAGGCAAAAATAGCTGTGCCTGTATCTTTGTATACAACCAGGCCATTTCACCTACTTGTGTCAGACTTCCACCCCAATAGACATAGGTGCTTTGTCTTACCCTATTTTTAGACAATTTGCCACCAAAGACAACTGTGGAAACCTGTGTAATGCACAAAGCCGTAACACTGGCTAGTGAGTCCTGCTATAAAGAAATTCAGACACGAGAGGAAGTCCTGATAACTCAGTTCTCGGATGGCCCTCCTATCTCTCATGGCTTCATGACAAACCAGGGGGATTCTCTCAACAYCTCCTGCCCTTCAATCTACAGCCTAAACATTTTCCAGAAGCCTGGATTTGTTCGTGCACAATCTAACCTTGGCACAGGAGCAACAAAAGCAGCAAAAACCATCCTGTCCGCAGCGTAGTGTGTATCATGGGCCTGCAGCCACCAAAAACCTCTTGTCAAATGCAGAGAGAGAGTCAGAAGCTCTTCAGCAAGCTCTGTGCAATGCTCCTCTGCACCGTCCCATTATCCTGGGGACACAGGGAGACCTTCTGACAAGCAAAAATGAACCAGAAGTATTTTGGGAGAGGTCCTCGACAGCAGGAGCCAAGAGGGAGAGTGGCTGAAGGAGGACAGAGCAGGAGGAGAAGAGAGGAGAGCTGAGAGCGAGACGTTATCTTTTAGCCTCCTCTGCAAATACATGTGGGAATGGCAGCACTGGACACAGCCAGGCAACGACGAGCTCTGGATCGAAGCCCCCAAGTCCAGTTCCACCCCTGAGAATGAACTTCTACCAAGTTCAGAATTTAAGGAAGGACCACACCAGGCTGGACTAAATTTAAGGTTAGATACCTCATACAGGCAGCCTCTTGGTGGAACAGAAAGATGAAATAGCAGGTGAGTTTACACATAAATTCATAGCTTTGGGTAGTAAGTTGCAAGAGCATAAGTAAGTCGTGGGTGATAAATTTTAGGCTAAAGTAATTCATTAGCCATTTTGGCATCACACATGAAATGCATCAYTTTGATCTAATGTATTTCAGTGCACTCTGCTATCATCTGCACTGACTGTGCTTTGTTGAGATGAAGGGCTTTTTAATCCAAATCAGAAAGTGATGCTTCTGCACCGATGCTCTAATTTAGAAGTTATAATTAACAGACTTACTGCTAATCAGATCTCATCATACCTCCCCCAAGGCCCCAAATGTGGGAAACAGAAGAAAGGACCAAAGGTGCCTCGAGACAGCATCTAAATCTGTGTCTACAATTTTGTGTGTTCAAACCCATGCATTCGTATGTGTGAAATTGGTGGGAAACACGATCTTGTGGTTGAAGTAAATGCAGAGAAATCAGGAGGCCCGAGGTCTCCCTCCACCCCTCCATCTCTTTAGGCAAATTACACAGGACTTGATTTTCAGAACTGGGAATAGTCAGTAGCCTACAGAAAAGTGCATGTAACACCATCCCATGCAGCTGACTTACTAAACCGCACATGCCTCTTACACAGCTGGCCCCTGACCTCTGTTCAAAACACTGGTCCCACTGCAGAGACGGGGAAGGTAAGCTCTTGCTCCCAGCACCACTGCATGGCCCCGTGCGTTCATCTGGAAAGTCAAGGTGCTCGGGTCAAGACACACRGGACTACATAACCCTGCTCCTCCACATTCACATTGCGCACGCGAAAGCAGAGCATCGTGCCCACAAACGAGTAGGAGAACAACAACAGATCGCCCTGGAGTATGTTAGCACGCCAAGAACAGGAAAGAAAGCTAGAAATCATTTTTACCAGGGGGCAACACAGCCTTGAGCACATATTTCAGCTCCTCCCCGGCAGCCACGCTGCCTTTGCCAAGCTCCCGTCCCTTGATGGGCAGCTGCTGGGGCAGCCGCATACGAGGGACGGCACGTCCAGCCCGAGGCAGCTGTGCCCACACAATTAACATTTCAACATTCGTGCAATTGCTGCATCGCAAAACCTCAGCATTCATCATTTTGTCATACCAGTTAACCCAAAGTAAGTTAGCCTGAAATTTTTGGTACCCTTGCTGCTGGCTGTCCAAGTCCTGCATGCCCACTGAAGGGTTYTTCAGTTGAGACATTCAATTTAGCAAAGGGTTTGCTTCTTCGTAATCTCTGTACTCATGCAGTTGAGCCCATCAAAGGTCACACTAACTCTTTGGCTTGGAAAGCGCATCCCTGCGTTAACATAGGTACAGTCACACTCAGGATGTTTTCAAAGCAGATGAATTCACAAATCATGGGCAGCACGCTCCTGCCCATGGTTACAGAAGGATTACCCAAGGTTTCTCCAGCCGTTGGCTCATCCCCGACCTCCATTTTCTTCATGCCTGTGGTCAGACCAAAGCTAGTGGTGAAGGCAGCACGCAAGCTTGCCAGCAGCTGAAGGTTTGCCACCAGCTCTTTGGAAAACACATAACCGTCAGCACGGGGAGCTGGGCAGGGGCCACTTGGCCACCTCGGATCCCACCCACCGCCTGGCGACACCACGCCGCTTCCCGGTGGCACCAAGTACCCCCTTCATGCCCACCTGCAGCCTTGCTGTCACCCTATCCAAACACAGCTGGAGAGCACAGGGGGAAGAGGGTTCAGTCCAGAACRTGCCCTTCCCTCACCCTACCCTTGAAATAGCAGCTGGGTCCCGGCCAGCCCTGATCCTAACCTGCCCGAGCTGTGTCAACACCAGCAGAAACAGAGCCTTCTGCACAGGGCTCCCCAGCCCACACCAGCCCCAGCATGGAAGCCATCAAACCTGAAACATTACTGAATTTCCCTTAACCCTTCCCGTGGATGTTCACACAGAAACACTATTTTCAAACAAGTGGATTGATTATCCGCTACGTAACTAGCAGGCATGCCTGCCTGCAGTCTCAAACCTGGATAGAGCACCATTCCCCTCAAAGAAGTTTCTGACACATATTTGCTGCATCTTTAACTTCCCAAAAGCAGAGTTAAAACTGGTCCAAGAAAACTAAAAAGACAGCACAGGAAAACACACAGTGCTCACACTGTAACATCTCTGAACGAGGCATCCCTGTACAGGGATCCTGAGCAGACTCCTTTGCAGGCTTAAGGAGTTTATTCCTCATGCCAGTTTGTATTTTCTATGTAAATTTGTGCAGCTGCCTTGAAAGGAACCGCAGGCTTCTGTTAAACCAAACTTTCTTTGTGAATTAAGAGTAAAATGCACAAACTCGCTGCTTAAGAATTAAATGAATGTATTTTTATTGCAGCATGAACAGGGTTTTTTTGTAAGGTGAACAAGAGCTCGTAGAGCCAGGTAAGTGTTTATAAATATAACATTTATTCTTATACAATGTATGTATTTTGCTTTAATAAAACCAGAACCTGATCATTCAGTATCAAAAATCACAGCGCAAAATTTGTATGTTTTTCTCAAGACCAAAATTGTAACTCATTTTCCATGCTGCACCCTAAAGCTCCTGTTCACTGCCAATAGGACATTGTTTTCTTGTTTTTTCTTTTTAAACAGCACAGAAAGAAAACATAGTAGAGGGTGTCACTGCAAACACATCAACATGTACCATAAAAATGAAAACAAACCTGATTAACTCAGTTTAACTAAAGCTTCCAAGTTCCTTATCAGTACCTGGGACGTATCTGGAAGGGAGCTTTCCCACCCCAAAAGGAAGTGCCAGGGGTGTTCCCCACTCCCAAGGGTAGGCAAGGTTGGGTGGTTTGTCCTGTTGTGATTTAAATACGATGTGATCCTTATTCACTGCTATAAAGTCTGCTCTGAGCATGCCAGTACATGTCAGCTTTCCCTTCACTCTGTAAGACAACATCCGCCTCCATGCAGAGTTCAAAAATATTTGATGATTTAAGCCAGCTTGCTACACTTAGAACACAAAGCAGACTGCAGTGCTCAATATCAGAATCAGCATTTCTCCCCACCCCCCCCACTTGTGAATACATATATTTAGATCAAATAGGCTTTTGGCATCATTTTTACATGCCTACATCCAAGCCTACTGGTACTAGAAATCCTCTCTTCAGTACCATCAGCTGAGGATAAAGACATGAGACTTCCCATTCTCCAAGGACTGCCAGTCTCCTTAAACATAAATCTGCTACTGTGCAAAAGGCACAATCTCTAAGGATTTCTATCGCAAAAGAACAAGGAAAATAGCCCAATAACCGAGAAAATGGAGCAGTTTCACAGATTGGTGTGTTAAAGCAATATAAAGCAATTATGTGGTTGGGTGAAGGTAAGGAAGGGAGCAAAGACAGAAGAAGTTAAGGGGGTTTGGAACTGAAGGGAACGTCTGATTTGGGACTGCAGCAGCATCCTCAGAAATTGCAGACTGAAGAGGGCTGCTTGGGACATAGTTCAACAGCCACCGATGCGATGGGCAAAACCCCACTGCGCTCCAGATCAACCTCCAGTTAGCAAAAACGTACAGAAACATCCAGCAGTGTTTCTCACAAGTACCAACAGCACTAAGGGGGGAGAAAAGAAAGCACTACATTTTTTGAGAAGTACCATAAGCTCGATCCTGACAAYGGCCAAAGCCGTGACAAAACCTTGTATGTTTTTCTGAACAATTAAGCAATTCATAGTATATTCAATTCACACTTTTTTTCCACAACTGGGTGTGTAATTTTTGTCTTGTTAAACAGGCACCGAGTAGCACTAACCCACAGGTATCATTTCATTATTTCTCTAAATGCCACTTGCAGGGCAGCAGCATACACAGCATGTGTGAGGTAGTGGGTGGTCTTATTTCCAATGCTGTAATATCTAAACCACAATAAGGTGGCTGGTTAAATACAAAGCCCCAACTTTAACTCCGCTTCTGGAACCTCAGAGGTTTACGTTTTCCAAGGTGATGTGGACCAGAGCCCCCGCTACCAGATCTGGGGCGGCCCTACTGATTTAGAGCTGCTGGGCATCTGGTGCAATGCTTTGGGGATATATCACGTTTATTAACTGTTCAGCTATGAGCTATCAAGCTCACGGCAGGCACTTTATATTTAAGAAAGCGATGAGAATCATTAAGGCAGGATTGAACTGGGGACGCAAAGAATGCRTTCGGTTAATCGTATTAGCAAATATCCTTGCCTTGGCCTCGCCGTTTCCTGAGAGGGGTTGGGAAACCGTCCGGGGGAATGTGTTGCCTAGGGCCCCGACTTCACAGAGAAAGGCAAAATGGCAGGGAAATGTCTGGCTTAAAGAAAAAAAAAAGAAAAAAAAAAAAAAGAATAAGGTGCTGCTGCCCTGCCCGTGCTGCTCTGCTTCGGGCTCTGCCGCCCCACTGCTGCTTCTGGAGGCTGCGGCAGCCGCCGGGGCATCGGCAAGGCTGGAGGGAGAGGGCTTTGTGCTAGGAGCGGGTCTGCAGGCGTGTGGCAACAGGGAATTCAGATTAACAAACTTTAAGGCAACGCTGATGTACGAAATCACTCTTGCCCCTTTCTTCAGTTGCACATAGAAGACTGCAATGAGCACGCTGGATGGTGAAGGGGAGGACACAGCAAAGAGGCGCTGAAACTTCAGAAAAATTCATGTCACAGTATTATCCCTGATAAAGTTAAGAGATTTACACGAGTATTACTCAGAACAGGATTTGCCCGAATGCACTGGATATATAATGAACAACAAAAAAAGTTTTCTTTCCCAGGATTAACTAAAGAGCGCAATTTTCTCTCCTTTTTTCAATATGACTGTGTACAAGCAAACCTTCTTGCAGAAATTACTTGCATTTTAAACGTTATTGCTAATCTGCAATACAGYGTGTGTTTCCCTAGCAAAGTCATTAAAACGTGCACGGGTCAGGATGCTGAGGCTGCATTCATGATTCTTTATAGTTACAATATTAGTAAAGTATTTACTAAATTGACTACCACCTACTTTAAGTTAAATTTGCTGACAGATAAACTGAGCATAACCTCTGGCATTTTCAGACGTTTTCTTATGAATAGATATATTTTGCATGTTTTTGCATGCTAGGCCCTTTCCAAAATGCTGATTTGATCTCTGATATCAAGGCTTACTCACCCCCTTGAAGGTACAAAAGAAAGGTAGCAGTAGCTTGCATGTGGGTGAATGAGACTTTAATATATAGAAAGCACAAAACTTACTCTTTTTAGCTTATTTTAGATTCAAAAGCTGTAAAAGAACACTAAAAATTCTATACTATTTCTGCATTGGTTGAAAAACTCAGCTGAGGAGAGATTTAAAAAGGGGGAGATATAAAAAGAATATTCTTTGCATAGTCATAAATCATTATAAAACAATTATTCTGTAGCAAAAAAGCACTCGTTTCACAAGGGCAATCCAGCTTCAAGAGAGTGCACTATCTGTTAGCATCCTATTCTCAGAACAGACATCTCTGGACAGATTTGTTACAGTTTTGTAGATGCTAATGTGTAAACAGATTGTAAAATTATTTTTGGGCCTATAATAGGATTTAATGTGTTTAAGAGGTAGTCTTATACCTCTTTAACAAAGAGGCTTACAATATGGTAAGAATGTATCACAAAAAATATAATGCTTTTAACAGATAAATCCTCTTGGCAAAGGCTGTAATCTTTCAAACTTAATTGGTGAACTCATTAACGAACAACTGCCACTACAAGAAGAAAGACTATTGTCAGCGACTTATCGGGCAATGAGATAACAAACTTAATTATATTGTTTTCAGTGGATTTACATTTGCTTCCTTTAGGACACTAGATTTTCTAAACATTATTTCCTTGGCTGTATACAATTTCCCCCCCCCCCCATAAGAGAAAAGCAAACCTATCTACAGCACATAAGCAAAGAGAAAAAACCCAAAAGCATCACAGCTTTGAACCAAGCATAACACAGTCCTAAAACTTCTGTCTTTATTATCTACTTGTAAAAAGTTATAAGCCTGTAAACTAGTTAATTTATGAGCCATGTTAATCATTTGTTCCCATTTGATCTGAGGTTTAGCAAACATGGTTTCCTGGGACGGAGGAGGATAATTTGCAGGTCCAGCTTGGCTCCGGAGGGGGCACTAACTAATTTGACACCGTAACATGACATTGATGGCAGGCACACACTAATGACCGAACTGCTAGATGCTCCTGTCAGCCTGTCGCTGCAGTGAAAAGCAAGTTTCTTCTTATTGCCAAAAAAAAGTGCAGAGTGGTCCTACTAATTATTCAGACATGCACTATAATGAGAATCTTAGTGCTCCCTTCCAACATACGAACTGCTCACTAAAGCTCCCATTTGTCTGATACGGTGGCTGATTAGAATTTGTTTCTTGAATAGTAAAACCGCAGCTTAAAATAAAGCAGAAAGGATAAACAGCCTTTTATTCTGCATAAAACTCAGAAAGTGGCCATTTTGGTTTCAAGCTGGTTTTTTTGTCATTTATTTACACCAGAAGAATAGAAAATTGGATTAATTTTTAATAGTACTTCTTAAACAACATATACATCTTCATGGAGTTTTACTGCCTGGATCAGTCAGGACATAAATTCTGTGGACAAAGGGTGGCTCGGAAGGTATTTTCTTTTCTTTCTCTTAGGAGGAATGACATTTTCTAGAACAGAAACTTGTACCAGGCAAATCACAGGTTGGAAAAGAAGCGTCTGTTTTTCCTAGATTATATTGTTAGAACTGATTCCTCAATACAAACTTTGAAAGCCCGTAAGGACTTTACATATTGCTGAATGATCTGGATGCAAAAACAGAAAAAAGGAGTTAAGAAAAGTTGAACCGTGTTTTCCAGAATTGACATTTATTCCTCACTTTAGGTCCTGATCCAGCACAGGCTACGGAGTGTACTTCAGCTTCGTATCTATACTATATTTACAATTCTGTAATTTTCAAAAGCCTCCGCAGCAATGCAGAACTGCAATCCACAAAGAGGCCAATGGACCTACCGGCGTATGTCATATGTTAAATATACAGACTGAAGATACGTTACTACCCTGTAAAAAAGCCTGAATTTCTAAGGATAACACTTAGTTCTTTCTGAAAAGCAAACCCTTCTAAGAGCGTTTCAAGTGGGCCACCCAAAGCCGAGCACAAGCTACTGAGTCATTTAGAAAAACRTAATAAACTCGAAAGTGTTATACACAAAGGTGAAGGAGACATGCGCTCCACTACCACCCCAGGACAGTTTGAAAGCCATTACTGGTTAATAGCTCTCTAGTGGTCTACAGGAATTCAATCAGTGGTCTCCCCTCATATGCTGTACCTGCGCTGGAAAAGCCACAACTACATTAGGAACATATTGGCAACCGACGGTTGGGGGGATCCCGCAGCACAGACCTGAGCGGGCTCAGGGCTGAACCCCAGCCCATCTGCACGGGGCCGGGGCTCTACCTCCTCCCCCTGCCTTCGCTCTCCTGGCTGCTCATCAGCGTGCTTATCGCTGACTCGCACAGATAACTATCTGTATTTAGGAGGGGTTTCATTTACATGGAGGCTGATGCCTACAGTTCTCACGTTATTATGGTTCATCACCCCTTTTTCACGGCGGGGGGGATAGCAAAGGGGCTACCGTGCAGCATCAGAGAGCAGCAGGTCGTGCCCATCGCACGCAGAGCCAAGCACCCGAGCGTCCCCTGCGCCCGGCACCAGGGTCCCTTTGCAAAGCGCTGCAGATCCCCCGGCAGCACGTGCTACCTTTAGAAACCATGACGCAGCAGAGCACCGGGCACTTCGCTCGTGGCCCCAAATATTCCAGAAATTAATCTTCGAATAACTTTTACCAACTGCAGCACCACCAATCTACTACAGAGTGGCACAACTTCCGAGATGAAAGCGAAAGTACATGTTTGGAGAGCCAAACCAATGTAACGTAAATACTGGGTACGCGCTGTTACATGTCATTTTGCAGCGCAACATGTGAAGGGCACATGAATCATTAGCGAGAGAACAACCCTGGCACCTACCCCAGAAATACCTCAGTCAGCACCCAGCAGGAAAGAAAAGATCAAAAAAAAAAAAAAAAAGAGATCCCAGAATCATAAACAGAGGCTCAGCTCCCACAGAAAGATACACTTAACAGCGTTCATCTTTTTGGAAAATAGAGGTACTGTATCCAAGATACGGCACCGCTAACATTTTCCACATGGCTGGGGATGGATTGGTGAGTGGCCTTCTCCTAAACAACAGCATCTCTATGTGCCAGCTGTTGGAAAAATGAGGACCTGGTATTAATTCAGGTAGAGGAGAAGAAGAGAGTCATCAAGTTTATTTCAAACCAGATTATGCCACGTTCAGCCACGTTGTGTGGACACGCTGCAGTAGCCTCCTCGCCCAGCATGCCGGAGTGTGAAGAACAATCCTTTTATATCCACAGCATGACTTGGCCAACTTTAAAACGCAACAACTAAAAACTCCAACGTCCTTCTGTCAGTTTAACTGCTAATTTGCAATGGATTCGGTTACACTTCCCGTTTAAGGCAAGTTCTCCCTGAGCGCTGGCTAAGAAATCTTGGGCAAGAGGAAGCAGCAACCACCAAAGAATTAAAAAAAAAAAAAAAATCTCACCCACCACTTCAGAAAAGGAGGCAGGAGCCCTCCTGCTGCCCCCCCCCCCCMCCCCGGGTTTGCAGCTGGAGGATGGCAGCAGCCCTGCAGTCTCGATGGGTCCCGCTGCAGATGGCGGGGGTCTGCCCCGAGGCTAGAGAGAAGCTGCGGTGAGGGTGCCAGGCCAGCCTGGGTGGCCAGGAGCTCCGGAGAGGAAGTCCCCTCCTTTCCCTGCCATCTCTCTCTGAAGATGACTCAGAGGTAGGTGAGGCACGAAGGATGCCGTTCCCTACGAGAGCATGAACAGAGAGACTCACCCTCTGTCAGGACGAGGAGCGGCTCTCAGGACAGATTCAGATCACAAACCTCCCTGATCCTGGTGCTCTGGCAAGGTTTCCACACGACACAGCTGGATCACCATGGCTCCCTGGGCCATGGGCAGGGGCTCTCCGTGACCAGCTCGCCCCACCAACCCGCCTTGAATACCCTCCTTAGGTCTCAAAGAAGGCAAAGTGAGGAGGATCTTAAGCATTATAACTTACCTGCAAAGTGAGCCGCTAACTGAACTTTATGAAACACATGGGAACAGACTGGGACTTATTTAGGTCTTTAAAATTGGTGAAGTGGTATGGGTTGGTAAAAGCAGTGTCAGGACCATAATTAAATCRGGATCAAACTAAACACATGGTTTGGGAAGGGTCCTCTCAGTCCCCACTAGTTCAACCCTCCATGTCTCTCTACTCACTCACAACTGCACTCTAAAGCAGCCTTTCCCCTCCTTTCCTGCTATGGCAAGAAGAGACAAGGACTTGCATCACTCAGCTACCGGTCCTTGTGGGTACCTCTCCATGGCACATGCTCTCTGCACATTAAAGCACTAGTTTCACAAATTCACTGCAGAGTTTTATCAGAAATGCCATTTAGCTAACTATTGGATAAGAAAGAATAACCAAAGTTTACTATTTTTCTTCCTCTGTGTCCTACGGTTGGTCACGTGAAAGAAGTGCTCCTTCCAGCGTGGCCTAGGCCGGGCAAAAAAAAAAAAAATAAAAAAAATCTGTGTACGAAATCACTCAAAAGACTAGCTTCAGGCTAGGCATAAATCGCTAGGTAAAATAAAATAAGTAATGGTTTCACCGCACTGATCCAAACAATCAGCAATCACTCACAACCCTCTGCTCGTCCTTCCAGGCACCGACTGCCGGATCACAGCCTGGTGAAGGAGACAAAGTACAACTGCAAGATGGCAACTAGATAAAAAGAGCAGGAAGGTTTGCTTTATCTGAACAAGCAAGCTATGCAGAAGGGAACTGGTGATTACTGGTCCTGTGAAATCCCACAGATACACCCTGGAGAAAAAGGACTAAAGTGTATATATACGTTAAGTGTGTAAGAGAAAGATACTGCTAGAAGAACCATCATCTTGATGCCTCTTCAAAAGGCATCACCTCCACTTGCCACCTCTTCTCATCCTTCTTCAGCCACCACTGGACAAGAGATGCCAAACACATTTAAAGTAAGAGTCAAAATACCAATTCCCCAAGAGGATCAGAAGTTATACAAGAAGGTCTCCCCTCCCTGACAAAACTCCTCTTGCTTTTTGGTTTTCCCCAAGAAAGACAGTGGGCAGGCTACAGCCCAACAGCGAGGGGCACGGGGTACCGAGTGCCCAGCCCCAGGACAAACATCATGCTGCGGGGACGGAGGAGCCTTTGCCATAACCCAAAGCAGATGCTGGCTGAGGTTAGTGAAGCTCCTGCCTTCACACACAAAAAAGTGTTTTATTTTAGAAGAGAAAGAGACAGGTTTGTGGTGATGTTGCCCTTGGGCTTCTGGGATTTTGTTTGTTTGTTTTTTTAAATAATTTAGCAAGTTATGCCTCCATGTAACATATGAAGGTGATTTGATGTGGTAATTACCTATTACATTTGACAAGGTAATTAATGGAGCAAAATACCACTGTACAATGTGCAAATTTAGTTTGCTATCATTAAAACATGTGTCTGCTTAGCAAACTGTTCTGTTCATAAAAAAAGAAAGGGACGGAAGACTCCCAACTGTGCATATTCTGTCATCTAGAAAATGTATGGACTGACCTTCAGCTTCAACTACACTCCTGCCCCAACAGACATTCTCTAGCAGGACCAGAGAACTCTAAAAACTAATAAAAGAAAATTAGCAACATCTTCCAGGAGCAGTACAGAACTTTGTAGACATCTTTAACACCTCAGCTAAAAATGCCTGAGACTTTGATGTCAATGTTTGCTTCCAGCTCAAGAAAAAAAWATCCTTGAAAACTGTTTTCTTTTCAGAAATTCCCCTCCAATGAGTCAGGTATATCAACCTGGAATGAAGGGTTGCACTGCTCTTGGAAAATGAAAACCAGCAGCATCACTGAGAAGATGCTCAGAAATTTTCAATCACTTTAAATGCTCTGATGACTTTGTCTCTAGAAGAAGCCATCTGAGCATGCAATGACGTAAAGGAGAAGTCAAAGACCCATGTACAAAGCTAAATACAAACTAATGGGAACAAAGTAAATATTGTAATTATCATTAGTGCTAAATAAGTAAAACATTCCGAAGTACAGAACACATTCAGACCATGTACTTGGGCCTGTGGAAAATGAAAACACATGCTCGACTGAAGTGCCCAAAACCAAACCAGAAACCTTCAGTGGTTGTATCAGGACCTTCCTGAGTTATCAAGCAGCAGGATTAATACCTGCTGCCAGCTCAGATTTCTACTACTGCTGTTTTCACATTAGAATGTCCTAAACAGTTTATGGTTTTAAATAATCCCGAATACAACGTAAATCTGTTTACGCAGAGAGACAAGCAAAGAATAAGAAAACGACACAAGCATCCACATACCAAACCCAAGTGATTTAGAAGCAAAGGTATCCAATCTGTAATGCCATATTATTCTTACATATTCCTTATTCTTACGGACTGTATCCTCAGTAACCTTTTAACAAGAAAACCCAGACACTATTCTGAAGTCATCTTCATTGCCAAAGGAACCCTTGGAAATGCAGTAAGGACCTGCTGGCTGAAAGTATTTTTAGATAGCTCTGCCTCTGCATTAGAGATAATTCCATTGCAGTAACCACTACATACACCAGAAAAACTCTTAAATCCTCCCAGACAAAAATGAAGGCTTGTGTGATGAGTACCAAGGAGTATCAAAGCTAAATACGTCTCCTCCCACCCTTAATTCAAAGAAATCTAGAAAAGTACTTTCAGAGAAAGAAGGCCCCCAAAGAAACCCTTGGGAGAACATTAACCTGTTTCTTCTCGACCAGATGCAATCCACTTCATCCCCTCTGCAGCAGAGCAACAAGTGCTAAGACTCACGTTGGGACATACGTGCTCGTGAGAGGATGGGCTAAAAACATCCAACAAGGATGTTTTCCAGCGGTTTCCTTACCTGTTTCACAAGAAGGTGCTTGTTTAGGGCATCCTTGGACACAGCGGTAGGGCACCAGCGGGGCTCATCACCCAGCTCCCAGGTGCAGCTAGTGACACAGACAGAGCTCCCTGCCCAACAAACCGACGGACAACACCATGGGTTCCATCAGTGTGACCAAGCCACGCTGGGGGTGCCCCCCCCCTCGCCCACCCTCCCTGCGCCCAGGACCCCAGCGAGGCAACTGCCAGGAGAAACGTGATCCCGGCTCCTTTCACACCCAAGCATGAAGTGGCAGACGGGAGAAAAATCTCTCCTTTCTACAGGTTCTTCTATTACTAATAGTTTTGATTTTATTATGTGGAGGTGAGAAACAAAACCCGACATTTGACTGAGCTGGGGGTGGGGGGAGAATAAGGAAAGAAAGAGAGTGCTTTCTGTGAGGGATACACATATGAACGATTCAACAGGCTAAAAAGCCTTGGCTCTCATTTGAGCAGAGCAGCTGCCAACCTCTTATTTGGACAGGGAAAGCCATCCAGGTGCAGCAGCACCAGATACAGGAGCACAACGAGGGGCTGGGATCAGATGAGCCAAAAGACCCTTCCCAGCCCACGCTCCTGTCAAGAGAAACACCTGATAACTACAGGACACCTGTAAAACAACCACGCTGGTGAATCTGAGCTCCCCACAACTCCCCAGCACAAATGCACCGGGCATTTACAGTAATTGCAAGTCCGAGGTGCTGGAGATAACGTCAATACCTACCTCGGGTCCAGATGCACTTGCACTGCTGGTGCAAGAGCCTCGAGAACATTGTGAGCTCRTTGGATGATGGGTCCAACACGGCTTAAAGAGGCAAGTTGGAAAAGCTTCTATCTTAACAAGATTTAGAAAAACTTAATTAAAACGTGTTCATGTAAAAGAGTAAGGGAGAAAAGAATAGAACRGTTGCAACTTTATCTAAAAATTGATATACATTCACATAAATGTAAAAATTAATACTATTTCCTCATTATATGAAATACTGAAATCTTTTAATCCTCTCTCGCAAACCCTGTCTTGTATACACAAGGAAACAGTACTACCACTTGCACTCTCTCCTCTTCTTAAATATTTTTATCCATTGCTTAAAAAAAAAAAAAAAAAAAAAAAAAAAAAAAAAAACAAAAAAAAAAAAACCCAAAACACCACCACACTTGAATCTATCACCAACACTTTAAGGGTCACGTAGACAATCCCAGAAAGCGACAGAGAAGTTCACGGAGCTCCGCAACACTTCGTATTTTACAGAAAGAGCCTCTCTTATAGTGAATGGAGATGAAAACAAAAGTCATTCCTTTCATTTTTTTCATAAGGGTAAAAATGCTTCACACATGTAACTAAGCTATACATGGAGAAATGTTTTTTTTTTTTCAGTACTTTAATTATTCATCAGGTATAGCATTGTTTTACTGTATGAAATGTTTGATATACGGAAAAGCTTTATTCTTTCAGAAGTATAATTTCAGCCTCAGTTCAATTATATTCTTCCTACCAGTAGCTAAAGAGAGTTTTGCTAAGTCATTGCAAATGGTATTTTCAGGCAGTGAGAAAATTCAAGTCTTGCACCTTCCCCTTTGCTCCCCTCCTGAGCCTTAACTATGTTGTTTTCTTACAATTAATTATTTAGGTGGTTCCAGTAACAATATATTATTACTGCTGTACAGTCACACAGACATGAGCTGAGCGGTGATACAATTCATTGCTGTTTTGTTTCGCCTAGGACTTGTACCGCCTGAGAAAAGAAATTTTCCTTCAACTTAAAACTTGCTTAAACTTAGCGATTCAGCACTTCAGTGTTATTTTTCTAGGACGTAACTAGCAATAAAAGATTGCTATAAATACGTTCTCCCTATATTTGTGCGCTGCATAAATATACTTTAATGGTGGTAATTGAAATTTGAATAGGATGCCAACACCTCAGGCAGACTGACGCGACATTTAATTTATACAATTAAACATGAGGGTGGGGAAGCACTAAACAAACAATGTTTGTTAGTGGTATGTTTTACATGAGACTTATTTTCTCAGTTTATCTGTCCTGGGTTGGGTTCGGCAGGGTAACATCTCACGAAGCAGAGAATTAGCCCCCGGTAGGGTCTGGCACAAGGGAAACAAAAGATGCTCGCCAYGAGCGGGCACCCACGCCGCCGAGGCACAGGGACCCTGCCGCGAATGCCCAGATGGAGCTCAGGAGGAGGGATCATCCCTTCACAGATTCACACAATGAACCCAAGAGCAAAAAGCCATTTTAAACCRTGCGGGCTCGATCACCAGCTCACCGAGTGCAAGGTGGTACTTTAATTCCCTCCATCCGATGGGCTCCGGATCAGACCCTATACAACTTGACATTTCTCAAGACTCAGAAGGTACATTCCTGCCAACACAAATCATGGAATTAAATGCAGAAGAAGCCAGGTATGTAACAAGTCACCTACACATAAAATACAGTTTAATTGGGGAAGCAATCACAGAACCGTACAAGTATTTTTTTCTACTGCAATACAAACCAGGAAAGTACAAAGTCAGGCCCTAACTTTTCTGTACATAGCAGGGCAGAAAGGGAGACGTTACAGCCCCATGTTTTAAAGCTGAGCAGATTCAGGTCCTCTCATCCCACCGGGCACATCCCCTCTTCAGATAAACTATTTTTTGTAATCTGTTTAGTCAACAAATTGTGTTTCTGTTTGCACGCTGATTCATCAAAGCGTGATGAATCTCTGCCCATACTATAAATGCAGAACACATCTTTTATTAAACAGTGCCCAAGAAGAGTGCCTATAATTATCAGAACTACAACTATTGCTAAAGGAAATGGACAAAAAAGGCAAGAAAGGAGAAAAAAAAGTCAGTTTTCTACATTCTCACGGGTGAAATTCCACCCTTCATAWATGAGTGCAGAAAACTTAGTCAAAGTATGGCAGAGGGCACGCGCGCACGCCCACGTGCGTGCTAGTGCAAATGCACATATTAGCAATAGGGGCTACTTTTAATGCATGTCAAAATCACTCAGTGAGGGCTTTTTCTCTTTCTGAATCCGCACTATACGGCCCATCAGCATTACATCAGCTTTTAATATAAGCAGGATTACAAATCAGGTATCTCCCTCGGTAGTGCTGCGACTCTGGAAAAAGCAGGTGCTATTTCAAGTACGCATATGGGCAACCATTACRATATGAAATATGCAGACGGTGATGGGCAAGGTGGAACGGGAGGTGAATACAATAACGCCGAGACAAAAAATGGGCAGAGCTAACAAAACCCAGTTCGTACCACAAGCGAAACGAGTTGAACAAAAATCTCAGTTTGCCTTGTATGGCACTGTTGAGCAAACCAGTTTTTAGACATGAAGAGTGAAAACAGGCAGGTTTCATCAACGCCAAAAGCAAAGCTTGCGTGACCTTTCCAGGAGAGGAGGATTTCAACGCAGGGCTCTTGCAAGACAAGATACAATCTGCAGGTTTGAAGARACATCGCAGCCATACACACTAAGACTGCACTGTCTTCCAGTGTGACTTATTCTGGTTTATGACGACTTTTATGGATGTTAAAATTCGGCCATCTTCCAAACCTGGTCCCACCAAATCACAACACTCAACAGCAAGCACGCTCATGGCGAGAAGTACCTCCTGCCTCACCGAGAGCATCCCTTTCTCGAGGGGTACACATCACCCATCGCTCTGTATCACAGGCTTGAGAACCACACTCCCATGGTCACGACAAAAAAAGCGTATAGCAGTTTCCATTCATTTGAAGAACGCTTGCTCATTCTCCAGAGCATGCTTCCGCCTCGTTATTGAGAAAGTTAATAACGCAGCTGACCTCACGGAGTAGGCATCATTGGTGAGATTCATCGGCAGGCAATAATAAACTCAAATAAATTAAACAGAATGAAAATGAAATGTATCAACTTTACCCATTATTTTACCACAAAGCACCTTTAATCCACCGTTTTAATTCTACCTCCAGTTGTGCCTTAAATATATACCCACAGCACATTATTTTTTCTTGGGATTATTTTTGTCTTTGCATCTTTCCCAGAAAATGAAGTCTTATTTCGCTTAATCCTCATCATATAAGTATGTTCAGTTTTATTGCTGATAACTACACTCTAATCCTGTTTGGATAATTTATCAATGTTTCTGGGTTTCAAAAATATAAAAAGGTATCATCTTATTTTTTCCCCATTAGCATCATATTTAAAAGTCATTTTATATTTGATTTTACAAGCTGATTGACCTGCTTACTTAAAACAAGCTTGAGATATTTTTTCCTTTTTCTCTCTTTGCCATAGACTACAGTGACTGTAACTGTAGGCTACCATTGCTTTATTATTTTAAAACATAAAGATAGTAAGAGACAGCGTTTTAGCTTCAAACACACATGCTGCAGGACTGTGCCCGAGTTGCATCAACTTTCTTCAGCCACAACAGAGTTAAAAAGCTCACCATGAACACGGCACAACCATGGCCTCTACCAAACTTAAGAGAAGTAGCATTAAGTTTATTGAATGGGAAGGTAACTGTTGACACATACTTGCTTTCAAGGGGTCCTTGGCAAGAAAGTGGCAGCAGTTACAACAAATTAACAGCGTACAATAAAAACGCCATAAACATGCAGCATACATAATAAATCCAATCAAGTCTACAAGTCGCACAGATAAAAGTGACAAACAGCTACTGTCTCTGAAAATAAAAAATATACATTTCTCTAACGCTGCTGTTCATCATTACAACATATTTTTGCCCCCAAATCTAAAATACAAATTAAGTGATTTTAATATGAACAGCATTGTACATAATATATTTACTTTCTCATTTCCCYTCTCCTTCCCCCCCTCCCCTCTTTTCTAGCTTGCGAAACCAGGGAAACTCCTTCAGCGAAGCCTCCTTTGGGCTGATTTGCTTTTTAAAGATCTGTGCTGTATGCTCGGTGTTTATACAGATGTTAGCTGAGTGATGTTCAGCAAAACACAACGAGTATCCCTGAACTGACAGAACACAAATACCACAGTACTTATGGTGACTGTTGCTCCATAATTTATTGGCTGACTGCATTAATTTCCTGCATCTGATCTGTTTCTAATTCTAGCTGCTGAGGTTGGGATCTGAAATTTGTGGCCAATACGAGGCATTTTAAAGTTTGAGCAATGTACGCCGAATTTCAGCTCAGAAGAAAAGAGGCCATCCCAAAAGGGAGCAAATGGAGGTGAATCTGGGTCCGTTCAGCATCTGGATGTCTTTATTGCCAGATTTAAGAGCCCTCCTTGCTAGCGAGTAGGAACTTGGCAAGGTGCAGCTTTGCAGCCTCTGTCTGCTGTACCTGTGTCGATGTTCCAAAAGGAGCTGCCGCAGTGGGAAGACTCGCACAGAAGAGGGAGGATTAACAAGCTCACATGCAAGAATAATTAAAAAAAAAAAAGAAATATATATATATATATATATATAAAAAAAGTGCTTCAACTGTACAAAGTCCTCCTTGCTAATCAAAGGGAAGAAACAAAGGACTTCCTTAAATATCACCTATATGGTGATAATAACATAAGTAAATTATAAAAATTAAAAGTCATTAAAGAGAGTAATTAAGAATAACTGTTTAGATAACAATGACTTTCTTGACATCCTCATAACAGAGGTTCRACTTTTTAATCACTCTCTTGCAATAACTCGCATAACTTCAGAATAATTGCAGATTTTTAATTTTTATATATCCAAAAGAGCATAAAAGTGAAAACCATAAATTATATGCTAACTCCAGCTGTTAAATGTTGGCATTTTGTCTTAAAAAAAAAAAAAAGTTCAAAAATCTGTTTCCTTAAACCAAGGAAATGTGGAAAAAGGCCATCCTGCCAGTGGAAACATTCAACAGCAGAAAGCTCACGCTGCGGTTTCTTGCCGAGGCAGCAAACTTCTCTAAAAGGGAAGTTACTGCCAACTCAAATACTGTTTGCTTTCACACCCAAGAACAAACTGTGTGCATGGTGAAGGCTTCCTGAGGGCTCAATGCAGCTGGAGCATGCTGAATAAAGGTAACTAATGTCAAAGCTACTGTAAACTTGTTCTCATTTTTCTATCAGCAAGTTATCATCAATGGAAACAAGACTATTATTCTGCCATCCTTCCTTTTTAAAAAAAAAAAAAAAAAAAAAAAAAAAAAAAAAGAGAGAGAGACGAACTTTTATTTTTATTTACCCTCATTTCAATCCTCTAGTTTACAGTTTAGGATATTTTCTTGTTGCTGTTTGAGTGGACAAGCCTGGGGGCTTGTTTGCAAAACTTTCCCCTGCCCTTTAAGAGGACAGGTCAAGCTCAACTTCATAAGCACAATAAAGATGAATTTCCAGGGCTGAACACAATATGCACCAAGGTTCCTCTCCCCCAGCAGGAAATGCAAAGGGAGGGTTTCACTGCAACTTGACAAATTAGAGCCAGAAAGCCGTGCCAAAGCAAACATAATTACTGGGAGGGCTCAGCTCTAATGAAGATGACAGTTAGATGGGTGTCCTACCACGGCCGGTGACGGTCACACTACTGTTACGCAAGCTGGGCGTGCATTTACTCACACAAGTACTTGTGCAGAGCTGAGAAACAAGTGTTTCTTCAGAGTAAGTGCAGGTAGTGGCATCCCCATCTGGTCTGTCTGCTGCAGGCAGTATTAGAAGTGCTATCATTTTCAAAAATATGTGTATGAGAGATTTTTCCTCCTCGAGAGTATGCCTGAAAGTTAAAAGCCTGAACTATTGCATTCACAGAAAAGGGATTTTTTCCCCTTGCCCATAAAAGAAACCCGAGAAAGTGCAGCTATTGTGACAGCGTAAGATAATAGCAGTTTCATCGACGATTCCACTTTGAAATCAATAGTTATATTATTTTGAAATACAATGAAGGAAGGAATTAAGATTCTTGTAACATCTAAGAAAAAACTAAACATTATCAAATCCTGCCTTCCCTCTTCTAGCCAGCTGGCATACCCAGAATCAAACACAGTTAATCATTTAAAGGAAGAATCCTTTTCAAAGTAGAAAAATCACACTGTTTATTCCAGAACTCCTACTCAATACTATTTTTTTCTGTGTACTAGTGCCTAACACAACACACTGAAATGGCATAAGGCATAAATGCATCTTTATGAAAGAAACTATGAGCTTGTGCGAACGGACGAGTCTACTCAGGAGTCAACTCCTGTGCTTCAGCTGAGCTCAAGACGGGGCTGACGTGGAGTTACCACCACCATGACCTTACCCACCTCAATGCACACACGCACAGCTGCGCAAAGTTAGCAGTCACCTGCCTTCCCATAATCTTGCCACAAAAAAAAGGGTTAAAAAAAAAAAGTTATGACACACAACATTAAGCATTAGCCCCCTGCGCACGGAAAGAAAAAGCTAATCTTTCCTTTCAAAGAAGGAGAGATAAAAATTTGTCAGCTCTTCTCTGATAACAGAGCTGCAAAATAAAGATGCTTCTCGCCAGGCCCCTGCGATGATCGATGCTGCGCCGTCTCCCTCCTCCATCACTCCCTACCTTGTCTGGTCGCTGGTGGAAAACCAGGCAGGCACGGACGCGCAGGCGGATCTCGCACCTTCTCAGGCCGCAATCCTCCAGCGCCRGGCTGCTGCCAACGTCCTTGCAACCGCCGGTAAACAGGCCACAAGGTTCAAGTTAACTGCAGAGCGTTACTACACTGAACATCTGGTCATGAATGAACGGATTGCCCACTAACTCTCAGCGTTGGGCAGCTGATGAAAAATTCAACATTTTCCTTGTTGGCACAGTTGTTTTGGAGAATTCTCTAGAGCTTCCTGAATTATATTAAGAAAATTTCACTGCAGCAATCTATATCTGTGAGAACAGCTGGTGTTGAAAGGGATCTGCTGCACTCGGTGTGCTGGGGGACCTCCTGTTGGATCATGCTACTCTTACTACGTTTGTCCTTGAAAACTTAGCTCTGCCGCGAGGTCCTACAGACAGGACTGTTAAACTTAAAAACACAGGGCAAAAAAATACATGTTAAATTAGGAAGGGCGGCTGGGCGAGAGGAAAAAGCTCTCCAGGTCAGCCAAAGACACTCAGCATCTCCGCTTGCTCACGAGGCTCAGCTAAGCCAGGACAGGCTTTATTCTCCAAGACACAATGTTATGATTTCTCACCGCTTTCTTCCCTCTCCCAGTATTGTTTCAGTTCAGCAACAGAAATCTCCATTCTGATAAACTCCGGGTCAAACAGCTGAAATGCCTCAATAAATTGTACAACAAAGATTTCCCTCCTGCAAAGTCCCTCGCTGAACTGCGGCATGCCAGTTGTGCAATTAAAGCCAGCTCTACACCAGGCACTGAACTAATCTAAAACTAAAAATTGAGAAATCAACCAAAAAATGGGAGGGGAAAAAAAAAAAATTCAAGCAAGAGCTCAAAAAATGAGAAAACAGCAACAGTGTTCATTTCAGGACAAAAAAATTTGACTTTTAAATCTTAAAATATTTTAAAGAAATTAACTTCTTGATAGTGTGACAGTATAATAATAAAACATGTATATCTTTTTTCTTAAGGAAGTGGTAAACTTAAGTCATGCTAAATTTAGGCTATTATCTATGCAGCATAAATTTCACTTCTGTGTATAAATGCTAACTTGCATATTTCTCCATGGTAACTAAACTATGATTAAAACAACAGTGAAACCAGCCTTTAAAGCCACCTGTTTAACTAGGAACAACCTAATTTACAAAAATACTTAAACTTAGAAATTTCATGGGAATCTAGATCACGTTTTTCCCAGTAGAAAGCTCACTTTTCCATGATCACATAATTGTAACATACTTGGCTTTGGTTGGTATCTCTCTCCCCCCCCYCCCCCCCCCYTTTTTTTTTTTTTTAAACTAGCGTAATTTTTTCATGCATTGTTCAGCCTAACACAAGTGGTATTTAAGATTATAAAGAATAAGTCCCTAATAACCCTTTCCGAAAAGGAAGTTATTTTGCTCCTTTGAAGGGATTAATTTACCTAGAAAGTATCTTCATGTTTTACAAAAGGAACAAATGAAAGAAGTGAGAAAATCCCAAACTGAAATTCCCATTAGATATGGTAAGACACCTTCAAAACTCATTTTTCTGTTGCGATATCCTTGTAATTTACTAATGAAGAAATGGACTGTTTTTATGGGTCAAATTAAAGAAATAATTATAATACGACCCAGAATAGTAAAAGTGTAGGTATAAGCAATATTTTCTTATTTAATTATAAAGCATAAAAATAGATTTGAATATGAATCATTTTTAACCATAGAATTAAATTTAGTATTTAAATACTGAAAACCCCTTGAAGTAGAAATATAATCATAATAGGTTTGGTGTGAAATACATGACTCATATATTCATGACACATATCTAAAAATGCCTCATATTAAAACTTTATTATAATAAAAAATTGATCACCATTTTTGTCTACTAGTTTTCACATGATGTAATACCTAAGGCCAAATCTCTGGCTTTTAAGTAATGATGAGTGAAGTAGTTTCACAGTAACACCTCATAAAACGTTCAGAGTCCATTTCATTTACACTTGCCCATCCAATGTCATATACAAATGTACGACGGATGCTAATTAGATAACAATGGTATTAACATAATGCCTACAAAAATCCGACATTAAAACCTATCCCTGCTATTAACAGCCCTGAAAGGATGACGGAGTGGAGCTCCCAAGTCATAACCAACATGGTGAGAGCGTTCCCGAGGAGGAGAGACCCACGGTACCTCAGCAGATACAAAATAAAGCCCCAGGTCCGCAGAAATTTATGAGCAGGCTGGGCTTTACACCTGGAGATAATCTCATGGAGCTCAGCTGGACAACTATTGAACGAAGTTAAAGCAAGCACAGAGGTGAGACTTTCTAGTTAGCAACAAACTAACTGTAGAAATGAGAGTCTAACAGCCAGGTATCAACTGAGAGTGATCCTCACCCCAGCTCAAGTGTCTTCTCAGATTTATTATTCTCTCACCATTTTTGCATCTGTTAACTCAGCTAAGGATGACTTCTTTAAGAAAAACCTATTTGCTCTGAAGGATCAATACTCTCTTCAAAAAAAAAAAAAAAGTTTCAATGTAAAGCTCAACAGATTCTCATTTGTTGCAGATGCCATCCAAGACTGCAAGAACTGAAGCACATTCAACCAAGAAAGGCAAAATTACTTTGTTCTTGCCCCAAGTTTTTTGTTTTCTAGATCTGTCAAAATTTTGCCAAATGAACAGTTTCATTGCCTTTATGTAACCAGCCTGTCTCCCCTTCATTTCACTGCAGAGGTCTTTCCATAAGACAACCAGAGAAAGAAACAGACTTTTAAAACTAAGAAAGTAAAATCACAGGTACCGAGCAAGTGATTTCAGGTTAAAAGGCAGGAACCACAAATAACTCAGTGTTTTAAAAATTATCAAATTTCAAACTCTGTCTCCAAAACAGTACTCTGTTCACAGCCAGATCTTGAACATCAATGGCCACGAGTCCTTCCGGAAGGGAATTCAGTTCCATGGAGCAAGATAAACACCTGTAAGGTAGGATACACTGGTGGAGACTGGGCAGGAGGACCCGAGCAGAGCACGAACACCATGCTCAAGGAGAAGCATCCTCCAACCCCTTTGCCTATCAATGGAAAGCTACATAAGCAAGCAGAGAAACCAAGACATCCATAAACTTCACAGTGCCTCCTTATCCACAAGTCAAATATTTGGGGAAGGCGGGTCAACTGATGGATTAATGGTGCTGGTTACGAATAATTGTCCTGGTTACACTCGTTTCAAGCCCATCGGGAGCCTACGCTAACACTGGACATTTTAGTGCTCTGATCTGTTGCTACAGATCTCTTCCATGCTCAGAAATCAATCACTTGGAAAGCCGATGTAGCCCTGTTACACTAATTAAACTTTGTTTTGCATCAGAGTCCTGCATTTGCAGTGTGTGTACAGTATGTAAATTATACAAATTACAAGAAAAGTTGATTAGCGTAATTCAAATCTCAGTGCAGTTACTAAAATTAACAATGAATACAAATTATACAGAATCACTTCAGTGCGGCTGAGGCTCTACACACAAAGCATGTTACCAAATTCACAGAAGCGGACACCAAAAAAGGCAAAAACAAGCAGTGAGAATACTACAGATGACCACTCTCGGGGAAATTTTGCCCAAAAAAGTAACTCACCCAACCTTATTAATTCTATGCAGCTATTATTCAGGGTTAAACATTTCAGTGGTGCCTGCGATGCTCTGTTTCCAGCTGTGACGGCCCCACTCCTCCTACTTGCAGCATTTTCTTACCATCCCTTCTCACATCAGGTGAAATAAGAAAGGTGAAAGTTCTGTAACGCTGGAAAGAGCGCCAACAGTCATAAAACTCATCTTTTTTACAAGACAACTGAAGTTTTTGAGATTTGGGGTTTGTCCAGGAGGTCTGGGATATCCTACCCGAACCCATCCACCCACCCCAGAGATAACACATGGCACTACAAGAGTGAGCATTTCTGTTCCGTTAAGAAGTTCCTGCTGGAGCTGCCAAAACAACCAGTTCCCTTTGTGCTGCCCAAAGAGAGGGCCACACCTCTTCCTATGTTACTCATCCCTGGTCCCTCTGCTTAGAGGAGCATCATGGCCTCTTGGGCTTTTCCAACAACACAGGCGGTCCAACAGCCTTCTCCTCTACACCAGAGAGGCAGGAGCTTCCAGTTGCATCTCCTCAGGTGGATTCTCTCCACCTCTGGTGAGGAGCAATGCCTTGCTGACTACAGGACAGCTATATATAAAAAAAGACAATCCACTTTTTTGCAGACACCTCATTCCTTTTGCTCATTGAGAGCTTCCCAAATACCACTGACTCCTTTCTACTATCTTTCATGTCAAAAGGAACTTCTCTCATTCTACTAAGATCTCCATCCCTTCCAAAAGACATGTTCTGGTGARCCTGACTGAGAAGAGAGGAAGGTTTGTCTGACCCCTGCCCTTTTGAATCCAAGAACTGAGATGCCTCCAGCTGACTGTGCTAGAAGATACTGCAACACCCAAGACACCCAATACAAGAAGCCACCAGAGACCTTACACAACGCTGCCTCGACCTCCGTGTCATTAAATCAGTTGTTCTGACTGCCCATTCACCTGAGGATACCAAAGTCAAGAAGGCAGAAGTCTCACAGGTAACAAAGAAATATTAGTTGTACTCTCTTAGTGTAGACTTCTCCACACTAATGCGTTTGCCTGCTGCTGCTCAACAGTGCAAGGCAATCCAGAACTGGTATTTCAGTTCGATTTCTATCACTAAAATGCCAAGCATGGAGTTTTGACAATGAATCTGTCATGCTTGTAGCAACGCGATGTATTTCTGGGGGAGAGGAAAGCAAGAGGGGCTTAGAAGAGGATGCAGGAGAAAAGGAGAAAGGCATTTCATTTGGAAAATGACAACATTGTGATTGTGTTGGGAGCAGGGGAAAAAAACAAACATAAAGGATAAAAGAAAACAAAAAATTCATTTGAAAAATGCTGCTTTAAAGTCATTAAACTGAATGTGTCCAAACCGGACTTTTGGTTATCCCAGACTGAGACAATAGTATTTTTCCTAGCCTGCTAGCAATGATAAAGGTCTGGATTAAACAGGAAGACAGGAAATTCGAAGTTAGCTTAAACTCTATTCATAAAAGGGGATGGGCTTACCACTTCAGATAAAATAATGATTAAAAAAAAATATTCAAAAATCTTAGGCCAAAATCTGATGAGAGATTCACAAAAAGGCTGCATTATGTTTTATTCTATTTTAGTATTCTTTCCAAACTTCCTGTGCTGTACCGGCTTCAGTGGAAACCAGCACCACAGTAAGTTGCAAAACCAGGAAAGAGCCTAACCAGGAGCAGCACCGGACTCTTCAAATAAAACCAACTTCATGAAATTTCAGCAGAATTCCCAGACCACAAAGGCACATATATAAGCATTTCAGATGCTTATCAGAAGCTGTTCTCTGAACATTTCTCTTGTTCCCTCCCCACCACCTATCAACCACCTGCCATGTCTAGCAAGCAAGACACAAGACATGTCTAAGTAAGAGACAAAAAGACCAAGTAAGTGTGAAGACCCCTAAAATACGTAAGGGCAAAAGAGATACTGAAGCTAACATTCCATCTCCCAGCCTGAATATCTTGACTTCTGTGAGTTTAGATCAGAGTAATAGCCGAGAGCAACAAAAGACAAGGAAAGGTGTCCTGCCTTCAGAAGTCCCCCATCACTATTGATCTCTTCGCAATTGTTAATCGCTATCTATAATTAACAGTATTACATCTAACACACAAATAGACGTACATCACAATTTCAGTTGCAAGTAGACCAAAACCAGTCATGCCTCAAAACACACAATAAGCTAGTGCAGACAATTAACCAGAGGCAGCACTTGGCCTCAAGTCTGAAACAACGGTGCAAGCAGTCTGAAACAGCTCCCGCAAGCACGAGGTCCTGAGGAGGACCTGCGTTAGTGGGAGGTCTGCGCGCTGCTGACGCGGCGGTGGAAAGCAGCCATAGCCACCGCAGACTGCACAACAAGACGTGAAAACGAAAAAAGCAAAGAGACAGCGCTGCGTAAGGACCGGGAAAAGCATTGTAACAACGTTCCCGTGGGACAGGGGCTGGCCACAGCTCCTCTGCAAACACACCCGAGCTGCTCGGTGCAAAAGTTCAGAGCTAAAGAACAAATTATTTCCTCCTTAATTGCCCTTTCTTAGGCTTTGCCCCTTACTTCCCCGCAGCCAGCACACGATGTTAAGGCCGTGCTTGGCAGCYGCTTTGTGCGCACTCCTCCCTCCTTAGGAGCATCCACCCATTCTGGAAGGATGCGTGAAGACCAGCCTCTGCAGGGGGATACAGGCAACCCAGTCCTCTCTTTGACTTTGATGGAGTTATGCTGATTTACACTGATATCTAGCCTACATCAAAACAAGTCTTATTAATATTCCACCACACTTGKTTTTTTTGTTGTCAATCGCCTCAGTAACCCCTCTTCTTTCAAAAACCTGAGACTGACTTAATACGATCTTGAGCTGTTTTCATGGAATTCAAGGTTTTCAAGTCATCCACTCTGTTTCAGCATAATTACTTCCTTTAAACATCCACTTTAGTGGCATAAGCAATTTTGAACTTTTTATGCTGTTCAAATTCCAACATAAATTTGTACACAACAATAAAACATGCCGCTAATTTGTCATGCTCCTATGAGCAACTGTGTCACTCACACCAAGAACCAGTCTGTGGCGTTCGGAGCTTTCGTTCCTATTTCACATCACTCAATTGAGCCTTCTGCAGAAAAGCTTTTAACAACCACATCTGGTCTTTAATAAATCACTGCACTTTGTCTTCCTGCCAAAACTCCTCCTTTATCTAACTTACATCTTCATGATGAGATAGGAAATCACACATTATGGTGGTGACAAACAATTGTAATTATGTCATTAGTAGCCATTTAGTCTACAAAGGTTCTCAAAAAGGAAATATAATGCACAATAAGAAATATAGGATAATACATTGATCACAGTTCTAATCCGCTTTTTACTTCACAAGTGTAAAAAGCTGGCATAATTCATGGGCACAGCAGGCAGTAATAGTATACCACTTTATGAACTATGCAGCTATTTTATTCCCCTATCTACTTAAAAATAAAAAAGCTTTTAATAGCTTGATTTAGACATAAAAGTTATTTATGATACTTCACTGATTATAATTTTTTTTTTTTTAAACTTTTCACGAAAGTGATTCTTTCTGAAATGTAAGTACATATTATGTCATCAAAGATCTCAGAGAAGAACGTTTACAATAGCAAAGAAAAAGTGAGGAAGAAACTTTGGTATTAGAAAGAATTTAGGAAACTCATCTCTGTACCCTGTACGGCTTGGAAACCAGCATGCCACAAATAGAAACAGCTCTTCTACCATTTAGGAATTTGCTAAAAGCRATTAAAGTATAAACATGGGAAGTTTAAGAGTTCACTCAGAACAAAGGTGTCATTTAAACCAACTCAGATGCTGGAATATTCACACGTGAAGAGCGACTGGAGTCCAACTGCACTGACAGGCTCCAAAGGTGCCTTTACCATTTCAGTTCAAATCCAGAGAGTGCTTTTGGGACAAAGTGCATTAGGCTTCACTTAATGCACTTTAATTCACATCACAGAGCAGTCTCGGCAAACATCAACCAGATTCCTCTCCGATGAAACTAGACCAGCTCCAGGAGCATCCCTCTGAGCCCCTGCAGCTATTGGGCTCTCAGTCCACAGGACCAGATCAAGTCTGGGCCAGTGCAAAACCCCTGGAAAGCTCACGGGGTGCATGCCAGGTCTATGGCACCAGCTGCTTCCCTCCGCAGACCCACTGCTTTTGCCATGCATCGCTGAGCAACGTAGACATAGCTCAGGAAAGCTGCAAACCACCCAAAAGGATGCTCGTTTCTATTGCTGATCGCTTTACATTTGTGTAACCAATCCAATAATGAGATTTATTTAGGTTTCCAAACCAATCACTCCTCATTTTGCAACACATGCTTTAGGATTATTATCCCCTCCAACACTCAGTGAGGTCATCCCCCACRGAAGCTAACACAGGTTTGGGCATTTTTCAGAAAGACCTGGGTTCCAGCAGGTTGCCGTATTTTGACAACCAGCTCTCTGAATCCCTGTGCTGTAAAACAAACGTGAGGCTCCTCAAGCACCCGTAACACACAAAAACGTCATTTCAGAAAGCGTTATTGCATTACCCAAGAGAGGCCCGATTGCCCTTCCGCGTTCGAGAAAACCAGTTGCACGAAGGACCCCAAAAAACTGCATTGAATGAACACACAGCACCATCACGTCAGCTCTTCTACACCAGCCAGAGCTACAGTGCCCCAAATTCGTGCAGGTGCCATTCTGGAAAGTTTATCTCTCAGTCTTTGAACCTTCTTCTGCCCGGTGTATTCCCCACCCCCTCATCCCGCCAAGGGAAAACCATCTCAAGATATCCAAACACCCACTCCTGCTTTCATTCTTGGTTTGTTACAGTCTCCACCGTTTCCTGTTAACCATGACTACAAAACTTCACCTACTTTTAGCCGTCATCCTGGTGAGCATCGCTCCGCTCCTTATCCGGCCGAGGTACCTCCAGCAGGGCAAAATTCACACTAGAAAGACCAAGTCGCTTGCTGATAGCATAACCTGGAGGAAGGAAAGTTTCCACCAAACCATCCCTCTTACAGTGGACCGTTACGCAGCAGAGGTGCTATGAATGATTGCAGATGCATCCCAGATTAAACGCCTGCTCTAGTACAGGCTGGATGGGAGAGCTACAGTCAGGCCTGACAGCAGTCAAATATAAAGTCCCAGTTCAATTCCTATACTTCCAAAAAACCCCRAGTTAGTGCTTTAGGCGGTATCTCACCCATTTTGTGTTCACGCCAAGTGCTGTGCAGTGAAAACACATTCAGTACTGCAATTTTGCAGAGTCCCAGGGAGAAAAACGATGCCTCTGCCCAAAAGAAGAGGAGTATGTGACATTACGTGGTGCTTACCCAAACAAAAATAATTACTCTTATTTGGAGAGAAACTTCAAATCATGCAAGTTTTACGTTGTGGGCCCACAGAAACAAGCAGCCCTGGCCGGGCACTGTGGGGAAACTTCAGAAATGGACTGTTGACGAGGGGCCAGAACAAAAGGACTTTCTTTGTGTGAACAATAAAGACGGGCCTTTGAGTGAAAATTATACGCTAGCTCCTGGGAAACTCTTCCACACCAAAAACCACAGAATGAGCCCTTGCCCTTGGGCTCACTACCTCGCAGCGGTGTGGAGCTTGGAGCCAGTCAACTGGGTCACAAGGCTAAAAGCATTTCTACCTTCCCCAGCCAAGAAAACCACTTCCCGGTGGTACCTTTTATCTCAGCCTAGCTGCAGCACTCCCCACCCTTCTTCTACAAACAAACAACATTAACCCTTACCTCCTAGGGATCTCACTGTCCAAAGGCTTGGCAATAAGCAATCGCGAGGCTGAGATAAAAGGACTGAAGCAAGACAGGAGAGGAGAGAAGCGAGGGGGGGAGAAAAGAAAAAAAGAAAAAAGAAAAACAAAACAAAAAAAAAAAAAGAGAGAAATTCAACAGTCTGACATCAGCGGAGCTTGCTGCTGTCTACCTGGGAGCAGCGCTCAGCTGCAGGGGAGGAGATCTTCTGCACTTGCACCGCGCACTACTGATGGATAGAGCACGTAGGTAGGACCCATCTCCCACAGGTCTACGAGAAGGGTGGAAGAAAGGCACTGAGGAATTACTCTTTCAAAGCCCCTCTCCTGAACCATGAGGGGCAAAAAAAGGGGGGGAATGCTTCAACCCCATTTTGTTGGGTTGGTTTTTTGGGTTGGTTTTTTTTTTTTTTTTTTTGTTGGTTTTTTCCCCCCCCCCCCTAAATTCTTCCATTTTTTGCAAACTTAAATAGAACTAACAGTGTATGAAAGCAGGGGAGAATCGATCAAACTGCCTGTTCTGCTCTGAACCACCTACAAATGTCTTGTCTGGAAAAATATGAAGTGAGCAGTCACTACTGGACAAAACAGGAAGATTTCAAGACAAAYGGCTGTAAGTTACTAATAAAGTGGTTAGAAACATGCCTCCACAGGAAAACACGGGCTGGATTCTTATCCTTAACAAGGGTTACAGGGACCTTTTGCTTACATTTAGGCAATTTCAAAAAGTGAGAAGACAGACTTTCATTTGAACTGGCATGACAGCCTAACTGACCTGGAGTGGAAAGCTGTAGATGATTTCCAAAAATACCACAGCCGTCGATTGAAAGCATGCACGTGCAGCTAAGGAAAGGCTGCTTAGAACTACCCCCAGCCCCCAGAAAAATCATTTGGTTTTGTATTTCCCAGCACTAACAGTTTAACGTTACCCCTTTGAGGAGCCACTTTTTTTCTCCTTTTTACCTTAGGAACCCAAATACAGGACCTAGAGAGGTTGTACTGGGAGAAGGTGCAGAGTGAGGAGCACAGCCAGCTCCATGGTGTTCCCTGGATCAACCTCCCACCCCAAGCTTCAAATACTTTATTATGTCTTGCACTCTCTTGCAGGGAGAGGAGGAGAACCACATTGACCCAGCCTGCTCCTCCAGGGCGCTGGAGCTTCTCAAACACAACTAAATAAAGAAGTAGGAAGCAAAGGTGTTCATGGCCCTACAGGAGCTCTGGGTATCTTGCATGAGAAACCTCTACAGAAGTAAACTCCAGAAGACCCCGTCCAAGCTCCTTCTCAACCCAGACTCCAGCCCCTGGGAACTGTCTCGTTTTCTGCAGAAGCAGCCAGGAGAAGCACCGACGCTCATAACGCCTGCCAGGCTTAGCTGAAGAATTCAAATGAAGGTCTCGTTCTCACTGAAAATCTGTTCTCTGTTTAGCTAGTCCCACCTCATGACTGAAACCGCCCGGTGAACCTGACTGACAGGTCAGATAAATTACATTATGCCCAGGACAGCACCTTCCATGCTTCTTTGAATATCTTATCACCACCGGTTTCCAATTTACTTGCTGATATAGGTGACTGCTCTGACATTTTTCAACCTTGCATGCACTGTTTTACCCTTCAAAAGGGAACCGAAACCCAAGGTCTTTCAAGACAGCACTTTTTTCTTACTTGTTGATTTGCAACACACCTTGAGCTTTTTCAAGACTCCTGGACCATCCAACGTTCCACTCCTTGCCTTGAAAGCCAGTTTCTGACATATGGATCAAGTCTCCAGGCAGAAAAGATTTCACTTACCGAATCTTGTTTTGCAGTTCACCATAAACACAGTTTTCTGCACATCAGGAGAAGAGAGCTCATGTTGAAAGGAACTCTTTGCAGGAAGGAAACTGCAATTTTAATTATATAACTGTAATCAAGAKATAAAGACAAGACTACCTCAAGGTTTGCCTGTCTAATCCAATGCAATGAATCAAGGACATTCCCTCCTCCAATTAATGCATTTAACAAAAGCCTAAATGAACCAGCAGTTAAATGACCATGAGGATGTTCTATACTAAGCAGATAAATCATCCATTATAATGCACACACCTACTTAATAACCCTCTACCTCGCATCTTTTGTCTTGAAAACGGGTGAGAGATTCTCGCCCTGATAGCAACACCAAAACACAGCTGCTCCGGTGGCTTTTTCAGGGAATTTAATCTGGTGGGGCAGTACCTGGCAGAGGCCAACACTGACCTCAAGGAGGTCGTGGTGGTATTTATCCAGAGATGGTCACCACTGCAGCTCACACGTACTTGGGGCAGGCACGTGCCATTCAGATCAAAAGATAACTGGGATTGGAAAAAATCACATAATAGTGGCAAGACAGAAGAAAACACAAGGACYCCATCTGCGCCGGCCTTTCTGTTTTCTTAGCACAATACGCAACGCTCCGTCGCTCAAGGACCATCCAACTGGTGGCACTTATTCAATTAAAACATGAAGAAGGAAAAGGGGCCCCAAGAAAGCAGCAAGCCTGCAAAGAGCTGAGGATTTATCTTTGTGCATTTGTGGGGAGGGCAGGGGGGGCACATCACTACCTTTGCTGGGATTTATAACAGATTGCTTGCAAGGCTGGCTGTGCYGCAGCTGGAAATCTTGCTCTCCTCGGAGAGCGGTACCTACCCCACAGGCTGCAGCCACGAAGGAGGGAGCCAACACCACCCACATCACTCGCATCAACCGCCATCGACAGATCCAGCTTCAACAAGTACCCTGCAACTCTCACCCGTGGTGTAGACTCTGCAACTTGCTAATAATGTCCCCACCAAATTTGTCAACACTTTAAACTTAACGTATATAGTCATTGATGCAGTAAAATAACAGCACTATGAAGTTACACTCTGTGCACTACTTAATGCTTTCTGAAGATCAGTATTAGGGCCACCAACTCAGAGAAAGAATTGGCCAGGTTTCTAAAAATAAAAAGCCATTAGGTACCAAAAGGAAGCATAACTGTTGACTTTAAATATTCAGGCAAAATCCACAGTAAATAACAATAATTTGCTTGAAATATTGTTCCATACAGTGCATTCACAGAAATCCAGCATACAATTTTCAAGAAAGTGCAGGCAAATTAATTGTATACTTTCACCTTTTATGCTCCACTCACACAGGAGAAGAATAACGTTTCGCCACACATTGAGTAACCCATACACATTTGAAAGGAATCTAATCAATAGTATCCATTTAATTTGAGATTAGATTAAATACGGACAAAGGGATCAGAGAAGCTTGTAACACCTGGGAGTATTTGTTCCAATTTGGAATCCACTTTTGCCAGCTCGTTGTCAACAAGGCAGAGAAGTGGAAAAAAAAGAAACCAGTGACCACATTCACAGGCACACCAACAAAAAGTAAAAACATCTCTACTTGTAAATCACAGGTCTAAGGCAATACTTAAGAACTTCAGAAACTGAAAAACATTCAACTTTTCCCAACCCATCATTTTGGAGGTTACTACAAATTTCAACACATGTGGATAAGACCAAGAGAATCTTCACACACACACCCTCCCCATTTTACTCCTACAAATGAAATAATAATAGATCATCTTACTCGTTAAGATTTTTAAAAGCACGTACGGTCTGCGAATACAGGTACAGAGCCAAATTTCACACCGTTAACCATACAGTGCTTTTATTTGTGTTGCCATATGCAGCATCAGTCCACAACATTCAGCATTCGGTATATACAATTTTCTTCCTTTCCTGGCCACAACTTTGAGACGGTGACTCATTACTGCTGTCAGATCATAAACACCCAAGAAATAGCTCCAGGGGAAAAAAAAAACACCCAAAAAAAAAACCACTAAAGAAAAATCTCCATGCGAGCACTTCCCATTGGCTTTAGCACACCATAGCACTGGTCAAACCATAAGGAAAAGGATCACAGTCACCTGGATGCTCCTGCAAGGATTATCTGTCTCGCTGCACCCGCTTGGTTATACTCTTTCCCCGCTGCCTGTGTACATCCCACCCCTCGCGCTACCCTGTGATTTAAGGGTCTCCTTGGAGAACCTCAGCTCCATCACTGTCCTTTTGTCCCTGCCAGGAAAGGGAGCAGCCGAGCAGCGACCTGACACCCTGCGAATGCCTCTTCCCCACCACTACATTACACAAAACTGTATCAGCTCCCGCCGTGCAGGCAGCTGGGGGCTGACAGTCTCCCCTCCATAATGCTGTTCTGTACAACCGCCCGTCAATCCATCGTGCTCGTGCACAGGAGAACGAGCTGGGGTTTCAACTGCTCCAAGAGCATGAATACGGATTGTGTAGCGCAGAAGTAAATTCGAAATGGGTTCAACTGTTTTATTTAGCATAATAATAATAATAATAATTATTATTATTTTAAAAAGCAACGCTGTTGTTACTAAAATATTTTATATGCCACCTCTCTAAAAGTGTCAAAAAATACTAAGTCCAGTAATGAATAGCCTAGCTATTTCAAATTACTATTTAAAACACATAATAAGGGGAATAAGCCACTTCTCGTTACATCAGGCGAAGGGAATTTGAATGCCAGGCTCAGGCCTGGCCTCAGGTCCCTGGAACAACGAAAGGCCCTTTGCTCCACACACAGCCGGTGCTCTGCGAAGCTCATGGGACCACAGAGCTTCTCAAGGCACCTCCCAGGATGGAGAAACCCCGTTCCCTGAGGCTCTCCCTGCCTTGGGAAGGAGAGTACAGCTTTAAGCCTAAATTCTGTCCTCAGTTTAGTTCACACTCAAGCACTTGAGAACATTTGTTTTCTGTATTTCTGTTATGAAGAATGATTTACATGCTCTTCTTTTCCACTTTAGTCTTATCYACATCCTTAGTGTTCGTACCTTCACAGGAGGAGTTAAGTGAGTTCAGATACAAAAGATGCTTTATGACTGTATAAGGGGCAGCAAAAACAAAAAACAGAGGGATCTTTTTCCACTGGACCCTTGTAGCTCCCCAGAAGAGGAGATGATGGTCTCTTCCCTGGTGTAACAGCAGCGACTGAGAATAACATATTGGTCTCCTGTTGCCAGGCTCTGCCGTGGGGTTTGTGCAGAACCCACTTCATCCATAAAAACCACTTTACTGGTACAGGGGCTTTAGTCTGCTTTGGGAACCACGTAAGGAGTAGGAATCAACTTTTCTTTACCTTTCGGTAAGTTTTCTTTATGCATGTTTGATTTCACATGCCCGGTGAGCTGCCAGGGTGGAGGAGCACCAGCAGGAATGCTCTCAGGACCAGTGAGCTTTCCCACCCGTCGCTGCCAGACACACAGCGAGGAACACAACCCGCCCGACCCCTGGGACAGCAGCATGGACATCAGCGCAGGGTAGCGATCAAACTCCAAGAACACTGGAAACGTGGGTTTGATGGCCAAGCCGAACCAAAGCCTTCACTTTTGCTAGGCCAGGTTTAAAAGAAAGATCGTGCCTACCTACCTGGGTTACCACCTTCGTTTTTCTACAGAGACAGCCTAGCAAACCTATCTATTCTGCAGCTATTCTGAAGAATGTCATCTATAGATGACTGTCTCTTCATCAGCTTCTCATGTTGAGCAACCAAAGGAGATACTGTGATTCTTATCGCTTTTCACATATGACTTCACATAGTCTTAGAGAAGATAAACAGACAAGCTGCATGTTCTGTAACATTTGCTTTAGAGGTTTCAGTGGTAAAATGTTTGAAGCCGTTTCAAAACTAGACTGATGTATTGTCTGAACATTTTCCCAAAATAACCAAGATGCTCAAAGATCATTGCATTTACTGTACATACGTGGCTACACACCTCTGCTGAGGGGTACTGCCCTGGCCACAGAACTCGTAATTTTRTCACTATAACCTTTCTCTTCGAGCCATTGAAAGGCTCTTTAAATGTTAGAGCATACTTATTCCTTCGTAGGGGGTGCATTATTCAGAATACAGTCTCTCAGCTTTCTAACGTACAAAATCCACAGTCAACTGCAAAGCTCCAGAAGGCATTTCCAGTCCAGCTGCATAGCTGGCTTATGCGTAATACTTAGGAAACTGCTAGAGAAAATAAGCATATTTGAAAAATACAGTGAGCTCATGTTACCAGCCTCATTTACGTTACTAAACCACCTAAAGCTATGTCATACCAATATCCCTGTCGGTGATTACGCAGATCAGAAGGTCAAATGATTTCTCAACTTCACTACTATCCAGTCTGTGCATACAAACGTATCTCAGCTGAAATGGTACTCCAACAAACAATGTGGAACAAAACGTTTACAGGAGAAAAATAGTTGAGTAAAGTTGTTCACTTCATCACTGATCCGTGCTTAATGTAGTCATCCCGCTGCAGGGTTATTTTCAGACATGTGACAAATAAAAATCAAGAATATTTTTCCTTGTATAGCTTCTTTCAAAAAATCCATTGACAGTTCTTCATCTTAAATGCTTTATGCTCTTACACCACCCCCAACAGGTTCTTAAGAACCTTCAGTAAACTTTTAAACTCAGTTTTGCTGGGAACCAGGAGCGCTTTGTTCCCAGTCCACTGCATTTTTAAGACCACCTTTCCCCCAGTACAGCACCCCCTCAAAGAGCCCATCACCACAAGCTCAGTAGTTCTACTGATACCAGTGCCTGCGAGAGTGGTTCACTGTTAAGTTTTAGAGTGATTTTTTCATTTGCAAACGTTATTAGCAATGCAGAAAGACACAGACTGATGCTCCCGGACTGGATTTCCAGGTGCCCTGATGCTCATGTCACCTTCTGGGTACCCATCCCTCCATCAGCTGCTGCCTTTTCCCCCCACGATTAAGGATTTCCCATAACTACCGAGTCCTTTATTAAGAGCACTGATGACAGCATCATCCAATGCTCCCTGCGCTGTGTCAGTCTCTGCGGAACAGGACTTGGACTGAGCCGTGAAGGTACCAACCCGGTTGGCGATGGCAATGGTTCATCCTCGCTGCTAGAAGGGGGTCAGCTGAGCTGCTGCCCTAGAAGGGGACAACTCTGCCCCGCACCGTTCCCTGGAGCCAGCTGCTTCCCCGTATTGCTGTCTCTTTTCATATTTGAAGCATCAGTAAATACCAAGTTTCATTTTTTCACATTTGAAACTTCTTTCTAGTCTTGTTTAGGCTTTTGGAGAGGTTGGGGGAAAATTAGGGACTGTCCACAAGTGAAAGTAATACTTTGCAGTTTCATTATTTACACATCTGACGACCGCATGGAGTCAGCTAGGCTTTTGCTTCTAACACAAACCCTGAAAACGCACACTTTACAAGCATTTTTTATTTTGGTTTTTTTTTTTTTATTTATTTTTTTTTATTTTTTTTATTTTAAATGGAGCTCACATTTAGTTAAACCTCTTTAAATCAAAGTGGTTCTGAACTATCTACATTTAATTTTCACTTTTTTTCTCAGCTCTACAAATTACAATACTCATCTCAGCACCGTTCCCCGAGGGTTATACGAGTATACTCCAGGCTTTCTGAGTCCCTTCCTTCTTCCCCTACCCCCCCCCCCCCCCTTTTGCCACAACAAGAAGTTTCTGGCCTGAAGGAGCGTGTGGTTTGATCAACCCTCTCACTCCACATTCGGGATAAAACACGCCAGCCGGACTGTTTGCAAAAACTCTCCAAAGCATACAAAGGCTGTGGAGGAGAAATGCAATCCAGCACACTGTTCTCACTCCCTGCTTCTAGGCGGTTTAAAGTATTTTTTATTTATTCAAAGCACACTTGCACAAAAAGGAAAAAAAAAAAAAAGCCAATTCTCATGGTATTTCCTCCATTTTTACTCATTTTCTACTCAGGTGAACACCTGCAGATTCCCAGTCATGGACATCAGCAGGAATTCTGCCTTACGAATGAGCAAAAAGGGAATTAAAATAAACACATGGGATTTGATTCTGTATACATGAATCATTATGATTAAAACTAAGCTTGTTTAAAGCAAAAACTTCCTCCACAAGCTCTTATTTTACCACACTGAACATATGTAATAAATTTCTTAGATTTGTTTGTCCCTGTTAAGTGTGAAATTTAATAATATTTCTATACAGTATCAAATGTATATAATTAAATATGTAAGATATCCAGTGCAGCCAACTTAAGCATTACAAACCACGCCAACTTGTGCATTTCCAACCATGTAATGTTAGAGAGAATTTAATTTCCTTTTTCCCTTTAAAAAAAAAAAAAAATTAAAAAATGCATGTGTTAAAAATATTACTTTTAAATACTCCATTAGAGTTTGAAGTCTCCACTGTAGGTAGGTGAGCAGAACGAGGGGTGTCGGGGGTGAGAGTTTAACACCCGTCTCTTGCGGCAGCTACTGTTTGGCTAGAGGCAGTCTGCTGTGAGCCGGGTTCCCAGCGCAGCAGCACATCTGTTTCCACTGTAATCACTACAGCTCACCAATGAAGAGATAATTTTTTTTTTCTTTTATTTTGCAGGAACCCTTGAATTAACAGAATGCAAATATTGTACAGACTCTGAAGTCTGCTGTTTTGAGACAATTATTTCTCATTTCCCCAATTTTCTTCTTTCGCTGGTGGGTTGCTGTGGCTTTTTTTTCAAATGGAAATGTTCACTGGGAAAACATCTTGAATTTCTTTTCTGCGTTTTATTATGAAAAACTTGCTCTTCCGAAAGTAGAAGAGTTAAGTGTCTCTAAATAGTGCCAAGGTACGTTTTTCAGATTCTCGATAATATCATTTAGTAAATTATGTAAGTGCAGTCCTAGGCACAAGCTTCATTGAGAACCATAAGCCTGATCCAAACACGTAAGTCAAAAGAAAACTTTTTCTAGGAAATGCAGTGGGTTCTGGGTCAGGTATTTTGCACGTCAAACATCAAAGTTGACAAATTTCCCATTCTTTTACTAGGAAATTATCATGGAGAGAAGTTGCTTTCTATATTAGAAAACTCAAATAGCTGAATATTTTTTCCTGACCCAACTAAGAAAAAAAAAAAAAAACATATTTTGCAGGAGACCAACTTTGGAAAATACCAATCTAAGACATGAATACCCAGCACAAGCATAACCATGCAAATAAACCAGTTACAATAGAAACCATGGTATTAACTTATCCGCCAGGTACACCGTCAACAGCAGCAATCGCTGCGGCTGTGCTGAACGAAAAATAACCTCTTCCAGCTCCTCACCTTTGAAGGGTAAACAAAATTTCTGAAACCACTTCAGCCGTAAGATCTCTAAGAAGACAGCAGTTTCGCTCACCTTAAATCTGAATTTAAAGATATTTTGTGTCGTTACAGGAACCTTAAGGATGATTTCACATGGTAGCGAGATGAAAGCATATGCACATATTCTCTTAAGCACAAATGGAACACGAAACATGGCAGAGTAAAGGTTAAGTAGCATTTGACTGATTTTTTTACCTCATGGGAACTATAATTTACATGCCGCATTCATCCAAGGTAAGAGGGTTCAAATGGCACAAATTAAAAGCCTGCAGTTTCCTACTTCTGTTTTTAACATATAGTATTGATACACAGCCAGTTTTTAAAGTGATAAAAGGTTTCTATCAAAATATCAAACAGCAAGAAGATGCACTATTTCTATGCTGTCAGCATCGCTGTATTTTACTGTGTCCTTCCTTGCTCCTTACAACCACTGTCGATGATTATAAAATAGTAACGGTCCATCTACAGTCCAAAAGGACAAATTAATCTTCCAGACACTCAGCTCTTACAATCAAATCTTGGGACAGAAATTTCCAGGAACAGAAATAATTAAATTAATGTGGGTTTATTTTTTTAAAAAAAAAAAAAAAAAAAAAAGCTAGCTAGCTCTGCTGGCACCTTCTCCCATAAGGCTGACATTTCAAATCAGTTCTTTATCAACACATGCTTCATGCTTGCCTTTACGATAGCCTCAAAAAATGTTACAAAGAGCTTGGTCAGTGATGATAACCTCTGCAGCGCACTGACTTACAGCAAGGAGAGGAGTGTTTCCAAATGACTACAGTATATTAGCAAATAAGTAGTTTGTGCTTGCACTTGACTACACTGTCACCCTTTTCAGTGTTTCACAGTTGGGCTAACGCTTTGTTTGTGATAAATGGTACATAAACTGCCTGCCTGCAATTAATTGTATTATTTAGTCCAAAATTTCAAATTATCAGAATAGCCCTTAAAGATTCAGAGTGGGCCAAGTGTATGAACCTTTTTGGTTTGGGCTGGACGTTCTTTTAATGACAAAAGGTGAAATTCATGTTTTAGCAAAATTTCACCAAACGTATTTATAGCTATTAAACTTCTAAAGCACAGCGGTTGCTTATGTTGATTTTCAAAGCATTTAGGACTTCACAGAAGTGGTAGTGATCATCTAAATATAAGAGAAAGTTTGCGTTTCAGATATTACTATTTCTCTGTTCGCACTCTATTTTCATAGCAAGAAAGTGGTACTTATCAGGGTAGGGTCTACCATGTTCAAACACTGCAGGTTGTAGCAGGAGTGACTCAGTGCTTCCATTAACATCTGTGGTTCCCCACTTGCACCTTTGATGATTTCTGGCTTGCAGTTAAGGTAATCATTGAGTAGGAAGGACCTGGTTTTAGTTATGCAGTTGTATCTGAACTAGTGTCATGGTTTAACCCTAGCCAGCAACTAAACACCACACAGCTGCTCGCTCACTCCCCCCACCTCTGGTGGGATGGCGGAGAGAATCGGGAGAGTAAAAGTGAGAAAACTCATGGGTTGAGAGAAGAACAGTTTAATAATTGAAATGAAATAAAGTAAWATAGTGTTGATAATCATCATAATAATAATAGTAATAATAATAATGATAATAGTAATTAAAAAAAAATACACAAAGCAAGTGATGCACGATGCAATTGCTCACCACCCGCCGACTGATGCCCAGCCAGTCCCCGAGCAGCGATGGCTAGCCCCCAGCCAACTCCCCCCAGCTTATATACTGAGCATGACATCATATGGTATGGAATATCCCTTTGGCCAGTTTGGGTCAGCTGTCCTGGCTATGCTCCCTCCCAGCTTCTTGTGCACCTCCACGCTGGCAAAGCATGGGAAGCTGAAAAGTCCTTGACTAGTTTAAACGCTACTTAGCAACAACTAAAACATCAATGTGTTATCAACATTATCCTCATACTAAATCCAAAACACAGCACTATACCAGCTACTAGGAAGAAAATTAACTCTATCCCAGCCGAAACCAGGACAACTAGGCATAGGGAGCTATTGCAGTAGCATCTATGGCAGTAGCCCGGTAACTTCCACATTGCGTGTTCTTTTGGTTGTAAATCAAGCTCCGTGAGCTTACTACCGAGCTCATCATCCTGTGGGAAAATGACTGCAGAACTGGGACCCAAAAATGTATATACAGTTTTACAGATGTCCCAGTCATGGTTTCCACAGTGCTGGAGGAAGACTGATGTGGAGGCATGGTGCTTTGGGACAAAACATGGAGAAGCAATAAGGGCTGTGAATACCAAGAACATTTCTTTCGTTGTATAGTGTTAATTTCAGCAGTATTCATGTATTTGCACATGCATGTGCGTATACACAAACCTCTCATTTTCCTCTGAATTGATAGCTTTCTGTTTATTGCGAGCCCTTGTTGTCTGCCCATGAGGGGCTCAGGAACATCCCTGTGCACCGGAGAAGGATTCTGAGTTTCATTAGTCTTAGCCTAGCCCTGACAGACGAGTCTCTAATCTCAGCCACATATTTCTCTGGTAATGGCAAGTCGGCAGTCTTCCCTGTAAACTTGTTCCGTTGCCTAACTTTTCCAATAGTTATAACATTTGCCTAATATTAAATCTAAATTCCCCCTTGCTGCATCTTAAACCCATTACTTCTTGTTCTGTCCTTGTTCTCTAATGAGAATAATTGGTCTACATCCTCTCCGTAACAGCCCTTTGCATATTTGTAGACAGTAATGCTTCCCCTCAGTCCTCTTTCCTCCAGACCGAGCAGGCCCTGCTCTCGTAACCTTTTCTCAGAGGTCTTATTTACTAACTCTTCAATCATTTTTGTTGCTCTCATCTGAACTCTCTCCAATTTCGCCGTCTGTTTTAAAATGTGGTGCCCCAAAATACCGTTCTCCAAACAAGGCCTAGCCGATACTAAGTAGAGCAGAATAATTATCTTGCTTGTTTAACATGAGGTATTCCTCAGCATGGCTCTCGCCTCGTGTGCCAGAGCTTGGTCCTCTCACCTCTCCGTCCATTTGTTATCCTTTATAACACCACAGAAAACAGGAGTTTTCTAATGCAACATTTTTAGGGCAAAGACAAAGTCCTGATGTCTTAATTACCCCCTTTCCAAAGGAGAGGCACTCCCCTCCCCATCTGCTTACAACACGGAGGAGCACCTGGCAGCCGAGCTGTCAGGCCTTGGGGAGGTCCAGGAGGCTCTGAGGTCTCTCACCCCACCCCACAGCTGCTCCTCGCCACAAGCCATCGCGCTACGGCCTCGTGCTCCCCTTCCCCACGCCTGCCCAGGGGCTATGACCTCCCACACCTTCCCATCATGGTGGCCCCTGCAGCCGGGATGCTTTCCCCGTGTGCCATTAGTGGAGACCAGTGCTGCCATCACCTGGGGCTGCGAGAGCCCCCAGCCCCCAGGAGGTTTTGCACGGCAGGGAGGTTTCAGCTGGGATATCGTTCTCATGCAGGTGTCACTACTGTCTCCGCACATCACCACACAGTGCGATGTTACTTCTCGGGTAAAAACAAGGGCTGAGCCTAGGATGGCTGCTGCAAGCCCATGTCACAGAGCGGTGTGTGGGCAGTGCTGCCAAGGGCCCACCTTCGGGTGAGATGCACCCCACTATTTTTAGTGAGGATTCACCATTGCCCACCCTTTTGGCCTGCCAGGAGTCAAGCCTTGCGGCTTGGCCATTGGGTTTCCCCAGTCCGCTTCAGCTCTGGAGACCTGCACAGGGAGCCTCGCACGGATGGGAAGGGGGTGATGGCTGCCACCAGCAYGCTGGTGACAGAAATAGCAGGGTCAGAGGAGGAAGAGCACATTAATTTTTTCAGTCACACCCAGTGAGTGATGGATGTCTTTATCTTAATTCAGAAACGGTTAGCAAGGCAAGGGTTTTTATTTTGTTTTCGTGCCCATCCTGTGAACGATTTGCTTGAGCATCATTCCTGATGCTTGTTTGGGCACTTGGTGTGGAAGATTTGAGGCGTGAGGCCACTTTGCAAGGGCTGCCCGGCAGCATGGGAACTGCTCAGGCAGCATGGCCTCACAGCTGGTGGCTCACTGCCCCTGGCAGGCAGGCACTGTTTCGAAGCTCCCTCGCAGACGGCAGCTAAGAGGTTATTTCCAAATTCTGTGCCAGCTCACACCAGCGGGAGCTGAGGTGCTGATACCCTCAGAGGTACATGATCCAGGGAGAACATAGAGAAACACAGGGTATCACTCGTAATAGCAGCCACCACCATTTTGCGTAGGAGCCTTTAGCAAAACTTGGGTCTCTTTACGTTACAATTTACGCCCATAATACAGAGGCAGCGGTATTTTCCAAGGAGTGCCATGTGGCGTACTTAAAATATCTGACAGGCTTTGGAGCTGGATCCAGAGCCCTCTCTTTCAAACATCCCCTTTGACTTTGCAGAGCTTGGAGTTGGCCCTGGAGACCCTGCGACTGGAAGGGCTGCTGAAGTTGATTACTTCTTTCAGAGAGCAAGACAATACCTGCTGACACACCATTTTGCCTGCAAAGAATTAAAAACTCAGCAAATGAATTCTGCAGAAACGTTCCAGTCTCAGACTTTGAGGGAGAATGCAAGTGGTAAAAATATACCCACGTCCCAGGCTCTGTGTTCAGCAAAGGCGCTGGGCCAGAGCTTCAGCTTTGCTGAGTCCACGTTTGTTGAAGCAGAGTGAGGAACTGGTTATGGCTTCCTAACTCCTTGCCTGGCTGCCAGCCCACAGCCAGGTTGGAGCAGCCGGGGAGCTGCTCTGACATGTAGCATCTAGCAGCATCTCCAAGGCCTTAGCCACAATGAATACAGATGGACAGTGGTGTAACCTGGGTGCATCCCCTGCGCCCTTCTTTCTCCTTCTCGTCTCTGCCTCCCCTGCTGACATGCCCCTTGAAGCAGGGGTGGCAAAGGAGCAGCAGCGCGCTCTGAGGGAACGTTTCAGTGCTGGCAATCAATCATGCGTGCAGGTAGCACAGCTTCTCTCTTTTACCTCAGCACCTCTTAAGCGATGCAGAGAACGTGCCCACAATTTACGAGGCTTGTGCTGAATGCAGCCAGCATCATTGACTGCTACATTTTTCCAGATCGGTGCACCAGTATGCTGCTTAATAGACCTCTGGCATAACGTGCAACAGTACTGAGCTCTATACCTTCGAGCTAAAAACGAGGAGACAGGAAGAGATGAACAGCATAGTAGTTTTTCATGCCACACAAAGTGAAATTACACAGGAAGTAAGTCACCTCCTGAAGAGACTAGACACGAGGAGTTACCTTTCTCAGTTAAATTAGAAAGAATGATTAAATGCCAGATAGTTAGAGCACGTATGGCAGATACTGCACAAGTGCTTTTCTTGCTAAGAAAGTGACCACGTAAGTTACCAACTGACTTTAAAACGACTGAGAAAGTGTAGTTGTAAAAATTGTTACTGCTAATTTACCTTCTGGCAGGAGTAGGAGAAACCAGCTTTGGCTAGGCGTATTACTTCATACAGTATTAAAATACTGCAGCTTGTAAAGAGCACCTGAACATGTGAGGACATGGTGTCTGGGTTGCTCCATGCTTGACTGATGAACTTGCATGGCCCTCACAAAAGCTTCACATCTTGAGCAAAGAACTGTGAAACCCAAACCCAGCTGACTGCATAGTCTGCCGCCTCTTTTGGCTTTGCAAAGGTATAGGACACTGGATTCACGTAAGCTGACTGAAGGTGGGGACACTGGAGCAAGGTCTCCTCAAACCTCTTCTCAAATCCGGCATCTCTTTGGCATTTCTTGTTACCCAGGGTCAATACACCTATCAGAGGAAATCCTTTTCCTTGGGAATTTCTCTTGCTGTCCCAACACTAACCCTGTTCTGCCTCAATCACAGCAGGTAAGCAGGACCAGAATGGTCCCTCCAAAGTGTTTTCAGCACAGCCTACGTAGCAAATATCTCTATATCAGAACTTGTACCCAAGGAAAGATTTTTTGTTTTTCACCTTTCTGATTTCATCCCTTTCACTTCTCACCAGCTAGCGTATTACTCATATTTAAAGGAAAAGTACAATTCATTTTAAAGACTGTCCCACTCTGTATCAAAACCTTTCCATTCATCTCAGCAAATGTTGGCAAGTTGTAAACCTAACTACTAAGGGACAGTCCTACAGAGAGGGACTCATCCCATCTCTAAGCTCTGATTCTGGAGTTTAGCAATTTTCTCTTTGTGAAGATTTGCCTCCTCCAAGAAATATGTGCATGAGTGTTGTAATTGTTTGGGGCTTAATTGGAACTGATCTGTACAAAAGCATCCCCCACAACCCTAGTTTCTTCATAAAGAGGAAAGAATAAATAAGGAGCAGAATAAAATTGTTTGCACAGAGACCTGGCACAGTATTACTGCCCCATATGGGCCATTTCATGCAATCAAGCCTTAAGTTAGGACCTAACACCTACGGGCCTTTCAGCTCCCCAGTCAGTGGGAAGTTTGGGGGAACTTCTTCACAGGCTCGTGCTCTTTCAAACTCCCAGCATGACCACAGATTCTCTGACTCAGTGGAATAGTAGTTAAAAATAAAGGAGGGGGGTGTGAACTCATCTGTCTGGTGTCCTAGGCCGGAGAGAGAAGCAGAAAAACTTTATTATTCAGATCAGCAGTGTATAAACTCAGTTCTTCCCTGCTTGTCTTTGGTTACTTCTCTGATTGCTGTCTGAAGGCAATAGGGGAAGGAGAACACCACAGCCTAACATTTTCAGTTTATATCAAAAGCTAACCAAGCCAACTTAGCCTCTTTCTCCCCCACCCTTACAAATGATAGCAATAACCTTTATAGGATAGGAGAGGAAGGGATCAAACAGTTGTTATTATACCTTGCTCATTTGAAATATCTACTTCCAGTTGTCCATATCTACTTTGCTACTGAGCTCCTAACAATGTGATAGGCTACCTACAACCTTTTTTTAAAATAATCTTTAAAGGATGAGTGGGACAGGAAGCCCCTCTATCTTTTAGAGACCAACCCCAAAAGCAGATTCCTTCTAAATCCAGCTATTGCAGTATGTCTACTATCCCAGACCTTAAAAGATAATTTATAACAGAACTTTGAATGTTTCCTGGCTCAATGTATTTTTTAATATACTGGATCATTTGCATCAGTGTCTCTGTTCACCTTATATTTCATAGGTAAGTAAATTGTGGAAGGTTAACCTTTTCTATAAAAAAATAGGGCTTTATGTGGAAGTCAATATTGGCACAGTCTGTAGAAGAACTGTGTCTCGGCTGTCTGAGTGAATGTTTTGTCTGGCCTTCCTTGCAATTCTTGTGGTTTTACTCGGTCTGTCTTTCTTTCTTTCTCTCTTTCTCTTTTCCTCTCTCCCCCCTCCCCCCTTCTTCCTTTCTTTCTCTCTCTCTCTCTTTCCCTCTTTCTTTTTTTCTTTCTTTCTTTCTTTCTTTCTTGCTTTTTCCTAAAGCTAAAAAAAGAAATTCAATAAACTAACATTAGTATCAAACTCTTTAAATTGTCAAGTCATACTCTGGCTAGGTTTTCCCCCTATATAGTGCTTTGTGCCATGGTGAACATTTATGCTTATGGCACATCCCTTCTTGAGTAATTTATAGCATTTAAAAGCTTAGATGATCTTGTGGGCTTCTTGGTTCCTTGGTGCTTAAGTGGACTCTTGGCTCTGTAGCAGTGATTCCAGATCTAGCAGGCAGCTGTGTGCCACCGCAGTACTTGATTGCTACCATACTCATCCAAGGACATAACTAGCAGTATGAAAGATTTCTCCGAAGACCGATGCACGCAATTAACTGAATTACTTCAACAGGGTGTAGATAGGATAGATTTAAAGTGGAACCTGTTACTGTGCCAGTAGCTGGATGAGGATCCTGCTGTGCCAGTTGAGGGGGAAGAAAATCCTTCTCTGCCAGTTCTCAATGAAGAAGTTTTTGCTGTGACAGCAGATCTAGCTCACACACTTGATTTAATGCCCTCAATTACCATATCTTTGTAATTATCGTCCATGTCTGATAAGTCTTGTGGAAACTATCAGGTCTTGAGTAGAGGATCTAGGAGTCTTGTAAGAATATAATGTCTTGAATTGATCTTTCTGTTTAATGTTTCATCACTCTGCTACCGATTGATCATTCTTTGAATAAAATGATAGCATAGCTGTATGCCAACACTTGTGATTCATTTTCACTTAGCTAATCAAAATGTTGTTTCACAAGACCCTGATGATGTTCAGGATGCCTTTTAGGAGGTATTGCCTTACTCTAAGCTGGCTGACTCAGATGGTCTATTTCTTATAATGTTACCAGACCAAACCCCATGATTTATGAGGCACGTTTTCCTCTAGCAAATAGTTCTTATGGGGCTACAGAACTGTTTCACTGCAAAGTTTTTCAACTAGTCAGAAATCATAGTAAATATTTTTTTCAGTTGAAGGAACTGCAGCGTCTTAGCATATCCTGGATAAATAACTGCACATTCTCTCTTTTTACATGAAACTTAGGGATTAGCAGATTTCTAGCCTGGTCCGTACAGATCAACCATTCATCATTAGCTAGCCAAGCCAAGCATCTGTTTTCACTCTATCTCATGCTGAAACCATAATGCTAAGATTCAGACACTGACTTGTTTTTAGGAGGGCTTCTTTTAGCAATGTGAACAAATTAAAAGAAAATATTTCACTTCTTCAATAGTCATGAACCGTGTTCATGTTTGTAGCTGAATTTTGAAAGCACATGCCCATCAGCCAGGGATGTGACTCTTACTTTTTTATGAAGAATACTTGCTCTTTTTACTGATGTAATCCTAGTAAGTTAAACAGTGTAACGGAGTTTGATGTTTGCTGTAGCAATGAAGTGGTAAGTAAAGATCACCTTTAGGAAGGCTTAAGCACTGAAGCAGGAAGGAGCAGTGAGTCAGGATACTCTAATGTAGTTAAGAGACTCTGTAGTTCTCAGGCTGCAATAGTAAGCAAGTGTTTCATAGGCCTTAGGGACACAGGTGACTTTTACCCAGAAAACTAAGCATTTTTCTACAGTTTTATGTCCAGTATAATGATGTTCTCAAGTTTTAGCATTTTTTTTTATATTCCATGAGCCTCAGTAGCAGTAGCATTGGGAAAATTACACTGTAGCACTGAACGCTGTCTGCCTACAGCAAAGACAAAGTTCACAAAGGACAAAGAAAGCACAGAGCCCCTGTTAACCTTCTGTGAATGAAGTTTGTTAGTACACCCTGAGAAAGCTATCTTTTTTCTCCCTAGGTCTGTGTACAGTCTCGTATGTTTTCTTTTCTAAAGAGAGAAGACACCACTGTAGTAATTTTATAACTATCATCAGCTTCAAAAAGACTGTAGAAGCATCTGGTAGGGCCAGAATTGTGGTTCATGATGTCAGCCACCACCTTTCACGTTATTTTTTAAGAAGTGAGTTAAACTGCCTCTCAAACACTGACAGGTTAAGAAAAGTCCGAGAAAACAAGCCTTTCTCTAAGTCCAGTGATTCACCTGTATTTTCCTGAGCATGATTACAAATATTCTCATTTAAAGTGCTGTGCATATTCTTCCTTCACAGACCAGTATGTCAGACTTCTAACCACTTGCTTTTGCTTTCTACGTTGATGGTCCTTTGAGTTAGTGATGCTTGTGCAATTCCAGATGAGAGCTCCCAGTGCTCACATGGTACCGTTTCTCTCTGATTAAGCAGAACAAGTGAGCACCTGATTGACTTTTGCCATAAATGCTGACATTCTGCAGCCAAAGGGGACAGGGGGAAAAAAAAATCTTTGATAGTGCTTAAAGCACACAGGCCATTTTCAGCAAGGATTTCCATTTCAAGAGATTTGTTAGTGTAGTCTTGGATTGGTGTATGCATCAAAAGCTTTACGTAGGAAGATTTTCATCCTTTGAGGCACACACATACCAAAGCTCTTTGTTGTTCCGAATCCGTATGATTATATGCTGAATAATGAATATTTTTTAAAAGCTTTATGCAGCCACACTGTGACACCTCACCAATTTCAGCCAATCTCATTCTCTCTTTTTTTTTTTTTTTTTTTTTTGACATTTCCTAACATAAAACTTTTACCAAAGACTTTTAGCAATTTAGAAGTTCTTCAGTGCCAGGCAACTGAATTGCTGAGATGCTGATTTAAAAAAAAAAAAAAAGGTATCTTATGCTGATTTTGTTTCAGAAATAGCTGACTAGCTGCAATTGAGGTTAATTGACCTTTATAATGGATACACAGGACAGTACTAAAGCTGTATACATAAACTGCAAGTTTATTTGAAAGCAAATTGTGTTAATTGACATTCATTGTGCATCTTTCTGTTGTTTATTGCTAGTTGCTCATGTGAATAGTTTGTTGATATTATAGATAGGACAAACATTTGTTTCAGATAAATAGGATTTTCAGTTGAATAGGTTTTAATTAAATGATCCCCTGTGCTCAATTTTGAAACTGTGAAGTACTGTACAGTATGTAGCTAATCCTGTTATCTAGGATCTTAAATTGTTGAATCAAGTCTCACACAAATTTGTTTATTTTTGGCAAATAATGTCTAAATTCTCTGCCAGTTGTGCAAGATTTAGGTCTTCCTCCAGAGTAAAACATGAAATTATGGTGCTGCAGAGGCTGAGCAAGAATTATAGGTGGTTTGTTTGCCTCACAGGGCAAACCAGTGTTATATTAAACACACATTCACTGCTATATTAAAAGCATAAGTCAGAGTATATACAGCTTCTCTCATTCACGGGACCTGTTCTCCTAGGCACTCACATTGTCTTTCCTTTCATAGACCTCACTAATCACCTGTAGGGCCTGGCCAATATAGCCATACTCTTAATGCTTTTCACAACATACAGTATTTTTGATCCCTTAACTAAGTTCTACATATGTCTACAAATTCAGTCCAAACCAGTCAATTTTCCCATTTTTTTCTCTAATGAAGGGAACCCATAGCTGACAAAGTCACTGGTCACACAACCACTTCCACTAATGATGGATTTCCCTTCACTCTGGAAGCAAAATGAGAAAGCAACCCCTCCAAAGCCCCAGATGGAAGCCTTTTCTAGGTTACAAAGCACGTTTGTCTTAACAAAGTTAAAATGAGCAAAGATTGCTAATACATTTTGTCTAAAAATAAAGCAGAACTAAGACGACAGGTAGATGTCCTGTAGGCATGTTCATAGCATTAATTGAGTGGTGCAGAGCTATCAGTTACGCTAATCTTCCAGCTCCTTCTGATACTTCATCTCTGTCTTTAAATAGAAGTGTAGCTAGAGAGATAGGCCAGGAAGTAAAATAAGTATTTACTTCTTACATAAGTATATGTATATTTTTACCACAAAGGTATTTAAAAAGAAATTTTATTTTAATGTGCCGGTGTAAAGAATGGTGCTAGTCATTCACCTCTTATGTTAGAGATGAGAGCAAACTTAGGAGGCAAAGTAGTTAGGTAATATACAGAGAGATTTCTTTGAAAGCATGCAAGTTCCTCAGTTTTGCTGTATTCATTTTTCTCTGAAGCGCATTTTCCCCACATGAATGGATTTCTTTTTCCATTTCTTTTACATTTGCACTCTGTAAAGTGTAAGGTTATTGCCAATAGTATTTTAAGAAGTGCTTTCCCTGGAGGATGTTTTTTTGAGAGCCAGCAAGGGACTGGTCTCCAATATGATGGTGAACATTTAAGAGAGATTTGTGTCGCAGACACAACTTACAAGTACCTTGTTTCTTTTCACAGAAAAGTGGCAAAAGGCTGGGTATGTTAGTTTGCAGTCAAGGTAGCTATGATTCACACAGTTTGGCTCCTTCTGCAGGAAAGCTCAGACTTGGGTATGATTCCGGTTGAAGTCCTCCCACTTTCTCCCTTGGCAATATGGACATGACTAGTAGCCAAACAGTGTCAACCAGCTTGCCCACAGTCTGTCAAAACTGCCCCATGGCCCCACATGCTCTTGACCTGTCTCCATGTCCTAATGCTGAGTTGCACAACTTGTCTACACCTTTGATGTTCCACCCTAAAGGTGGAATGTTGTGTATGGCACACAACAAGAGAGCCCGTCCATGTGTGGAGAACACCTCCAGAAACCATGACTGAGGAAGGGAGACAGGTATTCTGGAAAACCTGGGTTACACAGCTTCTCTGATGGGAAAGTAATGGGACAGTAGTAAGGGTGCATCTAACCCTCACTCACTGCAAGTATAGAGGAGCCATGGAGAATCAAACTTCAAAATCTGAGATCTCTGAACGTGGATTGTTTGAGAAAGCCCGGGGTTTGCCACAGCCCCACATCAGAGCACCATTGAGTAGGAGGGCATTAATGTAGTTGGTTGGCGTGGGGAATGGGCCTTAGGAGGTGAGGACATGTGGGCTCCGCCCAGGGAACACACGCATTGTGGGACACTGTCCAGGTTTAAATTAAGCAGCCAAACTATGTGAACTGGTAAGGAACACCACTTGCTCTCCAGCCCTCTTGTCCCTCATTTGTGCATGACTTCCTGGCAAAGGCAGATTTTCTATGCTCTTGCTGTCAGCAGACAGATCTCATGCCTAGCAGAGATAACTAGGTGTGTCAGACCAAATTCTGCCTAGCCACAAAAAATGAAATGACCATCCCAGAGCCTCCTAGCCTATCATGGACCCCCTCCCACCTATTTCCTCCTTCCAGAGAATACGTATTTCCCACGAAATTCAGGTTCATTGCAGTGACTGCTGTTTATTATGCATACATGATGTGACTCTGTAGATTTAACAGCTGTGTTTCCCTGAATGTATTACTATCCTCCATTCCCTTTTGCCATGTGCTTTTAGTGGCATTTCTTGGCCTTTCCGAGACAGGAATAAATAGAAGATTTGACACCACTTTTGTCGGTCTTCCAGTGAACAGACAAGCCCTTTTTCTAGGGCCGGGTAAAATATAGAGCTTGACAGAATCAGTGGCTGGTTGTCAGTCTGCGGCAAGGTTGCTAGCTAGTGCCAGCCCTCTGGCCAGCCCTCAGGACTTTAGAATCAGACAAGGAGCTTCGGGCTGATGGGTTCATCAGGTAAGACAAACACTGGAGATGTACAAACTGAATGCTCTACACAGCCATTTTACAGCCTCTTCCACATTCTCGCCTGAGTTGTAGGGAAAAATCTGCTCATCGCCTACCAGGAACCAAAGATCAGGGATGCAAGTGAACACCTCATGCAGGAACTCTTGGACCAAAAGAAGATGCTTATACCATCCTATGTAACTTATTCCTGGAACTGACCAAAGAGCGTCATTGCACAAAGCAGTAGTAAAACATACACAGCCAGCAGACATCAGTGTGATGCAAATAGCCTCTTCAGCGGCTAACGTAATCCAAAACCTCAGTTTCGAGCTGTGAAAAAGAGGCAGAGGGTTTGCCATGCTGTTACTAGGCGTGATGGAACTACTTCCCTCTGACATGAAAGAAGGCTCAGCCATCTATGAGGACATGCGACTCAGTTGCAAAACTGCCATCGAGGCTGTCTTAGGACAGACACCAAGCTGCTAATGTGACCCAAGGCACTGAAAGAGTTTATGGCATGTCTTCCTTTGCATGTTGACACCACAGATTTGTGTGTGTATGTATGTGTGTATCTGTGGGCAGAAAGAACTGTACTGACCTTGGCTTGATGGAACAGCTAATTTCCAGGGAAAGGGACAGGTTGTACTCATCCTRTGAACTTACTGGCATCTAGAAACTGGCCTGTCTGGTTCACAGCACCCGAGGTATCCTTTTTTTCTTTCAATATTGCCTTGTGCTCTCTGCACCAGCCTTCTTTTCTAATGGCTCTGCCAGTGTAATGCAGATCCCCTGACAATGCCAGAAATTATTTTAATTGCCACTATCTGGGAGCAAGCACTATGGTATAAAGGCCCCTTTTATATCATAGCTAGTGAGCTGTGGGCTTCCTCACATCACAGGAGAGACTGGCCACTCAGTGGTAGGATTGGTGAAGTATGGGATGGATAACTGGGCGGTAATGTGGGTGGAAAATTGGTTGGACTGCTGGACTCAGAGGGTTGTGCGAGCGCTGCAAAGTCCAGCTGGCAGCCAGTAATTAGTTGAGTCCCTCGGAGATCAGTCTCCTCCAGAATTTCCAAAGGTGTGCCCACATTCTGCCTTATGCTCATGTGCTCATTCACACCTCAGCAAAATGAATGCAAAACCCTCCTTGTTACTAGCCTCTGCACTGATACATTTATGCCCACTGACTTTCAGAAGTTTTGTTACAAACCCTGGAGAGCAGGATGCTGACTCCTGGGATCTGCAGGCTAGTCTGCGTGGATCGCAGGTCTGTGGTCTGGCACTCTGCTACCCTGTTTGACAGTAGAGCAGCCCTCCTTTAATGCGATGCCAGCTGTGAACAGCAGTCAAACAGGGCTGAGCATGAGGCAACGCTGCTAAAAACAACATTAACTTTGACCAGAGATGGTTCTTCCCTGGGGACAAGGGTGCCCACCACCACTTGAATTTTTCTGTGGGTCACCTAAGTCTTTCTGAGTTACCGGCTTTCTGCTGCGGTCAGGCGGCAGCACATGTGCCAGCAGCCAGCCCAGCGCCACAGCCCCGGGGGGAAGTCTGCTGCACCTGCACCACGGCCCTCTGCGCCAGGGGAAATCCCCACCAGCTAAAGGCTAGTAGGGCTAGCCCTGTTAGCTTCGCCTCTACTATACTGACTGGTTTTGCATCTTTTTGTACGCTTTGTAACTGCAGGGAACAGTGGCCTCTCAGTTATCTCCAAATAAAAGTCTTACAAACCTCATAGTCCTCCTTAATCGTAGAGGAAGGTTAATAAAAATGAAAAGGGACATGACACCATTGAGCAAGTGACAGGGAAAACCTCTGCTGCTTGCTTCTCTTCCCTGTCTCTGCGACATTTTAAAGATTCCTCAAAAGTAGCTTGGATCTCCACCAGACTTTCTCCAACAGTTCCTACAATTATCTTTTATTCAGATTACCCAGCACTAAGGCTGGTCGGAGAACTGTTTGTGATATTACAAACAGTTTAATCCATGATCAGTGTGATTAACGAGACCACTGAGAGACGAAAGAAGGTTGGGTATGCTTCTTGTAGGAAACATGCATTTTTTTTCTTTGTGGTATGTAATTTCCTCATTCTTTTTCTCAGAACAGCTCAAGAGAACGAAGTTTCTCAATTTGAGATCTAATCTGCTTTGCCTTCGCAGGAAGTTACAAATGTCTTGAACAATCATAGAATCATAGAATGGTTTGGATTGGAAGGGACCTTGAAGATCATCTAGTTCCAACCCCCCTGCCATGGTCAGGGACACCTTCCACTAGACCAGGTTGCTCAAAGCCCCATTCAGCCTGGCCTTGAACACTTCCAGGGATGGGGCATCCACAACTTCTCTGGGCAACCTGTTCCAGTGCCTCACCACCCTCATAGTGAAGAATTTCTTCCTTATATCTAATCTAAATCTACCCTCTTTCAGTTTAAAGCCATTACCCCTTGTCCTATCACTACGTGCCTTTGCAAAAAGTCCCTTTCCAGCTTTCTTGTAGGCCCCCTTCAGGTATTGGAAGGCTGCTATAAGGTCTCCCCGGAGCCTGCTCTTCTCCAGGCTGAACAACCCCAACTCTCTTGGCCTGTCTTCATAGGAGAGGTGCTCCAGCCCTCTGATCGTCTTCATGGCCCTCCTCTGGACTTGCTCCAACAGGTCCATGTCCTTCTTATGTTGGGGGCCCCAGAGCCGTAGTACTCCAGGTGGGGGTCTCACGAGAGCGGAGTAGAGGGGGAAAATCACCTCCCTCGACCTGCTGGTCCTGCCTCTTTTGATGCAGCCCAGGATATGGTTGGCTTTCTGGGCTGCAAGCGCACATTGCTGGGTCATGTTGAGCTTCTCATCAACCAACACCCCCAAGTCCTTCTCCTCAGGGCTGCTCTCAATCCATTCTCCGCCCAGCCTGTATTTGTGCTTGGGATTGCCCTGACCCATGTGCAGGACCTTGCACTTGGCCTTGTTGAACTTCATGAGGTTCACATGGGCCCACCTCTCAAGCCTGTCCAGGTCCCTCTGGATGGCATCCCTTCCCTCCGTGTCGACTGCACCACACAGCTTGGAGTCATCAGCAAACTTGCTGAGGGTGTGCTCAATCCCACTGTTCATGTTGCCGACAAAGATGTTAAACAGTGCCGGTCCCAATATTGACCCCTGAGGAACGCCACTCGTTGCTGGTCTCTACTTGGAGATTGAGCCGTTGACCGCAACTCTTTGAGTGCGACCATCCAGCCAATTCCTTATCCATCGAGTGGTCCATCTGTCAAGTCCATGTCTCTCCAATTTAGAGACAAGGATGTCGTGCAGGACAGTGTCAAATGCTTTGCACAAGTCCAGATAGATGACGTCGGTTGCTCTTCCCTTATCCACCAATGCTGTAACCCCATTGTAGAAGGCCACCAAATTTGTCAGGCATGATTTGCCCTTAGTGAAGCCATGTTGGCTGTCACCAATCACCTCATTATTTTCCATGTGCCTTAGCATAGTTTCCAGGAGGATCTGCTCCATGATCTTCCCAGGCACAGAGGTGAGACTGACTGGCCTGTAGTTCCCCAGGTCTTCCTTTTTTCCCTTTTTAAAAATCCCCTTTTCCAGTCAGTGGGAACTTCACCGGACTGCCATGACTTCTCGAATATGATGGATAGTGGCTTAGCAACTTCATCCGCCAGTTCCCTCAGGACCCACGGATGGATCTCATCAGGTCCTGTGGACTTGTGCACCTTCAGGTTCCTTAGATGGTCTCAAACCTGATCTTCTCCTACAGTGGGCGGTTCTTCATTCTCCCAGTATCTGCCTTTGCCTTCTGTGACTTGGGCAGTGTGGCTTTCAGTTGACACAAACAAGCTTTCAGTTGACACATTTTTCTAAACAAGAAGCCGTTTGGACAAAGCCTTACTGATTAGAGACAGGAGTGGTTAAACCACAGCTCATGCCCATAGTTACCAACTAGTTAACCTTACACCTTTATCCTCTTGCCATCAGCCCAAGTTATGCAGGGTTTGATTCCTGTAAAATAATAGCAGCTGTTGGGTATTTTGCTCTGTTGAAAGCCTTGCCTGTCTCACTGAAACTAGTTAGGGAGGCCTATTTTCATTTGCGAACCTATGCAAATAAACATTTCTCAGAGTGTTTGTATCATGGTACATCTCTGGTCTGTGTTGTTAGTCCTTGACCCAGCTAACTTAGCTGTTTCTTGACAGTCATAATCATATTTAAACTCACCTCAACGTATTTTTACAGGTTCAGCAATTTTACAGATATCTAGATAGAAGCAACCTCAAGACTAAGCGCCTCTGCCGCAAAAGCCAAAAGATAAGCCCCTCTCAGAGGTATTCAAGCTGACTTTAGTCCTTCTTTAGAATGAGATGATAGAAGCCAATCCAAATACATTATTTCAGAAGTTATTAAAGTCATATTAAGTAAAGTCAGTACTGCATGTCATGACACACTACTGGTCAGAAAAGCATTAAGAAACAAGTATAGCTGCTTGATACAAGCTCTCACATACTTCATCCCGTCAAGGGATTCTGCATACCCACCATGCCTGGCAATACAGGGTCATTGCTGCTAAATGATGATGATTGTTGCCAGCGTAAAAAGTAAGTTAAAGCCAGAAACAAATTTTAGCATCTCCCATTCCTGTTCATTTTTCTAAACAGAGTTTATTTACTCCAAATCTTTGAAATCTACTTAATCCAATTTTCTAAAATTGCCATTTTTATACTATAGCCTTCAAAGCAGATCTGTGTATTAGGAGTCTGACAGCAGTAGCCATCTGAGGGGTCATGAAACGTACAGAAAGCATTTCCATTGGGAAAAAAAAAAAAAGGGAGAAAAGCTTTCCATTTATTTATAGATTCTTCAGAAATACTCTTTTTGGGGTGGAACTTTCCGTGTTTTATCTCTTCTGAAGGTGATTTTCTTTTAAGCTGTCGGCAATATGTGGAAACTTTTTAACATAAATGCAAAATGCCTTAAATTATGAAAATTGTGTGACTAATTAGTGAGCAAAAAGTTTCTCTGTTGAYTTGATACACAGATTATTATGCGTGATAAAAATGCTCGGTGGAGTTGCCATTTACTGTGTTAGTGTTAGAACAGAGCAGTCTTTGAAATGTAATGACCGTATTAAAAATCAAGGAGTTTTTAAAGGGCTCAAACACATGATTCTGTTTATTATTGAAGGAAGTACTCTAAAAGAAGACAGGCAGTTAAAATGTGTATTCAGTGCAAAATATACTGGGAAATGACAATAAAATCTCATATGAAAAACAATAGTGCACAATAACCATATTAGCTTCCAAGTTTTGTATACAAACAAATACTCTATTAACAAACTTCACACCACGTACAAAAGGCAAGAGCTTCACAAAAAATGATCATAAAAGCGTAGCATTGATACTGATTTTTTTTGCTCCAAGCTTGCATTCTCTGTATAATGCTTAGGAAGAATGAGAACAGGTGTGAAAATAACAATAAAGAAATTGCCAGTGCATAAGCCATTCAGATGGCTATGTTCTCTAAAAGATAATGAACACAGAGAGCTTGATTCAGATTCACACAACAGTTCTTTCGTACCTCCAGGATAAACTGTAGGAGATGATAGTCTACTTCAGAGCCCGTTTTGGAGAAGAATGGTATGAAACAGCTTTAATATTAATGAGAATTAGCTTGGTACTTTTCAAAGCAGGATGTGAACACATCCACCATTTTATTATGATGATATATAAATGAAAATACATTCTGTACAAATATCAGCAAAACACATCTGAAAATAGACACAGTGTGATTAATCTGTATCTTTTTAAAATAAATATATACAATATTTACATTTTGGACAATTCCAGAAATGAAAATGTCCAGATTATGTACCACTACCTAAAACAATTCTCTATTATTATAGAAAATGCATTTGCTGTACAAATATTCATAAATACATATGTATAAACTTTTTCAGTGAAATGTCTGTGGCTTCACTGAAAAGAAAATAATGAGATATTCTTATTATCAGCTAACATTTAGCTATCAAGTGTCCACATATTAAACAGTCTAGAGCATCATACATCAGACAGAAGTAGATTTTCGGTTTTGAGAATATTTTGTGTTCTGCTTCTGTGCCATCATACCGGCAAATCTGATTGTCTTTTCTGAAAATCTGCAGAAAAGCAGCAGGACTGAATCAGTTTGACTCAGTGATTGTTATTGACTGCACCGTGTCAGACAGGGTTTCTGGGTCTACTTCTTCTTTACCATTATCTGAATTTTCTGATGAGATGTAACAGCCAGAATCTCTTGGGCAGTCATTTAACTGTGATTTGTCAAAGCTGTGGTGAGGGCTTAAGCTCCGTGTCTTTTGACCACTCTCACTTTTCTGCTGTTGTTCAACTAGAAAGAACAGAAAAAGAAAGAAAAAAATTGTCAAAATAAGCATCCTGGGAAAGAGTTTGAGATAGCAACGTGACTGATCTTGAAGAACTGTAGAAACAGAGCTGGTAATATACACATGACTAGATCAGTATCTTTTGTCTATCAGAAACAGAAACCTCAGCATCAAAGAACTAAAAATATGATTACATGAGTATAACAACATCTAAGTTGATGTTGAGGTTGGCTTTGATCCTGCAGTATGTTGCTCCGAGATGAATGCCAGAGACTTTGGCCTCATCCTTTAGACTGAGGTCCTTTAGGCTGTCCACAGTCATCACCACGTGTGGTCACCATGCCCACAGTAGAGATGGCAGCTTTTCCCCTCCCACATTCATGTATTCCAGAGCCTGCTCATGCAATTAATCATGTAGCCTACTGCGCCTTGTTTATAACACATTGCATTATAGATGTTGTGTCTTTTGAATATAACCGCCACCGTTTTACCTACTCTGTCCACTCTGTAGTGAGAAACTATGTGCTGGTCTTCAGAAGTGCTCAGCATAAAGATGTGGTAATCAGGTTTTCTAAAGCACTGCACTTTTCAGTGGGAGTGGGAGGCTGATGGAAACTTCCTAAGCTTAGCTTGATATCCAAAAGGTTATTTTCCAAAACACAAAGGCCTCAGAGAAAGCAAAGATGCCTAACCCCTGCTGTATGTTTTTTGAGCCCTGTTCCAAAACTAAGTAGAAGCAAATTATCTTGCAAATAATTTGTCCTTGGTTAGCTGCTGTATGACTAATCTGTTAAAACTCAAAGATGTGCAACTCAGTGAGAGTATCGACAGACCTCTCAAAAAAAGCTCAACAAACTGGTGCCTTGCAGACAGGATATACCTGTATATCATGAATCTAATATATCTTGTGGTTAAAGTTTGTGTTCGTATTTTCTGGCTTTAAAATACATGATGTTTACTCACAGTAAATTTTTTGAGAAAACAAGCTATAAAATACAAAATCTTTCCCTTTCTTACTTTTTTTTTTTTGTTATCGCCTTCCTGTAACTGTATTTTTACTCCAAACTGTGGCTTGCTTTCCAAACGAAGTATTAGGAACAAATCTCACAGGAAACAGATGGTTTTACCCCAGATTTTCATCCTTCAGAAAAATGGTACCTTTTTGCTTTTGCAAAGAAAATTCCCTTATTTCACTTGACTTATTACTGCATGGTTAAATAGTTAGCTTCGAATCTTTAGTCAGATTTAAGCTGTCTCAATTCAAGTCCAGGCAGAGTGGAAGTCCTAATACATGAAGGATTTTATCCTTCATCAAAATCTAAATCTAGTTTAGCTCCCAGAATTATAAAATTTCTACAAGGAAAATTCATACTGACATTTATTTCAATTGTTGGAAGTTACAAGATTTGGTAAGATGGGAAAGATTTTAAATTTGGATTTTTTTTTTTTTTTAAAAATCTTGTGTTGTATAACAAAGAATAAATTAGAAATGAAAAATTGAAATGTTTCACTCTGGAAATATTGAATTGGAACAGCAGGAGAATCAGTACCTTTCTTCGTTGTGTGCGATTTCAACAACTTATTTCACAAAGCATTTTGATATATTGAGAAACATTTTTAGGTCTTGATGGAAGTCTTGTAGATTTGTTTGGACTGATTAATTCTGTTTAATATTTTCTAACTTTCAATTGCCTGATTAAGTTAATAAACTAATCTGATTTTTGAAGAAAAGAATCCAAAGTCTCACCTTAGTCATTTTTGCATTAAGCCTGAGGTTATAGGCATAACCTGATGTATTTAAAAAAAGAAAAAACAACAAAAAAACTTTAAATACTTTCCAAGGAATAGAAGTCCCACCTTGTTCCCAAATAAATTAATGGTTAATTGCACTTGCGTGAAAGGGTACACCTTTCAGCTGATTTAATTGATATCTGTAACTGTTTGATCTCCTTCTCACTTTACAGAACACAGTTTGTCATGTCAAATGTTATCTCTCTTTGCAGGGAAAATATTTGATCACGTAGGGTCCAATTGATTTCTGATTTAAGTCAGGAACGAATTACAAAAGGCATTACACCAGTGAAGGTATTACTGCTGCTATTAGTAGCAACAGAAGTAGTTTAGCACAAATAACAGCAGATGCCCCAGTAAAGCCTTGTCTAAACTGTGTCATTAGCTCCTCGCACCCATCCCACCAGCGCCAAGACGACGCAGGTCTTGGTCGCTGTGGGCTGACAGAGCTCAGCCGGTGGCTGGGTGAAGTCCTGCACGGCCGCGGGCAGGGCTCCCCTGCCCTCCACTGTAATCCCCTCATCAGCCTAATGCTGCTTGCTGGTACTTTTATTAGCCTCTCTAGCATCAGCTGCTGCCCTGGCAAGCAGCGACCTAAAAAGTGTTAATCCTGTTTACGTTTTCAAGGTCAGATATGAACCTCCATCCCCTTTGTTTGTTTTACAATGGAAAGAAGACCAAGTAACTACTGGATTGAAAAGAAAATGCAGCTTCAGTCAGTGTATTAGTGCCCTGTAACTAGTTGAGATAATCTGAGTAGTTCCTCTGTGAAAAACAGATCCTAAATTCTTTTGTAGCGATGTCTTTCCCTTGTGTGTTTCAAGGAAAAAGACACAGACAAGCCTGGGACTGAGATTTTTTTAAAATCTAAATTTAGGTCAGTTAGGAGAATAAGAAATTTCTATTTATAAAACATACAGAAATGTAAAACTTCTGTCTCTTCCCATAACACTAGAAGAATTTTTTACATGAAAAACTGAAAACCAAAAATTTTCAGGTGTTTGAGACAGTAAAAATATTATATTTTCTATTTTTCATTCTGAGCAGAAAAAGTTGAAGAACTCCGCCCCCCAAATTTAAGAAGAAAAGACTGAAAGCACACTTTGGCGCTTTTTTTTCTCTCTTAAAGCAGCCTTAAACATTATGCAGTAACTACTAAACCACTTGAACAGGATATTGAGTATTATAAATATATGTAGCATACAACTTTAGATGCTGCTTCACGAGAAAAGAAACTACGCTTTTTTTTTCTTTTTTCTTTTTAGCTTTTGGCTCTTACATTCAGTTCTACTTATTTCCTTCCTCTAACACGTACATGTTCAAGTTCCACATTAGTAAAGGTAAATTTGCTGTCTTAATCTTTTGGACATCAGAAGAACGATACAATGCACAGGAAACATGAATTGATAAAATTAAACTGCCATTAGAATCTGTTGCAGAATCATCAGAAATAACTATATTATCAACAAATGGAAGTCCTATCATTTTTCTACAGTAAAGCAGTTTCATATAAGATAAATAGCTTTCAGTCACTGTTGTCTATGATATGGCCAGAAGAGTCCAAGATATGCATCATTTGGACACATACATTCTAATACTACTTTAGACGATAGGATTATGTTCAGACTTCTGAAAAAAATGTGAGGCCTTTAGCCTTGGTAATAGATGTGTGATGCATACTTATCTTCCTCACTATTTCGATCTTTGAAATGAGTATTTCTTATTCAATTACATAGATGTGCATGACACATGCAGGGATAGATCTCTCTTTTTCTTTCACCAGCTTTTTTCCCTTTTTTAATGAGTTTAAAGTCCTGATTAGGAAAGCGCTTTAAGCTTAGGTTTAAGGCAATTCAGCTCAAGAATGTACAGAGGTCACACTGACTCCTGTGCGGTTATGTCAGTTTAAACCAGATGAGTGACAGGAGGCTTGGATTTTGTCTTGGAAAAAAAGAAAGTCACCCAGCAGCAAGCCGTACTTCATGAGGGTGCCCTCTGAGAGTTTGCCTTCATGAGTTTTGCCCAGAAGGAGAACTGGGCCTAACTGCTTTAGGCTGAGTCACTTGCGTGCCTTCCTGGAAGGTGCAGTGGTGACGTACTGAGCAGCACCATACAATAACTAAACAGAACAAAGTGTGTCTTCAAGGCTGATGTTAGACTYCCTAGGTACGTATGAAGGCCATGTATCAACCTGTAGTGCCTGTACCAGTTAGATCACCTAAGTGTTAAAATGAAATGAAAACTCACAAAGCATCAAACTCAGAAAGGATCATTTTGAAGCCGTAAATGGTGATGCTTCTTGAAAAAGCAGCAGAGAATCCTGAAGTTGTTCTGTACACACATGCAATAYTTTGGAGACGCAACGGAGTAAACCTTTTGTGGATATTTACAGACATGCAGCTTAAAAAATTGCACTCACTGAAGTCAGTGGCATAGCTTTTCTGGGAGGGATACTGAACTGATGTGAGAGGAGAGTCTATGGTGAAAACAGAAATGAGAAGCTTCTTTTTTCTCTAAGATCTGGAAGCAAACAGATGTGCCTGAAAAAAGGTGCAAAATACTAATACTCATGAAAGGATGAGTTTCCTTGGGAAATATGGAAATATTATGTCCAGGTCAATGAGTTGTACCACAGCACAGAAGGAGAGATTGTCTTTGAGCACTGTTTGACCTTGACATGATATTGTGTAATGCCACGTACTTAAAGGGACTGCCCAGTGTAAACTGGTACCCTTGATGCTAGGTCCTCACGTAAGGAATGCAACTGAGAACTGAAAGTCGTGTCCTCAGCTATCTACTATCTTGCTGTCCAAGTACAATAAATAAGGAACAAACCTTATCTGGTACTGGCAGTGGGATTTAGAGTATGATCTGTCACTTAAATATGAAAAGTAAGCTAAGGAAGTGGATTTGGGGAGATAAGAGTAAAATATTACCCCCAAATTGCACATATGCACCTTTTTTTTCTATAAAATGAACTGTGTGCACATATCCAGTGAAGTTTAATTCTTCTTTAACTCAGAATAACTTTGGACTAATGTAACCCACTGGACTTCAGGAATGAACCTCTTGACTTACATCATCTAAGTGAGAAGAGAATCAAGGCTATTTTGCACACACAAAAATGTGTGTCCTGGGAAGCTGTCAAGAAAAAAGTTCCAAACTTCTTTTATTACTTTATTCATTAACCATCCAGCAACTGCTTCACTTTAAAAATAGCATCCTACAAAAGCACAGACATCCATCTCCTGTCTAGAAGCCATCTGGGAGAAGAATGGAAAGCTATTAAGAAATACTTTGTGGAAAAGAGCTTTTTGTTCCTCCCCAGCCATGAATTCATGGAAACCAAGCATTTTTTCCCAAATATATAGGTCTGATCAACTTATAGAAAATCTAAAAAGAGATCTGGGAAGGGGAGGAAGGTCGTGAGGAACTTACAAGACCTTGCAGTTCTAGGATAGCCTTGCTACGTGAAGTACTTGAAGATGGTGAATTTGGGCCTGGACTCCCAGGAAAGGTAGAAAGAAGATGGTGCAGTACCAGGAAGCAAAATCTGCTTAAAAAACACTGTGTGGTAGCAATTGCTAAATAAAACTTACTTTTTAATTCCTGGTATAAGATGGGTAAAGTTTTTCCTTTCAAATTCATTCAGGTCTAAATCAAATGTAAAGTGAAAAAATTCTGACTGCCAGAATCCTACATTTTGGATGGCTTTAAGAAGCATATAATGTGGAAACTATTGCTGCAGGTCTTTTGGTTAGAAAACTCAAGAACTGTTTATTCTGTAACATGAATTATATAGTCACAAGTATGCGGCATGAAGAAATCACTTAGTATAACATACAATAAATGTCAAGAAAAAGCCAAGGAAAGAAAAAGAAATTAAAAGCCCTGTAAAAAAATCTGGACATTTCACAATATCAGATATCACATTAAAGAAATAGTAAATCTTGTTTTACTACATTTATAGTAGAATCTAGTAAAATGAGGCTATATTCCAGCATGCTGGGCTGTTCTGAATAATAGTAGAGTCACAAAAACTCAGAAACCCTTGCATTTCAACTCTGGACCATACCTGAGACTCCATCCATTAATCAAACATGTACTTCATGGAAACACTAATGTAATGCAAAGACATGGAAGTCTTCCAAGCTCTGTGAGAAAGATGGGCTTAGAACAGTAAATACGGTCTATGGCCTTAGTATATTTTTTCACAAAGCTTATAAAAAGAGTGAACTTTTACCTGGAAAAATGCTGCACTTATATCTAGAATACTCTTGGCCAGTAAACAAATTACCTTGTAGCTGTGGGTAATTATGCTGCTCACTTCTAAGCAATGCAGAAAATCAATTTTAATTAAAAAATCATTTATGCTGGACTGAGTCATGCCCATTTAGGAAAAAAAAATATTGACCTAGGAAGGTTCAGTTCAGATGCAGAATTCACTTTCACAGTAGCACCCAGCTCTTTCAACCCAATTTTCCAATCAGATTGACAGAAGGACAAAGAGGTCAAATGATTCGGACAAAGTCAGACTCATGCTGAGCTTATCCCCAAGATCATCTTGACTCCCCGTCTTTCATTATAATGACTTAACAGGTAGCTTCTATCAATTTTAGTCTTTAGTATCTTGCTTTTTAGAGGAGGTTGTTAAATTCTGTTCTGTCCCTACCAGTCATGTGACAAATGCTATGAACCTTTGGCAACCAGACAAGGCAAGGATTTGATTCAGTCCTGACTCAAGACAGTATCCCAAACCAGAAAAGTATTTATGCGTGGCTTACCTTAAAATATACATGAGTCTTATGAAACTCAACTAGACTTAAATGAATGCTTGTAGCTGGCATGGTATATAAAGATGTCTTGGTTCTGGTCCCTGTGAGTGTTCATAAATTCTGGGAATATTATTTTATTGAATTTGAATACTAGAAAGATTGGCTATACCTATCTAAAGTGGATGTGAACCAAATATTCATTTAATCTCTTGATCTAAGACTACAGTGTCATCACTGATTTTGAAGCATGGGCCACTTTATAAGATTTAATGTTATTGTTTCCAGAACCATTACAAGAATTTAAACTATTAGACTACTGTACAGATAACATCAGGGACACTGTTTTGCCTGGAGAAGTGACTTGATCCCATGCTGCCAATTAGGAAGAACCCTATTTAGATAATTAAGGTAAATTTATTAATTTTCAGTGTATGGGACATGTAAGGACCTTGTTAGGTTTGGTCCTTGCACAGGTGTATGTAGAATATTAAGAGTTAAGACACCTTCAGAAAAAGAAAAACTTGGTGTCATCTTCTAAGGCTGCTTGCTATGCTTTTTGTTACACAATGAATATAAATAGTAAACCATATCCTCACTACTCCAGAATAGTTTGACACTCGTGTGGTCTGTTAAAACCACTATGTTTTGGTTTTGTTTTTCACACTGATGCAAAACTGCAAAATTAAAACCTAGCATTTTTCATTGATTTTTTTTTGTGTTAAATATTGATGTAGAAAAACATACACAATAAAAGGTGCAGAAAGTGCAGCAAGGCTAGTTACCAAGAAGTATACACAAATATACGTATACTCAGTTTAAGGGCAAACTAGGGAAACAAACGTATTTTCAGATGATTGCAGCTAGATCCCTGCAATACAATTCTTGGAAGGTGTAATCCTTTTTTTCCTGGATTCAYGCTTTCAATCACTGCTTCTGCGTAGACAGCCCTTCAAGAGTCCTCTTCTAGCCTGTCATCTCACAAAGCTATAGACTAGAAAGAACTACTGAACCTGCTGGGCAAAGAAAACCCTTTTAATGCATCTCCAGTCTGTTTGCAAGAACCTTACCTTTCCCTGGAAGCTAAGAACAGGAAAGACTGCACGTACAAATGGGGTCCCGAAAAAGCCCAAACGTACAGTAAAAAACAAGGTCAGCAAAGACACAAAGAGGGAGATTAGAGAACATCTGCAGGGAAAGCTGGATGGATGAGGTAGCCAAAGACATGCTTAGAAACCCAGAGAGATTTATGTACTGAAGCACATAGGGTATATATGTGCATGCTGGCATGTGCATACCTATGTACGTGTGCTGGAGTGAGAACTGGAAAGCTACCTACCTACTGAGGAGCTAAAAAGTGGACACCTGACAAGGACTGATATTAAAATATCCCAGGAAGACATTGCTTTTCCAGGTCTCCTTTTCTTTCTTTCAGACGCTTCTTAATTGCAAGTGCACATTTGATGAAATGGCTGCTCAGTATAGGGGTGAGTATGCACAAATATTAATGAAGAGGAAAACATCTCCTGTTTTGGCTGAATGTCTAATTAAGTAGATGCTTAGCTCTAGTTTCTAGGAATTTGACATAAATTATTTAAAACTAGAAGTCAGGCTGGAAATATCATTAAAATATCATGAGAACAGTATTTTCTGTTCTGTATCCTAGCTTTTCCACTCCCAGTGAAAGGAACAAGTGAAAAAAACATAATGGTGATCAATACACATATGTATACACACACTGTACAATCAGCTTTCGGAAACTCACTGGAAACTTGAGTCAGACTCATTTTGAGAAAAGAATATAAACCAGCTATTAGTACATTTTTTTTTTTTTTACAAAACCTTCCTACAAAAGAAACTGATTTGGATAAGGATTTAAGTGTGGGATGAAGTGAGGGAGGGAAAAACTGTGTTCCTCTGCAGAATGTTATTTAAAAAAAAAACTGAAGAAAATTCTTTACTGTGGCTATTTGAACTAAGCTCTATTTTAGCTAAGATACTAGTGCAGAGTTTGGAAGGTTTTATTTTCTGCTCTTGCACAGACTTTGTGACTTTTGGGAAGTCACTTAACCTCTCTGGGTTGGGTCCCCAACCATAAATAGAGTGTTCTTAAGCAATAGTTGCTACCAATCTCTAGTGTAGGACCTATAAATAAGAAATTTTAAATCATTCATGTGTTACTAGTATAGTAATCATATACATATCTAGAAGAGATGTACGGTTTGCTATCTGAACAAATAAGAAAACCATCTGACTCCATGTTTCACATTTAAAAGAAAAATCATTTAACAGATCAGTGTGAGAATCACTATTTCTTTAAATGTGTTTCTTCAGTTAAAACTTGCACATGACTCTTAACAAAACTTAAACACTTACTGTCATAGTCCTGTAGATTTTCAATTGCTGATAACAATCTTGCCCTGTCTTCTGGGTTTGAAATATTTAATTCGATCAGGTGGCTCTCCTGTAGGTCCTTTAAGTCCTCTAGATTTTCATAGCCATTTAGCAAGAGGGTTGAGGCATATTCCTACAAAAAGAAACAAGCAAATCCTCTCATGTAAACAAGCACTATGTTTAGTAGAGGAATAGGCGCAATTTCTCTTTTACTTTTTTGTCAGGTTGAAATGGGCTCCATTCTCCAGTCTGATTGACCCACCTTTGGCGTAAAACCAGAGCTGGAGAGCAAGAGGTGACAGAGGCGGAGATGCCTGGGCCATCCCAGCATCTGTGCCTGAGTTGTCTGACAGAGTCTGGCAGCAAATTGGACCAGGACAGAGCTCTGCCAGAAATTATTTAATCTGCCGAGCATCTGGACTTYGTGGGGCACCCCATGAGTGCATCCCATGCTGGGTCCAGGAGGGCCGTCTGAGGTAGGGTGGGCTCTGCCTTTGCGCAGAAGGAGCCCTTTGATATAAGCGAGGGTGAGAAGCTGAGGGAGCCCTCAGCCGTGCTGTGTCACACATGGTCCCCCTTGAGCTGTGTGTCGATGCAGTATGAAACTCTGCGCATACTCCAGGGAAAGGAGTGTTTGCATCAGCACCGAAGCAATAACYGTTATTAAAAATTTTACCTGTAAATCATGACCTAATTACGCTTTGACACTCAGTTGAGAACTAGGGTTGCAGAGAGGGAGAGAGGTGCAACATGAGCATAGTGCAAAAAGGCTATTGCTCCCTCAAGATCATGAGAAATTAGAAACCCAAATTCTAAATGTTGGCACTGGAATCAGACTGCAGTCCTGTCCCTGAGGTGTCCACAGTCACACACCTCCTACGCTTAGGCACATAACTGCAGCCAGGTTACAGTGACTTGACAAGTCACCACCGTGCCTTTTTGCGTGGAGTCTCTTAGCCTAACCAAATGACGTGGTAAAATGCAGTTCTATAAGCCACTCACATCAGATAAAAGGCAGACACGAAGCTGCTTTGCTCTGCTGACATCAAAACTGCTGAAACCTGCCTTTCTACTTCTGCCTATAAATGACATCCAGACCCGAGCGCACAGAAATGAAACGTTTCAAATACAGCTGGGAAACGCATTGGCTGACCTGCAGGTGGACACAATCCAGGAGCTCTTGCAACGTTTTAGGCTTGGTCCTTTTGCTTCCTCTGTGCGGCTTTATCTTTCTGGGTGCAGCTTCCTCTTCCAAGATAATATCCACGTAAATGAACTTGAAGTTTCCTACTTTGTTGTTCAGCATGCCTGTCCATATACCCATGGGGGTTTTACAGATGATATCTATAATGTCTCCTTTCTGGAACAATTAAAAAAAGCACACCACTGCTTACACATCTGGTTTGTTAGATGTAGCTTTTCCTCTATGGACCAAAACCAGCACAGACAGCACAGAATCTTAACTAGTCAGTGTGAAGTAACTTTTTAAAATGACCTAGATTTAGCTCCTTTGCTTTTATAAAATCCCAGCAAAATAATTACAGAAAATTAAGTTAGTCCTTATCTCCAAACCTTTGCGAAGGAGAGGTGAGCATAAGCAGCCCCTCTCACCATTTTTGTGCTCCACTTGGTCCCTGAAAAGGGATAAGGTTGCATCAGCAATCAACTTTTGCCACAGATAGTGGGCATAGCTTTGGCAAAAAGCAAGGGAACACTGTGAGGTTATTTTCCAAATATGTGCCAAACCATTTACACAATAATCTTATTATCCARCATCTCAAGGGTCTTCAAAAACTGATAGCTGAGCTGTGTGAAAGATGGACTCTTACCCATTTTACAGTAAAAAACACTGGCTACATTTCTCAAAGGCAATAAAGAACATTTAACTCCCTTAATATCTTCCCGTCTGTCCTTCCCAAAGGACTGACAAATTTTCCCACTATTATTAGCACAAATGACTGAGAAAATAGTGGAAGGCGCCTTAGCAGACCGATCTAAAGCCTTCAGCTCTCCACACTTGTGCATTCACTCACAAATGTGAGTGCAAAAAAGAGTGACAACACAGCTACTTAAAGAGGGCTTTTTGGTAAAGGTGTTCACAGCCACGCTGTGGGAACCAAGGTCTCAGCTCAGCAAAACAGTCACTCTGAGTAATTCTCGTAGTAACAAGGCTCCCTTGTAAGTCATACCCGCTACACAACTTGCTCCCATGACCTCAGAATTGAGTCCTCTCTTCTGGGCAGTTACCACAGAACTTATAAAAATGTTGAAAGTCTTTAAAGAGTTACCCAACAAATCCCCACATACACACTTCATTTGGCATTCGGTTACAAAGTTAAAAATCAAACTCAGTTTGTTAAAATATCTGTTAACAGCTCCAAGACTTTCGAATCCTTTCTGGTCTGGTCAAGAAACTGCAAGTAAAGCGGTCACCCTAGTTTTGGTACAAACCCAAGTATGAAATTGACTGTGTTCCAGTGACCTGGTTTTGTTAGAATATGGAGCTCAGGGCTATGAGCACGTTTGAAATGGTAACTAAACAAACATTTGTTTAAAGCTCTATAAGCACACATATTATTCCACACACTCATGGAGGCTCAGGAGCTTCAGACATGGCTGCAGATCAGGATTAGGCAGTGGCTCTAAGCCAAGATGCAGACACACTTTGAATTCAGATTCAGGGTACTGAAGTTTTGAGAGATAAATTTAGGGGATTTCAACCCTAAGTATTAGTTTATAATTTTAAAATACACCGCCCCGGTGACTAAAAAAGGAACCTATGTGAGCCAGCAGACATTTGCCGTTTCGTGACCAATTAAACTGTTTTGAAAGAAATGCCCTAGGTGTGGGTGGAAGTGGAGGGCAAGTGGTGAAGACTCCCAAGTACTGGCAGAGCAATGGCTGTAATGTAGGCCAGAGAGGAGGACAGGGAGACTGCAGTGAGATACAGATGAGGATTTTGACAAAAAGAAGAGGCTGTGAAGAAGAAGAAAAGATGCTGAAGCGTGAATATAGTCTGGATATGAAGGTGTTTACAAAGAGGGAAAAGAAAGAAGTCCAGATTACAGACATGAGTAGTCTGAAGGATGATGATACTGAATGTATCTGTGCATGGAAGGAGAAGAAAAGGGCTGGGCTTTTTTAGTAATGTTCAACTGGGCCCACATCTGGAGCTCCTTTTTCTCACTCACACAGCCTGGACACCCCTGCCATGTTGTCAGGGCCAGAGAAAATTCATAGTTCAAAGGTCTGCTTAAAGAAAAGCTTAACGGAAAGGTGAACTGTTTTCATTAAAGACAATGGGTGCCACTGAGGTTTTGATATATCCTAGTTGTGACTGGAAAAGCTGGGGAAGCAACTTCACATCCCATGAGACTCAAGTTTTTCTTACTCCAGACCTAGTATGTGGGAAGCAACATGTATTTTACACTGAGGAAAGCTGTGGTATCCAGGTAGATACCACGATGAGGTACCTACCTGGAGTCTATGCCTTAAAAAGCCTTTAACAGCAGTTGGCTTTGCAGCATTGTCTGAACTAAGTCCTTATAGAAGCATTGCAAAACCAGATTGGTCTTGCTTTTAGAGTGTTACACGTGCTTAACAGTTAAAAATGCATTAGTAAACATATTCTTCACAGGTAAGAAATGCCTCTCTGGCATTCTTACTGGAAAAGAAGAAATCCTGGTGGTTGTCTTACCTTGATTTTCAGAGAGTCAGTGTCATAAGGACTTGGTGTGAAGTCGGTGTGAACTTTGGCTCGACCGCAGAAGGGCCCACTGTAAGGGACTTCGTCATCAAACCGGAGGCTGTCCCTGTTGCTCATTCCATCTGAGCAGCTGGTCACCCCACCTTAAAGAGAGACAAGTTGAGAGGCCTCCTGCACCAAGTGCCCAGACATGCAATTCTGCACAGCAGCCGAGATGAAAGTGTTCAAAAGCACAGAATTAGAGAAAGAGTGTACTCTGTGTGGTTTTGACACATTCCAGGAAAAATACATTCAATAAAAAGCATACTACAAGAGACCGAAGAAAATAGGTAGGAGATCTTTCATTAACATCTTCCCTACAATAATCTTTTTCTGGTGATGATACTAATAGACTACACATTTTACTTACAGGCTTTTTGAAATATTACCTCTGCAGATTAATAAAATGTACTCTAAAAGTGCAATTTAGGGAATTAATTCTGCTGAACTTCTCCTGTTTATTCAGAGAAATGAAAACAAGTACTGTAGAAGTTATTTTATTTCATTACAGAGCTAGCTGAAACATCAAAGGAACCTGCATTGCAGAGGGAAATTTTAATCTTATCAACATTTCTGCCTGTCATTTTATCCAAGTTGAGCAATAAAATATCGGCAGAGTAATTCAAGCAAATTTGAGCAAGCTCTGCAATATCCCATCCAAATATGTTTTTAGATAAGAGCAGCAGTGTGTTGGAAGTAAACTCCCATATACAATTTTCACAAATCACATCACAGAAAATGATCATAAAAATGGTTTTGTTTGAGGTGATTGCTTAAGTGCACAGCTCCGTCTCAGGGCCAGATTAACTACTAAGTGCAAATGGTCTGGACTGCAGCTGGAGTCCCCACTTAGGGCTCACGTGGTGCCTGCAGTGATGGCACAGCATTGTCATCGTGGACAGCTGTGGCCTGCTGCCCAGCAAGTGCCCACAGCAGAGCAATGGATAGAAAGGTAGAGGCAAACTCCACTTCTCAGCAGAGATTCATCTGCCCTCTGACTGACACTATGCTGTTGGGGGAGGGTTTTCGGTGGGTTTGTGGAGAAGCAGACTGTGTTTCTCTGCATCATGACCTGAAGCAGCCAGGTCAGGCCCCTACCACCCATCATCTCAGAGAGACCTCTCACTTTGTCTGCCTCACATCTGCGGGGCGAAGGATGAACTTACAGCCACTACCCCCAGAGAGGATGCTTGTGTGGCTGCATCCAGTGATTGCAACCCTATGGGTGCCAGCACCAGAGCAGTGATAACCCCAAAAAACATTTATGGCATATATATCAGCAACATCCCCTATAATCCATGTTATTTTTTTACTTCAGTTAATATTTCCACTCTTAAAAACACTCAGCTTATTTCTGGAGAGAGGTATATCTACCCTAGCTGCCACCCATTTAATCAAATTACACTTCTGTCTGCCAGACTGAAGAGCTCTTTACTATCACGTTTTTGATCACCAGCTCTGATACCTCAAACTTAGACAATAACAATATTGATCCAGTGACTGAATAAGAAGTATGGATATCTCGTACTTACTAGATGAGCTCTGGCCACTGTTCAGACTATAGAGACTTTCCATAGAGTCACTGGCTTTTAGGGAGACCTTTTCAGTGTGTATTCCACCACCAGGATCACTGTCATCTTTTCCTTCTTCATTCTTTAACACAAAAATCAGATGTTAACCACCAAGAGATGTATTTTAGACAAACATTTGTGTTTTTCTTTTAAATCATCATTGGAGATTAACTCATCATTACACTTTATTAAGAACTACTCTATGAGAGAAAGCATTTTAGAAGTTGATGCCTGGTACTAGAGATGTCCAGCACCACCCCTAGCACCTTACGATCTTGGAGAAATCCCCTGTCTCCTCTCTGCCCCACTCATTTCATTCCACTCCCRCTCAAGCAGCTAACCTGATTCTCGATCTCAGAAGACTGCAATATACCACAGCAGCGACAAAGGCTTATAATGGGAAATTTGCAGGTAGCCATATAAGGTGTTTTTTCTGATTGTCTCAGAGGAGGAAATATAAAGTTTAACTCTGAAAGCACATGGTGAAGTGCTAGCTGACGCAGCTGTGTTTTGCGTTGAACTTCTGAAAATCATGGGCGCTTGGTGGCAGGCTGGCACCCAAGCCAGGGTGTTCTGGAGACAGCTTGTACACAGTTATGGCATCGGTGTGTTCTAGCACCGTGCTCACCACATTGCCCAACCTACACATCGGCCTCAAAATCCAGTGCATTTCAGAATTAACAGATGCATGTTTCTCTCACAAAATCTAATGGTGTATGAAATTGGTCTCTTGAGTTTATAACATTAAATCACACCTCAGGAATCACAGCCTATTCAAAACAATAAGATCCATATTTCAATCACAGGTAAGTTAGGGACGATGTAACAACTAAATGAAATAATGATGAGCTTTCAAAGGAAGGAATTTCTTCAGCAGATTTCATCACATTGTCAAGGTGCGTGATACTCTGATGCAACTGAAACATCCTGCAGTACGTAGGATGCTACGTTATATTTGGGGAAATATTAATTATTCATCAGTTGGCTGATGAAGTCAAGCAAAGATGACAGCGCATGTATGAAGTAGAGACCTATACAGGTATGTATAAAGCACAGCATTGAAATGAAAGACTATATTGGTTTTCAACAAGGACAGTGCTTGTTACACCAGTCAGCAGCATAACCCAGAGATTAATCAGTGGGCCAGTATTGATGGTCATAATCTCCTGCAGGAATGAAGATTATGCTACATGTGTGTCCAACCAGATAATTGATTGAGTTTCTGTCATGTGAATCGTTGCTGTAAATGTGCAGAAGGTAGATGTTGAAATTCTGATTTTTCTTTCTTATAATATAAAAATCATGGATTGCAGCCTCTCGAATTTTAGCAAAAACTGCGAACTAAACTAATGAAATAGGAATCCTTGTCTTTGACCTCCAAAAACTGTGTAAAGGTATCCTGTGAGACACTATTTTCTACTTGTGAAATTTCTTACTTATTTTCCCTACTTATTTGATATTGACACGTGTGAGATAGGATGCAGACTAGCTAGATTTTTTTAGGATGATTAAGTATGACAAGTCCTTTTTCCTTATGTTTTTTAAAATTTGGAACTCACTGACACAACATATTGAGAAAACAGGGTTTACAATATGTGAAACATCGTACGTTTTTTATGTCTAATAAAGATAGGTTTCACTAAGATTAAATAAGGTAAAAGCAGATAAGGCATACGAGTTATGCTCTAGGATGCTGGCYGACCTCTACAAAATGGACCTGGAAATAATTCTTGTATTGGAAGATAAGTTCTTCTAATGAAGCATTTTGTACAGGTTGAGTACCAGACTGCCGATGGGGTTCATCCGATACTCCCTTGTGCGCACATCAGGAGATTTTTTTTTGTGATGCTTATACAAATGCTCCTTGATGACAAAGCAAAATTCAATGATGTAAAACTCTTATGTCTATCTTGGACCCTTACTGTGTGATGTTTTAATTGTATATGTACATGTGTGTGTACATTAACATGCACATGCAAGAAAGGGTACATACGAAAAGCTGTTTTAATTCAGTATGTGTTACCATGTTTTTATGGCTTGTCATAACTGATGACAATTGAAACATGAACAGGAAAAATGCACATAACATTTTTACTTCACAAGTATTATCATCAAACATGAGATTCTTAAGCTGTATTTACCATCTCCTCAGAGAGTGCCTTGATGTACTTTTTACCCATCTTTTTCTTCATGGTAAGGGAAATGGCTCTCATCTTCTTACCCAAACTTCCTCCATTATTTGCTGCTTTAGTTTGTACTGCATCTCCAATGTCACTTATAGTCTCCAACTCAGATATCTGATTAGAAATAAAAAAGTAAGCAACAACTCACCATGAAAATAAAATTCAGTGCAGTGGAATAGGAATTACAGAAAAATATTAAGGACACCAATGCAGTTACGATGACAAAAGTCAGTCATAGCCATTTTCCTGGGGAATCGTGTACTAAACAGGTTTGCAGCACACCACTGTATGTGTGAATGACAGAAAGAAAATAGATTTTATGCTAGAAAACATTGTTTCCCATTGTTTATTGTCCTTAATCCAAACAAGAATTGAGGGGATTTATGCAGGTTCTTGAAAACAAAAATGACACATCCTTGGGTTGCATACGCATGCCGGTTACTTTGGGCATGCACCAACCTGAAGAGCACTTTTGTCTTTTTGAAAAATTGTTTCTAATCTTCCTGTCAAAGTACCAAAGTTTAGGTGTGATTCTCTTGTTCATTTCGGCAAGGACTCAATCACCCAGACAGATCCAGGTACACAAGCAAAGTTCTCACCAGTGTAAAATACACAATAGTTTCCCAATGTTTTTGCATAACTGTCGTGGGAAAGTGAACTGAAGAAAGTAAAACTCTGTGTTATACAGACCTCAACTGAATCATCTGTCTTTGATATTGAGTGATGCCTGAAACGGTCAAAGCTTCCAAAGCTGCTTGTGCGCTGTAAAAAAAGAGAAGACAAACCTTGACTCACTGATGGTGTTTTGTTCTGTTATTAAGACTTAAATACAACTGTCAAGTCACCTGTTTGTGTTAAAAATTCCTCCTAGATCAGTGGACCATAAACTGCAACATCCAGCTAGAAACAAACTAGGAGGTGACTACAGGGAAAAAGAAAATTGTGACTGTACAGCCAGAAGCAGAAAAATGAATAAGAGAACCAACACTGCTTCAAATACTAACTAGATCAAGGATATGATTGAGGAGTTCTACATCAGTTTCACATTAATTATACACAGATATCTATGAGTTACTTCTAGGCAAGATTGCTGTCCGTGAGCTTAGAAGAAAAGGTGTTTCCATAGATATTATATGAGCTATGGAGTCGGTTAGGGTGGTGTCAACTGTGGCAATTTATACAGTTTACTTCCATAGCTGGGGAGACTGTTTACGGTTCTTTACCAACAGGAATCAGCAAGGACCACCGAGGATTATGAATACATTTTTTTCCAAAATGCATATGTTGCAGAGCGAGTAAGTAACAGAATAATCAGGCGGGCCCTGTGTCTTTCCTCCCAATCCCCCAGTTCGAAAATCTGATTTTTAAACGTACAGAGGTACAATTTTTCCCTGTGCCACAGCACATAAGAAAGGCTGCATCACCTGAGCTGTGCATTAAGAGACTGTGAACGGATTGCTTTTACTTCCTTCTAATTTTCACCCTTTCCGTGTGTGGATAATTGACATGGTAAGGAGGGAAGTGGCACAGCAGATTTTTGCGAGAGAGGTCACACAGAAATACCTGCCAGACATGCCGAGGCAAAATTGTCTGACACTGCACTGCCCATGGTGGCAAACTGCATAAAATTGGCATTGATGACAAGTCAGAAGTCCCTTTAAGTGTGGCCCTAATAACAGCCCGAATTCGGACATTTATCAACTCTACAGTATGTTTAAGAGCTTGTTTTTATATCTTCACCAATACTCAAAGCTAAATCCAGAATTACTCCTTTTTTTAAAGTTCTTCACTCTTCCATACTAAATGAAAATCTTTTAATGCAGTCCCAGATTTCTTGAAGCAGGGTTTACTATTATATCTATTACTAATTATTACTATTACTCTATCCCAGCCGAAACCAGGACAACTATGCAATATCATGTCAGTATATTTCTGAGTATTCAAAATCCCTTCTGGAGGGAAAAAACACATAAGTGATTTCAGACTACCTGGTTACAGGTTTTCCTGTATTTATTCATCCATTTACCTTGCCCACATGATTTCAGCCAAACCAGTTCCTTGCTCCACTGCTTTCTTCCCCCCAAGCCACACGAGCCATCTTTTCATCTCCCCCCCAGGTCTCTAAAGCACCCATCGTGCCCCTTTCCCCTGGCATCTCCAGCTACCTCCTTTCACTCTCCAGAACGCCACAAGCCTCAAAAGGGCCTGCGAGCTCCCGGCTCTGCTCTACCATTACAGCTTTCCAATCTTCTCTACCAGGTAAGAGTTTTCATGAGGTAGCCTCAGAGGCAACTGAGGTAGACCATCCTTTGGGCAACAAAAGAGGAGGAGAAAAGGACTGGTTTAATAGCTGGTCCCATTGCCTGCCTTCATGTTGCAGACACGCTTAACGCCAGCATGAACCTGCTTCCAGAGAAGCTAAGGAGAAATCTCTCGGTGCTGGTAAGAGGAGCAGAACTGCCCAAACACTGAGCGCTGCAGGGAACACTGCCCTTGCTACGCCCGTCCTCCAGTTCCCTACCCAGGCGGCAGGGTCAGTAACGCTGCGGGAGTGCCGTCCTCTGGAAAGCTGGAAGACCAAAGACCTGTTTGAGCCGAGACCTAAGTAACGATTTCAGCTGCTGGCAAGTTTCTGAGTGCTGGTATGGCCCCGAACCTCTTCTGCCCACAGCTACCAAGCTGCTGTTTGCTGCTCTGTCTCCTCATGTGCTCCTCTCCTGGCAGCAGTGAGTCCTCTGCGGGACTCATCAGTAACAGCGTCAGGCTCCTGGTGCCACACAGGGGGGCGAGGTGGCATTCAGGCTTCACAACTGTGATCTTAAGGAAGGAGTTCGTCAAAATGATACCAGCTATGCGGAGCACGCACATACCTCCCCTGGGTGTTTCCATCCAGGAAGGACCCCATCTTATTCTGTCCCTGCTCATAAATCACAGGGTTACTATCCATATTAGCTCCTTTATCTCTTACACACAGTCACTTTTAAACTAAAAACAGTTTGCAGAGGGAAAAAAATATGACAAAGAAAAGCTATGGGAAACCATGTGCAAATACTTTGTCTTAAAGTCTCCATTTGAGAAGAAGAAAATCAGCATCCCCTGGAACGCAACTGAAAATAAAAGCTCCTTGCTGTTTCTTTTCCCTGTTTTCCCACACTTATTTTTTAACCAGCTCCCCCCCTTCAGAAAGAAAAAAAAATTAATGTGGACATAGCAGTGGGAGAGGCCTGGGCACAGCCAGATGGAAGAGGAAAGTGTACCCACACTTTGGGTCCATGTTCTAACCACTGCAGCTTAAGAGAAAAAGAAATAACATCCTTTTTTTCACTACATTTCTGGGCACATCTAACCTGAAAAATATTTCCAGCCAAAGGTTATTTGAAGAAGCTGACCCAGATTTGTGAATATTTTTGGACAAGTAAAATGACATTTAATGTTCACTGAGGGGAAAAAAAAAAAAAGAAAGAAAAAATCACACCGCTCTCCTCTTAATTGATTGTAATCTCTCAGAAAATCTCTGTTGGCTAAACATTGTGGTTTATTTGTTTGGTTTTACCCTGTGAAATTGGAAAGGACAATTTGGATTGTACACTTTAATTTTATCTAAAATTCCCATAAAGAACTTTGCTATTAAGTAGATGAACAATATCCTGTGACAAGGGGTTAGCTCAATAGTATGATATAAAAACACAGCCCCAAGGATTATGGTTCTATTAGACAGGATTAACACCTTTCACTGGCTTGTCAACCCAGCCAAATGTGCCCTGCAGCATGGAGCGGGAGGGATAGAAAGAGGGAGGCTGGGATTCACAGCAATATTGGGAAAGTATAAAATAGTCTCACACAGTGATCTCTAAACATACACTGACCTTTCTGTTGCATTCAATCACTTCAAGATGTCTAGTAGGAATAACTGTATATTAAAGTGCAGATGTGCTGCAAATACTTTAAAAGGAACAAGAGGCAAAACGTTGTTTATTGTTGGTCTTACCTATAAACAGCTTGAGCACAGGGAAATCAGTTATTCTTTTTCGACCCTTGAAACAACCTTATATCCTACATGTGCAGAAGCCTTGGGCTATTTTGTAGTATACTTCAATGTTGCTTCATCCCTATTAAAGATTAATAAGGGTTACAGGATGAGTTCCACTATTCTAGATAATGGTCTTGCTGCACTGGAGAGCACTGAATAGGGCTGCTTCAGCAATTCTCTAAACTAACTTTTTCCATTAAGTAATCAATAGCTACCACCTTTTAAAAATGTATTCAACCCCATTATACTGATAACGAAAAGCAGATTTAGGAGCTCTGGGCTGCAAAGGGAACAGGACTATTACTTTCAGTAGTGTCAGTCACTGCATTAGTGTCAGGGAACACCTACTTTGTGAAGATATGGACGGGCCTTATTTCCAGGTGAAGGGAAGCTTTTAAAGTAAATGCAAAGCTACTAGGAGAAAATATGCTATTGACTTTTGATACCAGGATTCAGCATCCTATAAAGTTAAGTGATTTTTCTGGCTGGATTCATGCAAGAGCTACCAATGGATACGTTAAGCAAATAGGAATTTGCTCGGTAAAATCTAATGGAGCCACGGGCAGGGGAGAAACACTTTTATTTTCCCACACAAGGACCGATCAAATAATTTCTACAAATCAATGCATTAACTTTCATCCCTTCCCCTTCAGTATACCAAATTAGCATAATAGAAAATATCAAAGATATTTTTCAGTATTTTAAATCCTTCTTCCATCTTTTCCTGTATCTTCAATTCCCCGAAATCCAGGAACTTCAAGTAATCATTTTCAAGGGGTGAGTGCTATGTAATTGCTGTTTATTTTAATTTGGACAGTCTGCAGTTGGTGATCTGGTTTGTCTGTAAATAGCTATCATTTTCCCCAGAAAATGGTATGGTATACAAATAGAACAACAACAACAAGAAGAGGTTCCGCAATCCGTGTCTTTCTGTTATAAAACATCCTTCCCTTGTAAGACATATCATAGGAGAAGTCAGTTAGTTCTTATGATAAACTAGTCAGAGCTTCTCCGTGTCTAAAGACAACCTTTGAGCCAAAACTATCAGCAGTTATCCGGCTAAATAATCATTATGGGTGATATTCATCTCATATTTTCCTTTGGACAATTCACACTGCTCAGAGATCTGGTTCTCTGCTGTGAGAAATTCTGGCCCATTATGTTTTGCTTCAAGTTGTATTCAAAATAGCTTTTAAGGCCAGCATGACGCAATGGCTTTGTACTGACCCTCTCGCACAAGTAAATCTCTTCAAATTCCTCCATGCATTTTCATTTTTAGCTTCCATTCATCCTTAGACTACCCAGGCCATGTAAGCTGTATAGGGGGAAATGCAGTCACTGGGAGTTACAAAAAGGGAGCTCAGTGTGTTGCCCAATTTCCTCGCCTGCCACATTCTTCCCTCTCTCCTCGGAAGAAGCTACAGCAGGTCCCAAGAGGACAGACTGTGCTTGCTGCTTTGATCGATGGAGATAAGTGGAGCTCAGGATCTGATTCATTTCTTCTATTCTCTGATGCTCCTAGTCCCTTCAGAGGGAGGAGACTACTCTGAGAATGAAATTAAGAGTTACCAAAGTAGGGATGAATATTGCCACTCTGGTAGCTTATCTTCTTGCATAGATAATCAAAGAAATTGTCTCTTACTTTCCCAGAAGGCAAGATAGCAATTTTTAGCTTTTGGGATGTTGTGTGAAAAAAACCCAACAACAACAACAACCACCTGACTTGTGTATAAAGAATGAGAATTTGCATACAAGATTCAGTAACTCTCCAAAGAGTAATAGACAAGCAAAAAAAGAGAAGACATCATGACCTCCCTACCTCAGGGATTGTTTCCTATTTACACATTAGTTACACATATAGAACTTCTGACCACTAACCAAGCTATTAATATAACTTTATAGCCCACACGAAACATGGCCTAAACCTTGTACTGCGCCAGTCAAAAGCAATAAAAAAGATACAGCTTGTTCTTGCTAACTCAAATAGGGCAATCTACTGAAATGGCATTTTTAACTGGCTTAAAAATGACTCTATAAAAGACTGGTTGTTATCGTGGTCTGCTATTCAGTAACTGCATGGAGGTGGGGAGAGAGGGGAGCAAAGTGGTCTTTGAGCAAAACTGCCACCATGAAGCCTCAGAGCAAACATCCTAATTTTAATGACGGAAAATGACTGGAAAAGAAAAGCTGTATAAAATAATGAGTTAATCGTACTTAACACTCCTCCAGGTCAACAAACTTAGCTCTCCAAAGTAAACACAAAGCGGCTGTTTTATCAGTACCGCTATCTGGTACCAGCCTGGGTCTCTCAAGCCTGAACCAATGCTGACACGAGGCACGTAGTTCCTGATAACTCAGCCCGCACGTCAGAGTTTCCACTAAACTCGGTTCTCGAGTGCTTTCAAAGGGCACCTCGCGCAGGGCAGGCGCCGACGCAGGTGAGAGCGAGGGGGAAGGTACCGTTCATGAAGTTAAACAGGGGCGAGATGGTTTGCAAGATCTGTAAGTCTTCCTCAGGAAGAGGCAAGCCACGTAGGAAGTCTGAGCAAAAAGGCAATTTCATCTGGCAAAAAATGTGCTGTGTTGATTAAACAAGTTTGTGAGGAACTAAATAAGGAAGCAATTTAAGAAACATCGATCTTAACACTAAGAAAGTTTTTTGCAACTGAGTGTTGCAAAATGTGCAAGGGGGGAGGGATCTGACTCCTCTTCCTTTAAATGCACATTGACCCTGAATTTTGAGCACCATTGTTCCTGCCCAGTTGCTGCAGAGCACTCTCAGTTCCCGGTGAGAAAAGTCACTCCAAGTGCTTTTCTGGCAGTCTGTCCAATTCTGGGAGTGTGCACACAGGTATTTGCAATAATTATGTAATTAAGACTTTATTATTTATATGACATTTAATTAAAAGTGACTTTCAGTGGCACACAAAACCATGAAAAGAAAATGACTTTAAAAGAAGGTTAAGGATGTGTGACAAACTCAGAGGAGCTATGAAAATGACAGTTAAGGACTTGGCATGATGTGCACTTCCACCTCCCTGCTATCCTTTTTTACCCTTCATTTACACATGGGCAGAAACATCGAGGGACAAGCCTGGAAATCTACCCTCCACAGAACCGTGACTGCAGTAAGGGGGAGTGCTGTCTGAGTAAAGACTGGTTAAACACCACGTAAGCATTGCAGGCTTTGATCTTTAATCCCTTAAATACCAACATCTTTCCTCTCCTGAAACTTTCTCCTCTCCGAACCAGATGAATTTACAGACGAATTCTCATATTTTAAAAATGAATCACCTTGCTTCAATTAAAGTCCTTTCCCTGCTTACTTATACAGCACGATTTTATTAATGCTGTGTGTTTTCTAGGTCCTGACTTTGCAGGGTTCAGCTGGATTTCTCGTGCAAGAGAAATTACTCACATGTGTGTTTGCAGAATGGGCTTTAAGTGAAGATGAAAATATATATGCCCAAAGACGAGCCAAGAAGCATGTAGCCCCCAGGGGCTCAGTTTTAAAGGGAGCCCCATGCCTCTCCAGCACACACGGAGTGGGGCAGCTGGCGTACTCCCCCAGCGGATGTGGGAATCTCCCGCATGCCACTACCATGAATGCTCCCACGCCAGAGCAGACGCGGCGATAAGGAGCCTACCGCCTCATCGTGCTATACAGAGACCGCATGCAGAATAGCGCAGGGAGACACGGCATGTGCGAGGGCTTTGCTGTTCCTTTCGGCAAGCCTGAGAAGCGGCCACAGCTGCCGACTGCAGCATGCTCACCTGCCAACCCCGGAGCAGAGCAGCAGGGGATAGGCAGAAAATACTCCTGCCTGGTGTGACAGTGTTTTGGTCAGAGCCTCTGCAACTCAACCGTTGTACCACAGCCAGACAAGGTCCTTTACAGGGGTTATTTCGATGGCAGCGAGAGCCTCCTTGCCTATCTTACGCTTTGTTCATGCGTGACGTGGGAGCTGGTCCTGCTCCCAGGGAGTCACCGAGAATGAAAGGCAGCTTCTGCATTCCTTGCTAGGGAGAGGTATGTTTTCAGTGGAAGGTGTTCCTTCAAATGACCTTCCAGAGGGAAGCAAGGTTAAAAAATAACCTCTAMGTCACAGTTAAATATGACCGTCCCAAAAGCTCGTTTGTTTTTTCTGAAGAGTAAGCAAACTTCAGAAAACCCTTATACAAGTTTTACTGCTGTCCTGCAGTCTTATCCTTGACAACAGGTAATGACCAACAATAAGCTAATTCTAAGAAACTTGGGGGAGGGGGGAGAAAGAGAGTTAGTTTTTATTACTTTTAAATGAGTGTTTGATACATCATGTTGGTTCCCCTGATTAATGTTCACAGCAAACTCAGCCATTGGAGTTGTAATGTTTCTGCAAGCTTCCCTACAGCAAAGCTCAGCCATTAATTCAGTGGCATATGTCAGCTCAGCAGAGCAAGGTCACTCTTCTCTTTCAAGGGGAACCTTTTTAGAAATAATAAAACTGACAGAAAGTTCTTTTTTGCATGCTTTATGTCACCTGAGGTTGAGTGCTGCAGTTAATATCACAGAGCTTATAAACATTCCCATCTTCAGCAGTCTCCAACACCACTGGGCTCTTGGAACCTCAACGTTTTGTGGGTTTTTTTAAAGTAATATCGTGACAGCTTTATGTGGGGCAGATATACAGTATGTAATCCTAAATGAGTAAAAAATGAGTAAAAAATGAACAAATCTTTTCTTAGGCTCTTTAGAGGAGAAATTTTGGAAGGCACTAAGAGACTGCTGATACTGCAGTATGCATTTAGGATGTTAGTGCTTAGAGAAAAAGATGTAGGATTAAGGACTTTGTCTCCATGGATGCTTGCACCTTCGGCTAAAAGGGAGAAAATCTTAAAATCCTACCAGTCCATCTTGTTTCATTTCACTGTTAACTGATACTGCAGGCTGGAAATCTGTATAGGCATGCAATGTAAAGAGAACACAAAGTTAATTGATCTATTTATGGAATAATTTTGAACTTGTAAGTAGATAAAGATGTGTTAGTCATCTGTTATGATAACTGTTTGCAACTGGAACTTATTTATCAGGATACAAATATTATGGAGCATGATAAACAAACTAATTAGCTGAAGAATAAGATCTAAACAATAGGCCAATTTTTTTCCCCTCATTATCTCCCTTCAGACATCCTGACTACACTTGATTAATGAATCCATAGTCAGATTAGCTGAAATTGCCTTAATGGAGATGCACTACAGTAGAGAAGCAAAATTCAGTGCAGTATCTACCATCAGTCACTGTGGATTTTAGTGTTTCATCAAATCTATATGTCCATTAATTTACATTATTTTTATCTTAGAAAACAAAAAAAAATAAAAAAAGACTATACTCATTACAGTGGGTTAACATTTGACTTCTTTAAAATGATGACCAGTGGCACCATTGTTTTCCCCTTCATGTATCCTCCCTTGTCAGAAGGCTGAGTTCCAGTGTTGGCTTGTTGCCATCAATGGGCCGAAGTTATCCTTATCGTCCAGTTGAAGAAAGCACACATGGCACTTCATTGCAGTCTCGCAGGCTTCAAAAACTGGACATGCTTGCACAACATATGCCTGGGGATCTAAAATATGCTCCTTGGAAATTTGAACTCATAAAATAAATTCAATAAGCTTTTGGTTTTTGACCAGTATGGAAGGTGAAAGAAGGTTTCCAGCTCAGGGTTTCCCAGTGATTTAGCACTGTGTAAGAATACTTCCTAGTGCAGAAGTTATGATGTGTTAAATTCTGGGCTTTCTTTGTAGCATAAGTTCTATAACTGCAATCCCAGGAAAAAAATCTAGTCGTCTGAAGACAAGATAGCATCCCGATTCTGTTCAGGTCACTCTTATACCAGAAAGGAATGAGTACAATCAACAGCTCACTGCGAGTACTGGGTACAGCAAATGGTACTAGTCTAGTATAGGCACATCAATTACCCTCTCTCCCTTCGATTATCTCTGTGGCATGGGGTTATTGCGATCACAGCTTAGTGGAAAACTACGGTTTCATCTCATGAAGAACAAATGTACCAGACGTTTGAAGTGCGTTTTCATTCTGACGCACAACAAAATGGAGACTAAGCTTTTCACTCCTCCCCCGCTCCCGCAACCTCCATGAAAACCACATGTAGTTGAGAGACACTGACCAATGAGATGATGCTACTGAGGCACAGACAGCAGTGAGGGCTTTGTGGTGTTATCTGAAGCCCAAATTCGAGGCCATACTCCAAATCCTACTCAAATCTGGCCTTTCATTGTAAAGGGGATTGTGCCAGCTACAAGGTTTTAAGCTTTCATGAACAGGTAGGGACATGTCTGCTCTTCCCATTCCCTCAGATACTAACCAAAATCCCAAACACATGGTTTTCAAACATTTTACCCATGTAGACACAATTACCAAGAGACATTAATCAAGCAAATAAGCTCCATTATAGAGATAGAAAGAAAATCATGGAAACACCCCAATAGACAATATCAGAAGAGCCTTGCCATGTACTTGTGACTAGAGCTGACTGCCTGCTCTACCATCATCAGTCATTTCATGCACCCTCTACACAGGCTCTGAGCTGCTCATCCATCAGTGAACCATGTCCCCTTTCCAGCTCTGTGAAGTGGTTTTTGGACTTAACATCTGACCTTAAAAAGGAGGCAGACAGAAGTATAGGAGAAAAACAACACAGCTGTGGCGAGTGAAAGCAATTCATGAGTAGTAAAGCTCAGCATCCGCTTTGCACAGGTGAAGGCAGCAGAGAGTCAAGCTGCATGAGCTCATTCAGCTGTCTCGGCCACTTTGTCATCTCATCTTCACACATCTGCTTTTAGCTATGCTGTTGCTAAGTGAAGCTGATTTCTTATCTCACGGCTGCAGGCTGTCAGTGACAAAGCTCCATCTCTACTTCAAACATAATGGTAAAGGGAAGACATGAAACTGCACCATAGCTTTTTCATGCTTTCTGGTGGAACAGCACTCCTATACTGCTTCTCTTGTCCCTGAAGAAGCCATGAGAAACCCTGCAGAAAAACCTAAAACCAAGTACTCAAGTATTCCAGTAGCCCCATATCTCACTTGCCTTTCAACATACCTGAAAGAACAGCAAACCTACCACATCTTCTGAATGAGGTCAGCATGACTAAGTAGAGGAACTTACAACTTCCTATGGTTCTCAAGGAAGTAACCATTCAGCATCCCATGGAAATCAAGGACAGGAGCGTGAGGTTACTTGGTTGTTCTTGTGAAGATTATAAAAGAGATGAAGACATAAAAGGGTAGGAAAGGGACTAAAACTCCATCCAGAAGACATAATGGTGCAAAACATTAGGTGGACCACTAGATCTTTTTCCCAGAGAAAGCTTCTTGTCATCCTCAATGCTGGGTGATGGTTAGAGATGACAGACCCTTTGTTGTTGACATCCACCTTACCAGAAACATGCCAGTAGATATTGTGACTGGCAACTAAGCAGCCTGAAGACTGTGTACAGGTGAAGTCGTTATCCAGCTTTCTGTGTATCCATGGAATAAACCAAAGAGGTATGGGGAAAAAAGTGGCAGTATGGTGTATAATATGTATAGTCAAAGAAGCAGCTTTCCTGAAGCAGTTCAAAATCTCCAGACTTTTCTCTAGGCTGGAATTTCAGTCTCAAGTTTGGGAAGAACCAAAAAAGTAAGAACATGCTCTTGGGTGCACTGTAAGTGGAATAAGATAGAAAGGTGAGAGCAAGCAGGTATACAGGAGAGATTTCACTTGGAGAGAAAGGTAGGTGGTCATTCATCTTCCTGTGGAATATCAACACACATGCACACAGATGCCTCCACCTGGTGTACGAAAAAGAGTTTTCCATTAGGATGCTTTAAAGGACATGTGACTTGCTAAATATTCAGAGCATATATAATCTGTAGCCTGGTGCCAAGCAGCAAAATGTCTAGAGCAAAAACACTGACATTGCTAATTTGTGGAAGAGAGTATAACTGTTCCTAAGAACTGAAGTAACTCTGCTGTCTCTGTTGCAAGCTTTCAGAAGATAAAGGTTAAGGGATATTGTGATTACAGAGGCCCAGAAGACTTTTTATCTTCCTTCTCTGCAGTGGGTATTGCCGCGGGTTTCTGCCCACACATCGAGGGGTTGAGTCTTCTGGCTAAAGTGTTTGTAGCCACCCACAAATTGCTGATACCAGCTGGCCAGCGATGGCTTTATAATGACTTCAGTCTGGTTTATGCTATGACACAGCTTACTAGAAAAGTGTTGAAACTTACAGAAAACCGTAGGCCGCATCCTCTGCCTATCCTGCCAGTGCACAGTTACTGCTTTTTTCCAGCAATGACAGGCATCCTGGCCAATGTTTAATTTGGGGTTTTTTGGGTTTCCTAGAAACACAATATTGAAGTCAACTGCTCTATAAAGCTAATTAAAGAATTAGAAGGCAACTAATGCTAATTTATGTCACCTTGGTAGTTGTGCTACGGTATTTATCAGAGAGTAGTTATAAATGATGTGGTTGATGATAGTCTGGTTTCTAAAAATGGCCAGAGAAGGTGGTTCAGACATCTTGAAATGCTCTTGCTTGCTTAGGAAAACAAACAAAGAACCAAACTGGTTTGTTACTCTAAGCAAAATTAATATTAATGTGAAAATATTCCCTCCAGGAAATTTGCTCTCACTTGTTTTAAAATATTCTGCTGTTAAGGACTTAAGCCTGGCTAGTGAAGGAGAACCAAGACAGGGAAGAAATAAGAAATGACCTGAATTTTGCACAAAGTTGGTCAAAATTTAAAAGGTGCTGTAATCAAGGGAACACACAAAAGAGGCCAGGACTGGACCAGGCCACAGATGTCATTTTTTCCTTTGGCACACGAGCTAGTCTAGAGTTGTGTAAGCCCTCAACGAGCCTGTGTGTTGATCTGAGCATCAAAATGTGGAGTCTGGACATCCTAATCAGCCTCCTGGCAAGGGGCAGGAGAGAGACAGCTGTTCTTTCCCCACGAAGACCCTGGACCCTTACTTTCTGGTGAGAAAACAAAATTCCTCAAATTTCAAGACCTTACTAGAAGAGATGTGCTAACATATATGTTAAGACACAAAAAACTTTCTGAAACTGCTATTGAAAAAAAAAAAATTGGCTGGTGATCAAGAAACAAAATAATATAAATGAAGAAAAAATACCAGAGGTAAGAGGAGCAGTAATATGATTGTAGAGCCTTCCACTCACACAAGAAAAATAATGCAGGGTTAACTCTAACCTTGTTCTAGTTTTTTATGAAGCCTGAGGGAGACAGGAAACACTTTCTGAGGTGTCACCTGCAATCCCTTTTTTCCCCATCTACACATACATGGTTATTACAGGTATCATTTTTTTCTTTCTCTGAACCCTCCCTGATAAAGGCCCACAGGTATTTCCACTATTAACCAGGTTCTTAAAACTACTTCCCAGATGTTGTCATCGATTTCTGCTTATTTAACAGAGTTCAAATGGATTTTGACAAACAGCCTTTCTTCAAGAGGCAATGCAGTAAAACCCTTTAATGACAGAACTATGTGTCATCTTTGCCTATAAGCATAAATTTGCACAGCGGGCAGTACGGTGAAAACAGCTTATCATCAACTCATCACCTCTCATCATTGTTAGAATGAAATGCAAATGGAAACGAACATCACTTCAGTCATGGTTGTGAAAATTAGCATCTGTGACATTAACAGTGGCTCGTTTATTATGTACTCAAAAAATTCAGGGGGAAAGAAAAGAATATAAAACTTGCTGTTTTCAGAACTCTACCAGTCTTTACCTTTGAAATAAAATTAAAACCCTCAGCTTTCCCCACTCAAGGATAAATCCTAGTTCATATTCATTAACACTGAGCAATCTCTTCACTGCAGATCTTGTCCTACAGAAGATCTAATTATGTCTTGAATTATTTTTGGTGTTTAGGTTTGCTGTACCTATTTCTTATTTTCTTTTCTTTAATAAGTATTCCCCATTGGAGAGTCACAAGCCACTGTCTAAGAAAAAAGCAGCACCAAAAAACTTGCTTATAGCATCTGTCTGCACTACAGGCTCCAAACGCTTAGGCGAGCGATAAACTTTACTCAGATGCCAAATCCCATCATTGAAATCAATGGGATCACAGCTAATTTATTCATTTAAGTATTATCAGAATCAGGATCAGGCCTTCTGTGAAGGATATATAAAAAGGGGAAATCCTGGCCTCAAGCCTATGGCAAAAGTGTGCATTGATTTCCGTGGTGGCAGGGTTTCATTTAAAGCTTATAAAAAGGAAAATTATTGGTATGAAATAGTACTAGGGAACAAAGTTGCACATCAAAATATTTACTCCCATTGGATTTGCCACTATTTTCTCATAACCCTGAAAATAAATAATAGTTTATCACCTAAGTAAGCAAATATTGATTTAATTAGAAGCTCGGACATATTTTTGCCTAAACAAAATGCACAAGCATTGACCCTGAATTGTCTTACACACCAGAAGTAAGCTGAGTTTCAAGCACCAAGTGCATTTGGAAGCAGAAAAAGGAAACAAAAATGTCTCAAACCTTTAGCATAAACATAGATCAACTGTCATGTAGAATAATGACACAAGACTTTCTTCAGTCAAGCCAGAAAAAATGGCACAAAGTAGTCTTTGCTTCAGCTTGAAGTAAAGCCAAGAATCATCAGGCAGTTCTCAAGTTTGCTATGTCCATAGGAATTTGGAAAAGAGAGAGAAAGAAATAGGCTCTACCCAGCACATTACATCCTGTGAAGTGGGCAAGACAATGTGGGGATGTTTTACAGATTATTTGCACCTTCCATTGTCATTTGCACCTGGTCAAATGTGTAAAACAGTGCAAAACGGGATGCAGAGTAGCTGCGAAATGCTTTAATGGTGTTTTATTTGTATGATGCCAGGATATGGTGCTGCCTGAAGCGTGTGAAAAAAAGAAGGCTAGATCCTGTATAACTTCTTAGAATGTTTTTTCTTACCATCTTTCTAAATCTGCTTCATGCCACTCCCCAGATACACTGACATCTGTAATGTCATAAGGGCCAAAGAGGGTAAAATCCAGGTGATTTTAGGGGTCTTTGTTTCATCCTCTGTCAACTGCTCTCCTCCTGCCCAGCTCTTTAAGGGGTGGTGTGACAGACTGCACAAACTCATAGCTGAAACACATCTAGTAAAAGCATCCTTCCCCTCACTTGCTACCATACTTCCCTGCTCTGCAACTAAAACTCCAGCAATGCAGGAGACACATGCTCTCCCTGCAGTGAGCTGCTGGAGCTGGGCTGACTCTGGCCATCAGCATGACCACAAACCTCAGGACTAGGTCCAAGACATTGTTTGTTTGACCTCACCTGCCCACAGATAATACTGCAGCTCAGAACAGCTATGCCATATAAACCAAGCCATGTTTCGTCTGACAGAAAAGAAAGGGGAGCAGGTGGGGGCTGAAAGGAAGCGCTGAGAGAGAGCTGCCTCTTGGTGGATGCCCTGATGGGAGGTGCACAGGCTCTGTTGTCATTTAAGGTCCTGGATAGACAGATAGGTTAGATTAGACAGGCTTGAAATAGAGAACTTAGCCCTTCAATTGGTCGAATTTCTTCAATATTAAGCAGGGCATTTTTAAGCCTTAGGACTTTTCCTTTATAGTTCAACTACCTGGGTCCTCAGCTGATGTACAAGGTATAAATGTACAGTTCCATGGCAGTATGTGCAGCTACAATGATCAACATTGGCAAAGGATCAGAATCCTTCCAATATGCCTTTTGAAAATATTTCTCTCACATTTCTCTCCCTATTTTCTCTGGGATGACACCAGGTGTAGATTTTTTTTGCCTAGCGATGAATGTTTATTTATTTAGTTTACATACAAAGCATACAGTAGTTATATGCATATCCATGCATATGCAAAAGCTGCCAGCTATGCAAAGAAGTTATTAGCATGATGGCAGCACTACAGAAATCCTGCTGTATAATGAAACAAACGGCAACATTGGAATGGACAAGTATCAACCCTTTCATAGCAGACACTGAGAATTGTAAAATGCTGTTTTTTGTCTATGTAGCACCTAATGCATCTGCAGAAGTCCCTTAAGCACCACAGTAATCAATAAAGTAAATACATCGCACACAGAGAACTGGCAGTTAGATACTGAAAATCTGTATTAATCCTGCGTTGGTCATTGACTTGCCCACCACTACTAGCGGCTTTATACAGGGACAGCGAATTGCCTCGAGAAGGGTTTTAACACCAGCCTTGCATGGTATTCCTTCATCTTTATCAAAAGGCATAACTGGATGCTGATATTCTTCACATTAGAAAGTAATAAAAGCAAAAGGATTAAAAAGAAAATCCTGGTGAAACACTTGAATTAATGCACAGAAGTTCACCCAATTGTGGTAAAGACAACTGGTCACTATGGGTAAGATTCAGTTACCTACAAAGATCTTTTTGGTGTCCTCTTTGAGGGCCTAAGGTAGCAAACCTGATTTTCACTTAACACTCCAGACCTTATGGCTCTCCCATAGGTCTTGTGTCAGCCCCATGTGGATGTGTTGGAGACACTGGGACACCTAAGCTGCCTAAAGGCAAGGTGAGGTAGCCCAAGGCCTCCACAGTGACAATGGCATCCTGCCCTGCGAATATGAGGAGGTACTGGATGTTGCCTGCACAGAGCAGGGGCAGCCAGCAAGTGATCTAGGGAAGTCACTTGTGAAATCCTGTAACTTCTGTCAGGAGGGAAGGACCTGCGCCCCATGTTACCCAATTCAGTATTAAGCAACTTAAGTATTTGCGTTGCTTCCACGGGGCATGTTTCAAAACATGCTACAACAAGCTAAGATTTCCATTCCATGCGACATGGGGCTGTCTCCTCCCATGCCCTTTTTGTGAATAGCACATTCAGCAAAAACATTCTCGTTGTGGAAAGTTTACACAATTCTGTGCAAAAGTGGGACTACAGTAGGTGAAGTGTTTCAAAGCACACTACTGAGGCAGAAAGACATCCTGAGCCACTTCACCAAGACCTTTCCATTTTTGTAAACATTTACAATAAGACAAAGTCAGCCCAGCAAAGTCAGCAGGTTTGACACTCAGTCAAGTGGTTAGACTCTTTTTATCCCTGCTTTAGACATATGGTGAATCAAATCCATGACCATGATATATGTATGTATTTTTGAGAAGCCACAATGCCAACATTTTAATATCATGGAGTGCACCCATGAATGAATAACTAACTGGGGGCGGGGGGGATCAGGCTGTTGATAAGGAATGTATTATTCTGGAAGAAGAGAGTGACCAAAACTTGCTTTTGAAATTCTTTAACAGACAGGAAAACAAAGCCCATCCACAGAGTCTCTTGTGGTCATTTTTTGCTTAACCTATAGTGTAATTAGATATTAGTTATACTTCTGCCCTATCTTTAAAAAAAGTACGATGATTGAACAGAAGAAAATACGTACCATACCAACCACTGAAATGCTTAAAAAAACATTAAAATCCATAGGAAAATGGATTCAGAATTGTTTCAAATGCATGGAAAAAACATTAATTTTAATTGTTAATGAGTCACAGTCTAAAACTGCAAGTGCAATAAGCAAAAGCCAATGCTGAGTAAAACGAGAAGACATTCCTGCTGAAATAGTGTCTGCAATAATATTTAGGACCCAGAAATCACAGTGTGAGGTGTATTCCCAAACAATGAGAAGATGGGTCTGTAAACTAGGAGACAGTAAGTTACTGAGAGCAGAGATATACTAAAAGGCTTTTCTAATCTCTTATTTAAATTTTCAGCACTGGCAAATTGAAATAGAAATGGATACTGATGCGCTCAGGTCTAGCAGTAGCCATTTCTCTTCAGGCTTATGATACACTTGCAAAGGTCATTCTGCACCCACTCCAGGGACTGAAAATAAATTTATAGCACAGGACACACATCCTTATGCATCTTGCAAAACTCTCAATTTCTTTCTTGCAATTCCAGATTGCGGAAAGTGTCCAGTGTAGCATATTATCAATTTATTCAGAGTATTTATTTCAGGCTGAAAGTATAATAATTCCCAGAAAAGTGGAGATGACAAACACTGATTGCCAAGTACCCTCTCCTCCTTYGGTTATGATGATGCAGAAGCAAATTTATTAAAATAAAGAACAAATTTAATAGCTTTTCTAATTCTTCACTGATTCTCACACTGTTTTGTGGGACATCATCAGTTTATCATAGATGATGAAAGGGAGAGAGGGGATTTTTGTGAGCCCCTCTGTTAAGAGACTGATGCAGAGCATATAACAATAGACAAAGTCCAGTACCAGGACTCTTTAGCACAGCTATAGCAGCTTCACAATGATGATTCCTTGAATTGGATCATTACTTTTATAAAGTGAGTATATACAAATAGATTCCTGAGATTATACCACTGAGACACTTGCTAGCACATCAGGGAATCCTGAAGCTAGGATTTAAAAGGAAATCCTCCTTTCAAAAATTGTTAAGAATTCCTGTTATTATTCATTGACAATAAAAATTAAACATTCCTACCTTTGGCTTTTGACTTTTCTCCTTATCAGACACATTAGATGGTTTTCTCTTCAACATTTTTAATTCAGGTTTATCCAGCTGATGTGCAACTGCTACTAGCTTGTAACCAAACTAAGTACCACGAAGTGTACTGCACAAGCGTACATCAGTTACGCAGTTTCTTATTCTATCAGGATGTGGCTTCCTGCAGCTGCTTTGCAGCATGGGTGAGCAAGCTGAAATCTTTGTTTGGGGAGGGAGTGAGGAAGAAGGGTAGGAAGTGACGGGGAAAAGAAAGAGAGAGGTGCACGAAGGAGATGAGTTGAAAATGAGGAAAGGGTTCAGAGTGAGAAATGCTTTAAGACTTACCTCCTTCTATGTCACCGTCAGGCCTCAGTAAGACTTTGGACAGCCTCAAGAAAATCATTCTCTCTTCCTCTCTCATTTTTCCCCACTCAGCCTTGTGGCACTAACTGCACCCTTCAGTTCAACTTCTGCTGGGATTCGAATGTGAAGAAGGTATGCTGCTGTTCAGAGGACCAAGGGATATTATCCCCCAGCAGATTTGCACTATGCTGTGGTACGTGGTCTAGCTGGCCCCTAATGCCTCCCTTTCTTTCTTAACTCTACAGTAATGCAATAAAAGCAATGAGATTGAAGGTCACTGTTTGGCAGAGAAGGGAAGTTTTCTAAAGCCATCTTTTTATTTTGCATGGTGGAATAATTTTTTGCCATTCATCACAGAATTTGGGTTCCCTGAAATAGCACTTTTCAGTCCTCTGTTGTCCTTGATTTCGTGACAAAGTCACAGGGAGAAAAAGCAAGTCTAACAGAAGGCTTACAACAAAGACATAGAGGAGAATGACAAAGGTCCTTTATGTCCTCTTGAAAAACAGCCCAGAGGCTGAATGAAAGCTTTGAATTTCTGCTTCATTTTGCTTGATATTATTTGCCAAAGAAGTCAAACAAACAAAAGTCTTGAGTATCCTAAGTAAAACTCATTTGTTGTGAATCATAGGCCACAAAACCTGAAACCATGAAAAATTCCCAACTTTTTGCTGAAAGATGGAGGCAAATTCTCAATTTCAAAGCCCAAACTTTTGGGCCACCCACAGAGCTTCACTTAAATCTTAATTTAACATTGCTACAAATGAAGAAGAAATCTATTTCTGAGTAAGTTGCAAGAAAAAGTTTCAAGAGTAAGTGTCAAGAAAAAACTTTGGTAAAAATGCCTTTTTTTTTTTTCCAAAATTTTGATAACATTTTTTCAAAAATTTTTTTTTTCAAGCAAATCTATTCTAAGCAACTTTTATTCATAAGTTTTGCATAGATAAAAGCTCTTTCAAAAACAGAAGTCACTGTGGAGGTCTCTTGCACCAAATAAAAAGGCAGAAGTGCACAGACCTGTCTTTCTCTATGTCATTCTTTTGATATGGTTGAACTCAAATTTCAAGGAAAGCTAAAACAAGAACCCATCCAAACTGAAAACCAAAAGAACTGATGGTTGCAAGCTGGTAAGAAATGCACAGGTCTTATTTCTTAGAATTGCCTTTCCCAGTCCCATAAACACTTCTAACTTTTTGAAGCATCTATGAGGAGACAATACTAGATAGGCAGGTAGTCTCTTGGCTGAATTGCTCTCTTCTTCCTCTATCATATGAATACTCCAGGGAGGGATAAGACACTGCTCATCAGATGAATTCCCATTTCAGTTTGCTGTTTGGACTTCTATTTAAATGTTTAAGAAAAGTTTTGGAGGCTTTCTTGGATTCTGATGGATGGGCAACTAAATGGACTGAGACTTACTGATGAAAGAATAATTACTATATGCTAATGGTATAATGAGGTTTTCCTTTCCAGACCTTCTAAGAACCGGGTTGGTAAGAAGAGGAGGAGGAACTGGGGTTAAGGTGCTGAAATTCTGCCAAATATAATGCAAGATTGTTCTCTAGGTTATTGGATTGCAGTGGAGTACGTGTTGAACCTCAACCCATTAACCAAGATGTTTCACTTCACATTTAATTCAGAACTACACTCCTCTAGAACAGAGTTGAATTTATTATTGTTATTATTAATAATAACATATCCATCAGAGTTCATAATCATTGTTATTATTAATAATCAATAATTAATTAATAATAACAATGGACTCTGAGAGATATGTTTCTTCCATCTATCTGATAACAACACCTGAAAAGTCCATTTAAGTTTCTAACCATAAGGAGGTTTTACCACAGATATTTAATCAGTCTTAGTAATTCGGTAGGGCCATATGTTGTTATAAAAGCTGTATGTAAGTTTAATAGTAATTAAACCTGATTATTTATCTACATAGATGTACATTGCAGTATATTGTTTTTAATCTGATCCAAACGTGAGGATTAAATCAGACTCTGCTGATCATTAGACTGTGATTTCCTGTCTCAGGCCCCTGTTAAAATCTTCATGATTAATAAAATGGGAACTCATCTGAAAAGTAATATATGAGCTTCCTTTCTGTAGAATATTTATTGTTAAACAGGAAGAAAGAGGCCATTTCAAGAGATATAGTACCCACCCATATCTATTTCCTTTCCTCATCCACATATCAAAAAAATTATAGCAGCTTGAAAGCTGACCTGATTATGTTCTTGCCCTTGGAAGGTTGACCCACACTAGTTTTAAAAAGTAACAAAATGAAGAAAATCAAACAGATACAACATTAAGTTCATTTAATTTAGTTAACCAATACATTTCAAAAGGAGCTTTTCTGAATTAAAAATAAATAATAAGCTTGGTGCTTATATCCTCTGTATTTGAAGCTAATTTTTCAAAGGGGAATGAATATCTATGTAAAATTAAAAGAAAAATTCTCATACTTAGTTTTCTGTTGGACGTGACTGCAGGTAACTTATTCCATTTCCTTGCTGGTCTTTGAACCTGATCCAAACCCCAGTGAAATCAATAGAATTTTTTCAGGTGAATTTTATGGGGCTTGGATTGACTTCTCCATCCTGAAATACCCAGGCAATGTCACTGTTCTCTCTGGGAACTCCTATGGGGAAAAAGGCTACCCACTTAAAAATGATTAAGATGACCCCATGAGAATGATTCCCACTGTCATTATATTTTTAAAAGGCAACATACCTTATAGCTTATTATTATCATTATTCAGTTTTAATGAATGGACCATGATGAATGGTCCTGGATATTCAAGTGCTTTATGTGCCTCCCTCCCACATGATATCAAGTGCCACAACAGCGCCATACCCCCTCAGTGGGTCCATCCAGTTACCTTGCCCTGAAAGGAGAGATCACTTCCAGTCTAAACTGCAAGTGTAAACTTATCCTTTCAATACTTGATTATGCTGAGAAAACTAAAAAGTAGAGTGCAAAGTAGATGGAAGGGTTTAGCATACTGGCCACCTGTCAAAAAGCAAATGAAATGAGACTTTTTTCGCATTAGCAACTCATTTTTCATTGTCCGTCAGACAAATCTGGTCCAAGTTTAACCGGAGACTCAGAGATACCTCGGGGATGTACATTGCTTTCCCTAATGCTAAGCAATCCCAGAGTGTGTTAGTCTGTTTATTTTAATTAAAATAAGACTTGTATTTTGTACAAGAAAGGAATCATGCCTTCAGCCTCTGCTTTTATGGACATGCCTCTCCCTGTATGACCTAGCTCCCTTAGATATTGCAGAAATCTCAGAATAGCAAGTGGAGCTGAGTGAATAATTTGCAGTGAATAATTTACTTAACAAATTTAATCTTTATTTCCTCAAGGAGTGTTCATGAGCGGAACACAATTTCCTCATATGTATTAATTATGGGCCAGAACATAGCTAGATACTTCCCTCTCCTGGTCTAATCTGAGCAAAGGCCAGCCACAGTTACAGTCACTGCTACTCCTYAGCAGAGCTCTCTCCATAAACTACCATGGCAAAAACTCTATGGAAACTAAAAGGAACAATGTGAAAAAGTGAAGTTAAGCCCTCCCTCCCCTGCCAACAACCCATGAAAGAAGCCAGATGTTGCAGGCTGTCTTTATAACTATTTAAACTAAACACTCACTTTTAATTTTAACTCCCAAGATTGAGGCTGTGATTTTCCATTGGGATGCTGAGGAAGGAGCTGGATGCTTAAGGTCCCATCTTTAAAACTCTCACTCTCACTGCAAACTCATCACTGCGAGCATCCAGAACATAGTACTGAAAATTGGTCCAAAATGCTTAGGGGCTTCATGCAACAGGGTATGTAATTTCCTATTGAATAGGTTCCTATGTGCTTTTCATCAGGAATAAAAAATGAAGAAGATACAGAAACTTGGAGTCTTCGAGAGACAAGACGGGATTAAAGAATATTTTAAGCTTACACCCTTGCTTTGGCAGAGGGTTGACACTATGTCAAGGAGACTCCTATCCCATACAAAGTATAATTCTTATGAAGCCTGCACAAACTGGCTATTCAGCAAAGCTAGTAAATAACATCTGAAGTTAGCTCCAAAAACTTGATCTTTGCTAAGTAGTTTATGTTGGGGGGTTTTTAATGCCGTACATCCACTGAAACAGCACGAGTGAACAACGACAGAGCGGAGTCTAAGCTTCTTTAAGCAACCGTCAGGGTGCAGAGCAGCAGGAATACCCTCATCATGCCAAGTCCCAGGAATTGTGAATTCAGGCTCTCTCAGGCTATCGGGCTTCCTTCTCTTCCTGAAAAAAATATTTTTGTGATTCTTCCTTCTTTTATGCTAATCCTTTGCCACTAAGGTCAATGGAGTCACAAAGAAATATGGCAGGGACAGGCTATAGAGCATCACTACCAGAGCTCCTACTGAATTTAAAGATGTGCCTGCTACAAAATGCGGTTGCTACTCTGTGAGTAAGAAAAAGTGTCTCATTGCCAGGCCCTCAGACTGTGTCCTTGGCATGCTCCCAACACCGCCTGGCCTGAAGGGAAAATGAAGTACCAAGAACTTGTCTCAAACTTTGGTCCCAACACATTCTCTTGCATTAGCAGTAGATGAACAGATCAGTCATACCTACACTATGTCAGGTTAGCACTAACACTAATAAAAATCTATACTATTGTGACAGAAGGATTCTCAAGGAGATTGGCTTTCACCTGTTGAACAAATCCCTTTCTTATTACCTTGAAGAGTAAGAGCCAAAGTTGTATCTGTATCTTCTAGGTATTCCTGTTGGGAAAACTCAAGGTCAGCAAGGTTGGTGTCTTGTAAAACACAGCTACAGGCTTATCCAGCATTCGTGTAATAATTTCCAACCAAAATGTGTGCGTCACTTGTGGTTTTCCTGTACAATTTATTGTAAGCAGAATACAATTTACTGCCTATGATGAATAACAGAAAGTAACTGGCAGGACGATGCTGCTGTGGGTTAAGGCATGTAAGTGAACAGCACGCTGTTTCTTGGAGTGAATGTTAAAATGTAGCTCAAAGCTACATCGCAATGTTCATGCCTAGAACATCTCAATGGATTCTGTTAGTGAACACTGCAATTACTAATCGGCTACAAGGGCATTTTATCCCACATAATTTGCAGGTTTATATGACTGTTGTTTTATAGTTGTCCAGCTGAAGCTCAGCCTCCCAGAAACGCATTTACAGATAAAGAGTGACAGTTCCCTTGCACATCTATTCAGAAAACCCAAGTATGAGATTTTAGATAAAGGGAACTGATATAAAAATAAATTTAGGCGCTCTGTTTTAATCTCATACACAAAACATGACATGCTTCATTTGGCATTTAGAAGACCAGCTTAATGCACAAGCACTGGCAGTGCAGCAGGGGATTTTTTCAAGACACATGATGTCTGCCTGCCTATCTCTGATTAGGATGAAGATCAACAAAAGTAAATTCTGATTAACTCTAATGCGCAGCCTGCTGTCAGGAAACTCTTTGTAGTTTGAGCCGTCTTTTACCAGTAAACATCTCCTGCTGAATTTCTTCACTGGTGTCAGAGCGCCAAGTCGCTGTGCCATCACAGTGTTAGGACTGCTGTGCAAATGCTAACATGAAAAAGAATAAAGTGTGGTACACTGCATATATATTCACTTGCAGGGCTTCAATTTCATTTTGCTTCTAGAGGAAAATGCTATTCTTCCTTCCTCCTTGAACATGGTTTCAAGTGGGTGAAAATCAAACTTTGGAAGGGACAGACAGGGACAAGATGGCTTTATTTGTAATTGGTTTTAAAACTTTCTACCCATCTAACTGATATGATACCTGACTGATAGCCAGCAGAAACACAAAAATGCTTCATCATCAAGTATAGGTGATTAGTTTCAATCTTACGTTTGATTTTCTTTTCTTAAAACACTCCGTACCAGAGCTGTGGGCTTATCTGTTGCAACAGATTGAGGTGCTAACATTAATGGCAATACCTTCAAAATCAAGCAGGATGTGGGTCAGGCTAGCTGCATCAGCAGACCTGCCAAATCACACATACTGGGAATGAGACTTGAGTGGTTGATTTGCTCTCATGCTTCCTTCCAGGCCTGAACCTCACTGCAGGGAGGTCTGGCTCCTGCTCTGTACGTGTGTCTGGCAGGCGTAGGTGGTTACCCCGATCCATCAGCCACTTGCTCCAGTGCAGGGGTGACGGAGGGTGTGCAAGCTGCAGCCATGCTGAGCTCCCCCATAAAGAAGAGGAGGCACTTTTCCTGCTGGATTTTGGCACCCAGTCCCTCACTGGGGATGACTGGCCAGGTGATTGCTGCACCCTGTGCCGGTCATGGTTAATGCCATGCTTCCCTCACTTGGGGCTCCATGGGATGCTTCAGGCCGGGACTGAACGGTCACGATTGAGTAAGTTGCCCCAGGTCAGCTGAGCCTCACTAATGGGGTGGGACATGGTCTCAGCCCATCACCAAGATGAAGTGAAGCAGAGTCATGTGAATTTATTTCATTCAGGATTTAAAATAACATGTTTATCTCAGCCTGTGGGCTAAAAACACTCACAGGGACAGTCACAGTACGCAGTAGATATAAGGTAATTACTTACATGTCAGTAACTTGTCTTTGGGGAGAGAAGGGAATGGAAAGGGGAGGCTGTGTCCGAAACTGTGCTCTGTGGAAAGAGAGATGGATGCTTTGCCTCTTCAGAAACACCTCACTTTTCTTCAGGATTCCCTCCACCAGTCTTGATCTTTTTTCATTGCATTATCAAACTCCTTCCCCTCTCACTTCCCCGCAAAGTATATGAGCTTTTGACTCACTCCTTGCATACCACTTTTCTAGAAAGCCTTTTTTTACCTCTTACTGTCAACTATCTGATCCTTTTTACTTCTTTCACACATATTATCTTGTGTGTTTTCTGTCTCCTTTGCCTTGCTGCTGCCACGGAAAACAGAGGATGATGAAAAGGCAACAAAACTTTTCCCTCCAACAGCTCCATGATCTGCTAAAAGTTCTACTGAGCTACAGACAGCAAACTGCAGAGGAGTCTTACTCCAGGAGCAGCAAAACTCTGAAAGCTAGATATACGCCTGTTAGTTTACAGCAAGTAATTTTTTTAATATATGTACAAACCGGTGAAGAGAAATGTTAATATTATGCTCCTCTAGTTTGGGAGGTGAAAGTTCACAAAAATCTTTGAAACATCTTTGGGTTCAAACACCCCTCTAAACCTAAATAACAATACCTAAACCCCTAAAAAATAGCACCCTCATGTACCACACACACACAAATGCATTAGATTAAGAAAACAAAGTTTTAAAGCCAACGGAAGGCAGAATTAATGCTATCTGTGATACCTGAATCTCACCCCTATGCATGTATGTTTTATGATGCAGTTTTAATGATGCAGCTTTAATATTTACCACATTTTCTCTACTGAATGTCTGTCTCATTCAGTGCAAAGTCTGATGTGTAAAAAAACACACTATCCCCATTTTGCAAATGAAGCCTGAGGCAGACAAGTTAAGTGATTTGTCTAATATCACACAAGAGGTCTGTAGAAGGGCAGGGAATTGAATCTGCATTATCTACATCCTTAATCACTGGATCACAATTCACAGAGTTAAGGAAGCTATGCTGCCATGAAGAACTGGAATAAGGATTTATTTTGTCATTATAGTTCAGTGAAATGCTAAGAAATTGTGTTAAAACTTATTTACTTTGCAGCTGATCATTGACTGCACGTAATCCTCAGTTTTTGACCCTGTGGTTAGATGTGCAGAAAATTTGAGCAAATATAGCTGCAAGCGAAGTTTTGGAAGTTTAACTGCAAGGCTTTCAGACTAAAAAATCTGAGTAATATCCTGCCTATCTTAAAATGGTCACAAGAATTAACTGATTTTGCCCTTTTCCACCTGTACACATCTTGCTGTAGGGTGTGAGCTGTCATCTGTATTTATCTGAGAACAAGAACTGTCTTGTGAGCTAGCATGGCAGCTAACACACTAGTCCCCTGTTGTAACTGAGGCCACACGTATTGCTGTATTGCCATGCTGATTAATTTTTAGGGGAGTTATGTGGAAGCAAGGATGATCTGTGAAGAAGGAAATCTAGGTATTAAAATACCTACACAATTCAGAACTAAATATAGAAACCCTCAAAATATCTGCAAAAATTTCTGTCCCATGATCTTAACCTATCTGAACTCTTGATTTTCCTACTTCCCACGCACTGTTTGTCGTCATTTCTTGTGGTATGCTATCAAACGTGAGTTGTAAGTAGACATGAACAAGAAGTTTCATGTCATTTAACCTAATTAATTTGGTCCTTTAATGAAAAATATTCAGCCAGATTTCTTCAAATGGGTTGGAGTGTAAGCACTTTCAGCAAGAATTATGTTATGTTCAAGTTTCCGATTTACTTTGCTTATGTGTTAGGAAAGGTGAACTTCTTCAATCAATTAAATGTCTACAGAAAGTCAGTCCAGAAATTTCATTACCATAGGTGAATTCCTTTCAAAATAAAAGAGAATACTCAGATACAAATCACTGTCCAGTTCTTTCTGAAAAGCCCTAGTCTTTGTCTTCTAATGATCTGTTCATATACCTGAAAGTATTTAAATAGCAGAATTAGAGGTGTGTCCACTGTGTGTCCATTGTTTCACTTCCAATCTTATTTTTCAGGCCCTATTCTTGTTCATTTTACCCACAACTATTTTTTCAAAGTTGGATGAAAACCCAGTATTCAAATTAAATTTTCAGTTTCTAAAAACAAGTTTGAAATTATGCAAGACATACCCTGCTTTTGGAGAATGTCACAACAGAAGTACTTCTTTTACTGGACTTTGAAACACATTCATTACAATAATGGTGGAGCCCTGGAAATCTTAATGCCTTTCTGGCACTGAAAATCCTCTCTTCCATTTACGCCATTGCTGAGCACTGATATCATGTGACTTTTCCTACATTTCTAAGTGAGGGAGATGAAAACAGAGCTAATTTCTTCTGATTTATGAAAGGCTTATTTCACAAATAGGCTTTACAGGAACACTTTAAAGCATACAAAAATGACTTACCAATGAGAATAACTAGCTCAATCTACACTCACAAAACAAGCAAGCAAACATAATCGGCTCCTGAGCCAGCTCAGAACTTCCAGAAAATTAATGTTCCCCAAAAGAAAAGTCATTTGAATTAGCTAGGGAAGAAGACAAGGAATATCAGGCATTGTTGTATGCACTGCTACCTGCCAGCTACATACTCTTGTAACTTAAGGTCGGTAAGGATCCTCGAGTCGTCTTAGGTTGTGGCTTCCTTACCGAAGCCTTAGCCTCAAAATCCTTACCAAATTAGTCATGTGGGTAGCACTTTAATTTCAACTTCATCAGGGACACTGAAGAAATCTGAAGCTAAGCTTGCTTTTTCTCCTAAATAAAGATGAGCACACATAAAAGGTATACTGAGCTAAGCACAGTGAAGATTAAACATTTTGACTACAAATGGGAAGCTTATCACCCACTCAACAAGCACAAGATCAGGCCAAAGTTTAGGTTTCAAAAGTGAATCTATGCAGAAGTAAAACTGCATTACTTTGTATAAAGAGACAAACTGCACTTAAAAAGTTGCAGTTTTGGCTAGGCAGATCCCAAGGCACCTGATGGCTTCATTGGTCAAAATGTTCCTGCCAGCACCAGGAGCTAATGCATTAGCMCAACACAGGATCAAAACACAGGCTGTATTAGCTGATTCATTTGGCAGGAGCACTGCTCAAGCAGAGTAATGTATACTTTTTTTGCTTTGTATCATGTATGGGAAGAAATGGCAACTTTTATAATTTTTTTTTAATATAAAAAACCAAGAAGAAAAATGTCAATTATAAAATACTGGACTGACAGCAGATCCACAGAAGGATAATGCTTCACAGTGTACGTATATAAAGCAGCAGACAGACAATACAATCTATTTCTTTCGGTATGCAAAAGTGCATCATTTTGACAGTTTTAAGGATGCTAACAGGAAGTCATCCTTTCATCAGACAGTTTGTTATCAACAACTGTACTTAGTTTAATTATATTTTGACTCTTAATCATGTTTCACAAAGTAGGTAGCATTCCTTTTTTCTATTAAGAATTCATATGCCATTTACAAAGAATAAGTACATGAAATGCACAATTTTCCCCGCACTTTCAACAATTATATTCCCCTTCATACTACATTCATGACAGTAATCCAAAATAACCTTTCATTTCTCTCTCTAGCTGTAGCATTGCAGTACCTAATAGCTATGTCAGAAGCAAACCCATGAAATCTGCTGAGGTGAATTGAAATGTTCTTCTGCAGTTATCTGTAACCATATTAAAGATGTTGTGGTATTTTAAAATATCTTTTACTGCAAATAAATTCACTTAATTATCGTTCTGCCTTATATGTACTAGCAAGTACTAGCAATCCAACTTTACAGAACAGTCCAGCAATGTTTGGAGGGAAAAGTTTGGAATTGTTAAGCTTTTTAGTAGAGTTAGGTATACGTGCCTCTCAGATTAATGGAAAATGGGACATAATTCCCTATATAGCTATGAAAATTCCAGTAAGGTATTAAAAATATAAAATAGGACAAGAGTTACCATAGTGAAGAGCAGCAGCATCAGATTTTTCATATCTTTTAAAACCTGCTTTGAGACTGCATGGTCAAAGTCATCACAGATGAAGACACTAAATTTCTAAATTTTTCACATTACTATGCAGGAAGTAGCAAAAATCACTGTAGGATGCAGAATGACAGTGGCAGATATTTGCTATCAGCACAGTGCAATGGTGCAGCTACAGTGAGGCTGGACACCCTCCCAGGCTCCTCTCTTCCAAGCACAAAGCTTGAGAGATGAAGACTTGTGCTTTAAGAGTTGATTTTCTCTCACTTTTTGTATTTAACTGAAGCAAGCCATACAATATTTACCAACTTCCTGATGTAATAGTTTCTTAAATAAAGCTCCCTGTGACAGGAGACGAAGTAAGACTCTACAGACACTGAAGCATCAGGAAAATGAGTGCTCTTAAGTTCACTAGCGTTGGTATCTTTTTGGCTGAGTCCATATTTTGCTTGGTATTTCCAGGAAAAGTAAACACTGAAAATTCAGTCATGAAATCTTGACTTTTCCCCAGTTTTAAAATCAAAGCCATTCAAATTTCACCAGCATTTGACTACAACAGACATGTATAACTATATCTCAATCCCCACCCCCTCACAAGGTTTAAAATTCAAAATAAGCTTTCACAAGGTTCTGGGACAGGGTTTGAACTGGCAAATAGTGAGTGCCTTTGAATTTAACCATGTGCTAGATTTAGCTGTAGCACTGTTCCTTTTTGTGTATCAGTTCGTGTATCTTCAAAGACTCTGCAGTCTGGGGAGCATGGGGCAGGGGGTTCTAACTATCTCTTTACCCTGCAAGAGAGATGCTGAGTACACAGGGTGAAGGGCTGAGCTGGTGGACTGATGGGGAGAGCAGGGTAACAGGTGAAATTAGCTAGAATGTTATAAAAAGCAACAGGAAACCTGTCAGGGGGCTTGTAAATGAAGATATGATAAGAAAGAGAAGCAGCTGGGGACAGTTTCATATCTTAGAAAACAAATTCTGCTTTCACGTCTCAGCCACAGCTTATCACCTGAACACCCATCATCATGGTCTTGACTGCTTTGTTTACTGCCACCCTTTCAGCTGCTCTTCATCTCTTCCCTGGGCAAAGACTTTGGGCCTCAGCTTGGGTACAGCTGAGCAGGACTTCCTAACACCAGTAGAAAATAGGTTTATACTTGGTGAGGATCTGGCTTCCTACCTTGTCACTGAAATAGGAGCAAGTAAGATCTACAGATTTTAAAAGGACCACTTATTACTGACACTGAAGCAGCTAGAGTGACCGGAGCAGTTGAAAATTGGTGTCTCAGAAAAGCAATTTGGGGATTTCCAGGCATTCTTTTTAGTGCTATATTTGTGCCAAATGAGGATTCAAAATGTAATTGAGAAAGCTCTTCTAAGGCATGTTCAGGTGTCTCTCAACAGAAAGACATTAGCTGAAGAAAGAAAAAAATGCAGAAAACAGTCAAATTGCTTAAGAAAATTGAGCAGCCAGAAAGTCTATTAAAGCCCACAGCATTCTAGTGCGCAGGAGAAACTGCTGGCTGAAATGAAGCAGAAATCTTCCTGCAGCCATTCTCTGGGCTGTGCAAATGGTCAAATGCAGTTTTCAGCTTTGAAGCACATTTTGCTAGAGAAGAGCACTCTGTCCTGTTTGTTCATTACTGGCTGTCCATACTCTTCCTCCCCACTCCACTAACCTAGAGAACAATGATCAGTCACTGGTATCACAAGAGATCCAATAACTTGTGTAAATCTCAAGGCAATATACAGCACCTCTTTGAGAACCAAGACGATTAGGAGCAGGAGAGGCAGTACAGAGTGCAGGGTAAGAGCAATCATAGCAAACAAGCAAGTCTGTTACGGGGCAACCAGGAACCAGAACCTAGTAAGTAGAATATGTCAGGAAAAGTTAGGACAAGAAAATGTCCAAAAACAGAGCTGAGAAGAAGAGTGTTTCTTCAACAAACAAATGAGTGTCAAACTAGACATGTCTACTAAGGGTCAAAGGGAGATGCTGAGAAATGGCTTGTCTGGCAAGAAAGCAAGTCAGACCAGGAGGAAAGGAAAAAAACACAAGGTCACTGAAATGGCAGAGAACCATGGCCATAATAGCAGGGCTAACGTAACCACGATAAGACCATAAGACATTCCTGAGAGGAATATGGAGAGAATGAACACAGGCGTTTGCATAAAGTCACTCGCAGTTTTCCCAAACTTATTGTTCATTCCACCACAATGTAATGTATTTATATTGGATAGAAACCAATCTTTTGAAGCTTTCTACTCTCCTCTTAACCTGCAAACGGGAGAGAAAAGATATCTTGCTCTGCAGCACCCTTAGATTTTTTCTTTCTCCTCACCAAAATCCCAGGTCTTCTCTAGTCTTGGGAAATAACCCTCGTCTTTTCATTCTCACTGAATACCAAACACAGGTTGCAACAGATAAATATTCTTACGGTATCAATGACTAAATCCTTCTTCTGGTAAATCTAACCATGCTTCTAAGATACTGCAAGAAGAGAAACCCACTTCCAGTAGCTCTCTGCTGATTTGTCACCAACAGGAGATGTTGTCGCCTCTCCCTTTCCTGTAAAAGATGCCTGTGTCATCCTACAAACACAGCTTCCATATTGCACAGTTATTGGGAGAGTGGATGGGTCAGCCAGTGAAGTAGCATGTTAAAGTATTGAGGGAGAGGAGAAAGGGACTCATCAGCTTTTCTTTCTCTGTCTCAGGCTGTCCTAGACAGTCTGGGAACTCTTTTGTGAAGAGGACCCCTCAGTTGTGACCCCACTATGTGGCCCACTCTATGTCTGTTTCAGGGCCAGTCAAGCCCATCAAACCCCTGTGCTTTCCAAGCTTCTGACTCTAGATTTTCCATGCTGTCGTGGTTTAACCCTAGCCAGCAACTAAACACCACTCAGCCGCTCGCTCACTCCCCCCACCTCTGGTGGGATGGGGGAGAGAATCGGGATAGTAAAAGTAAGAAAACTTGTGGGTTGAGAGAAGAACAGTTTAATAACTGAAATAAAGTAAAATAGTAATAATAATAATAATAATAAAAATAATAATAATAATAATAAAAGAATATACAAAGCAAGTGATGCACAATGCAATTGCCCAGCACCCRCCAACCGATGCCCAGCCAGTCCCCGAGCAGCGATCGCTGTTGCCCAGCCAACTCCCTCCAGTTTATATACTGAGCATAACGTCATATGGTATGGAATACCGCATTGGCCAGTTGGGTCAGCTGTCCTGGCTATGCTCCCTCCCAGCTTCTCGTGCACCTGGCAGAGCATGGGAAGCTGAAAAGTCCTTGACTAGTGTAAGCACTACTTAGCAACAACTAAAACATCAGTGTGTTCTGAAGATTATTCTCATACTAAATCCAAAACACAGCACTATACCAGCTACTAGGAAGAAAATTAACTCTATCCCAGCCGAAACCAGGACACATGCCTTACATGAGGTTGCAAAAGTCTTATGCAATTGCACAGATTGAGAAAAAGCAACAGAAGGCTGAAACGGCCTGTCCAAAGTCATATGGACATGGCACTTCTAAGTACACTACTTTGTTAGGGTAGCGAAGATCTTAGCATACGAATAGCAGAAGGGCAGCTTCTAGTAACCACAACTTTAAAAAAAAAAAGTGAAAAAAAGTCTGAGACAGCTGAACTGTTTTATGCAGGACTAAGCTTGAGGAATAAAAAGAAGTATAAAAMCCAATAACCTTTCACATTAAGGTCAAGTGGTTGTTAAAGTAGTATCTGGACAATCTTTTCTTCCATCCTCTGCCTGATTTTCAGCTGATTCATAACATTACAAACACCGGCCTGGATCACTCATTTCTCTCCCCAATATAGTTTGTGGTAATATGAAAATATGCAGCATAGTAGTTTCTTTATCCAGGCATATTTTTTTCTTTTTTGCTGAAGTATTCAGTATTTTCTTAAATATATTCTTCACCTTTCTAAGGAAGAACTATTTACAAATTACATCTCCTTAGGAAGAATATCAGTAACAATAATTTCACATGGCAATCTTGACACACCAAAAAAAGCAATGTTCTATGTTGCCCCTAGCAAAATTTTGACCAACTATTAATTATATTGTAAACAGCTGAACAATGCAGAAAAAAATGACCTATGTCTAAGTTAACTTTGCACAAAGTTGCTAACGGTGGCACCATGGCTATGAAATGGTAACGCAGCACACTCAGTTTTGTATTTAATTAAAGGACAGAAATACAGACTTCTAAAATGTTTTCATAATACATGAAAGTGGGCAGGATGGGTGAGATTTGAGTTGTCTCCAATGTCCCTGTGCCAGAGGCAGGCAGCTAACACAGGTGCTTATTGTGCGCTTAACTGGGGGARGCTGAAGGAAGAGTAGCTGGAGGAGTTTGGTGAGCCTGTTGTAGCTGAAGATGGATGTGACTTTTGCAGTCTGTTCTCACAGTTCTTGTTTAGGTGACCAACTTGGATGATCTCTGTCAGCCTTTTTATTGTTTTAGGTGAAACAAACAATGGCAATATGAAGCACCATAAGGGAGGCCACGTAAAGTGCTGAGGAGGAAGAAAGGAAGAGGAAGAAAGGAGTCAAGGGAAGAAACTGGAGGAAGGGAATTAGGATCACTCATATTTTGTCTCTCTAAACAGCAGTCTATCATGAAGACATACAGGTCTTTTTCCTTGTGATTACGGGAGAGCACTACACTATCTACAATTCAAGCTTTAATTAAGGCTAGGCTCAATCAGCTTTGCGTATGTTGCTGAGATGAGTCTGGATAATATGTGTCCAAACTAAATATTTGTCTGTCCCCCAAACTAGATCAGCCACAGTTTGCTGATGGAATAGCAGAGTCTTGGATCTTAGTCTTGCATTTACCAGTTTTGCCTGTTTGCCTCAATTCAGGACATACCAACTAGCATTTCAGTAGCACATCTCAGGCTATCGCCTCCACATCATGCTGCAGCAAAGACAACAGAGTAGTAGCCAAGCCAGGATCAGCCAAGAAAATGAAATGATACTTTACTCATAGAATCAGAAAGAGTATTATAGAATATATTGGTTTTACTCTAATAAGAGTAATCAACATCAGAAAGAACATCTGCATCATCCCCAATGTCTGATCCCCTCATAGCAAAACCACCAGTGTTGGCTTATTTGATTCTTAAAAAGCAAAACTGAAAATCCAGTCTTTGTAATCTTCAATTGAGCCAGTTAGTAGAATGCAAATGCAAAGAATGAGATGTCTTGCCATTGCCTGTAATTTAAATCTAAAGACACTAAGCCCACAGAGATACATTAAAGTCAGGGAGCCCGTCAGGAAAACAGATGGCAAAATAAACAATAATGCAGAAAAAAAAGCAGTAAACTTCTTGCTGGCACTTAATGGTAACATGGGTAGGACAAATCTCACCAGGGTAGAGAACGTTAACAGCCTGTTTGTGACAAAATGAAATAAAATTATTTGAATTGACACTTATGCTCTCATAAATCTGACCGACACATCTATTATTACTATTTTGCCCTGGGACTTCAGCCTTAGCTTGGGATGTTGAAAGTTGCTTTCATTAGGAGCAGGCATATGATGGAGCCCAGCATCCCTGACACAATTCGGTTTCTACAGAGAGTCCTATTTACTGGCAGACAGGATGACTCACCCGACAGAGGACAGTCTCTGTTCACATCTCCCAGCCTATTTCTGCCAACGCTCTGCCCCAAAGGTCTGTCTCCAGGGGCTCTCCCTGGGAGTTTGCAGTGCTGAGGCTGTCCAGGGTTTCACTGTTGCACCTTTCTCAGCTTTTTTTAGGGGTAATTTGCTTTCTTTCTCTTCTAATTACAGTTCCATCAATCAAAGCTTTAGTCTTTCTCTTTTCTATGTCAAATCCCAGGAAAATCTTCTGGGCTACATTCAGCTAGATAAATCCCATGTTTCAGGTACTGCCTGTTGTTATGTCAGGTACTGCCTGTTGTTATGTCAGCCACTGTGTCATTGAAAAGAAACTGAATGACTACCTCCATGTATTTAGAAATATGGTTGCTATATTGACCCGCACATCTATGTGTGTGTACCTTTCCTAATGATGTATGAGTACACGTTAGAGAAAATGCTGTTTTCAGCAGGATACTCTCTGATCTAAGGTTATGGTTGCTCAGGTCTCCATTTGAACACTCAGCTGACAGATTTCAGCAGGTATCTTGCCTTCTGTGGTTTAGATGCACGTTCCTGGGGGCTGGCCTTATGGCACAGTGAGAACCAGCTCTGTCCCTGGAGCACTGTAGAGGGAACGGGCATAAAGGGAAAAGAGGCTACCCTTTACTTCTTCCCTGATATATTTCAGTCAACCAGTCACCCTCCATGTGCTTACCACTATGAGGAGTGCCAGAAGACCTGCTGTGCCCAGTGAGGAGAGGGAGAAAATCCTCATTGCAGTGTCCATATTTTGTATATCTCGCCAACTGAAGTTTTTCTTCATTTTGTTTTTCTAGTTCTAAATAGTCCTTCAAAAAAAGCCAGCAATTAAAATAGAAAAGCCTCCTCCATATAGCTATCCAGAAAGATAATTTCAGACCAAGATTAAACTCTGCTCCTTTGTACCTGGCCCTAAATACTTCTTGCTGCCACAAAGGTAATTGCACACATAGGCTGCACCAGCTGAGCTGATCCAAGAAGGCAGAAACGCCAATGCCTCTTCAACCTCTGATATTTGTTTAAATAACTCTAGTGTCCTTTACTAGTATCGCAGTGACCTCTAGGGGCCTGATCCAAGCCCACTGGCTTCATTGGCCCTTACTGACTTACCCCAGACTTCCAGAAAGTTTTCTAAGCCTGGAAGGACGAGTATTTAGTGTACAGCTGAAAAAAACAGTGTGTCTGATGAGAAACAGAATAGCCTAAAGCCTTCCATCTCAAAGCTGCTGATGTCTGCATGGTTAAAAATGAACTACCTAGGGCTATATGAACTTCTGGTGTTAGCCTGAACAACGCATTCACATCCATTTACCTGAAATCTAAATTTGGTTTACTGCATTTCATAACTACATGGAAGATGACAGCATCTCTTTAATGCTGAATCAGAGCAAAAAGTTTCCACTTTTTATGCATATCAGCACAAAAGAAACCACTTCCACTTACCCAGGAGTACTGTAGATCCATGTCAGTTAGGGAATATGTAAGATGTGGCTGATGAGAAGAGCAAGTACAGTTTTCCCATTCTTCTATTTTTGAAATCAAGAAGTCACAAGGACAGAGCTGGTTGTCAGGAAATGGCTTCCAGTCACTCCACAAGTGAAATTCAGTTTCTGAATGGATTGAAATAGTTCCTAAGTTATTAAGTCTGGAAGTATATGAGCGGCCCAGAGATGCAGAAATAAAATCTGCCCTAGTCTCAGTCTCTTCTTTTCTCCTCACATTGTCTTTCCAGGTCTTCTTTTCCTGAGGTTTTGTCAGTTTCATGCAAGAAGTTAGTGCTTCTTCATCCTCTTCAGAGAGATAAGCATCTTCTAAAGTATCTTTAAAAATGCAAATATTTCTGTTATAATATGTTGCAATTCATAAAGAAAATAGCACGCTTTTTTTCTTAAATGCTGTCTGTTGCATTCTATATAATGAAAAAGCCAAGGGCTCCATAAAAACCAAATAATAATGATAATGAGGGAGATGGAAAGGATTTTGTACTGGGTCAGACATCTGAGCCAAAAGCAAGATTTATTCTCCATTTGGTAAATTTGTCTTGTTCCCTCAAAAGCCTGGAAAATTGTACTGGTTCTGCACTGAACATGAAAATTTGCTAATTAAATGTCATATTGCTGCATAGTTGCAGAGAGCATGAGTTTAGCTTAAATACTGGAAAAGTTTGGAAACTCTTCTGGATGATTCCTCTCCCACCACGTCTCAGTATGTATGTTGTAGTTACAAAGTAGTTGCTGAAATCTAAATTTCCTCATGTGTTTCAGCCCAAGCAATGATTTGTTCATCAGATAGTTTAAACTCATTTTGCTAGTATTGGTTTAAAAATAATCATATACACAAATGCATTGTACAACAAATGCATGCACTGTTAAATTAATGTTGGCAAAACAAGTTCAGGTGAAGAACTGCAGCACAGTCAGATCAGTGATCTATAGRAGACTCGAGAAAATAACCTGAGCTCAGCATCAGTTTAGAATTCCTGTGTCTTATGGCCCTAGGCAGTCAGGTATGATGAGAGGCCAACTTGGTTATCACACCACAGACCTTCTTGTGCTCCCAGCTGCCACTGACTCATGGATTAACACTGAAATTTATCTTTGCATTTGTGAGTTTTACCTCTCTGATCTGAAACGTGATACAAAACTAGGAACTACTCTAAAAACAAATTGTTCCCAGCACGGAGGCCCCACTGTTATACAATTCTATTTAGCTAAAATCCCCACTTGCAAGATATACTGTTACAAAACTCAAGCTAGTGTGACAGGAAACAGGTTTTCACACTATGAGGAAGTCAGCACTAAAGTGGTATCACAGTAACATCTCAGTTGGGGGTTGAAAATCGTGGGTGGTGAATGACAGACCAGGACAGGATTGTTTACAGTTATGTTCAATACAGTGTCATTTGCCAAATGTTGGAAASAATGCTGATATGATGCTTTACTTACTGAGGGGGAGCAAAACATGCTTGACATCCTCCAAGCTTTGTGTACTCGTTTTTTTGGTTCGGACCAATTTCTGCAATCGTTTTAATGTTCCCATGGACTCTGCTTTATCATCTGGTTCTGTACCCTGGCAAAAAACCAAAGACGTTAAAAGTATTCAAACCCAACAAATAAAAACCAAGGGTAACATGGTGCTTATTTTGAGAATGACAAAGTCTCAATTTCAAAGAATTAATCATCTACACAATGCTTTAAAAGTTAGGCACTTCCTTGCTTGGGACCAATAGATACAAAAAAGGAAAAAGGCAAGTCACAATAGGCATCAAACTTAGATCAGTGTTCATATTGCTGTTTACATATTACTTTTCTTTAATACCCCAGTATTACTTAATATTTAATACCAGATTAGTTCCAGAAAACATTTTAATATATGCATCCACTACATTATCCAGAAGCATTTTAGGTATGCACAGAAATGCCAGATGCGGCGAGCTACTGCATTTAAATGTGTATGGGAGTGTGTTCTGAAATACTGATGTCTTCCTTTATTCAAGGCCTTATTTCCTTTCCTAGATTAAATGACAACAACATAAATGACAATTCAAATCTGTTATTGTACATTCCAACAATGTCCTACTGGAGAAACTCAAGGTTTGAGTACTACAGGCTCCTAGAGGAGGGACTTTGTGAACGTGCAGTCATCTCACATGCTTTCACTTATGTTAAACCAGCTGCTAACTTGCAGATCAGTCCAGAAACACTTGAGTTCACTTCCAGTCTGACACTGAACTTCTCTGTGAGCTCCAGAGAGAAATTTCATACTTTGACAGCAAATAACCTGTCTTCCGTAGTCATATGCTGTGTTTCACATAGGATATCTGCTTTTCATTAGAAACCAAAAAAAGTAAATATATTAGAAATGAGTAAAACCGTAATTCACCGATGGTTACTTTTTGGAACAATACTGTCTGGCTTCTATGGATGTTCACCTATTTACACCGATAATGAATTTGGCCTATTGTGGCAGTGCACCTTTGGTGATATTACAAGTGATTAAGTGCTAGTGCTGATGTTATCAGAAGGTAGAAATGCAGAGACCTTTATTGCACTCTCCTCAACAATTAGGTCACACGTCATAGATCCTTTCTGCTTCCTCATATGCATAATCCTTTGAGACAAAGTCATCAGGGAGTTTGCCAGCACAATCTAATGTACAGTGGGCAAGCTGCTTAGGGATGGGTCTCAAGAGATTCTGAACTCCTCAGCTTTCATTTGGGTTAAAGGCTTTTTGCAAAGTCTTAGCATGAAGCACATTTGAAGCCCCAGCATTCACATATTACAAGTTACATCCATCCCCTTCAGCAATGATAAGGGAGAGGATGTATGTTAATTTCAGATTTTAAAAAAGACCACGGTTCATTTGACAGATAACTGCTTATAAAGATGGTTGTGCTTCAAGTGCCAAAGGTTCAGATATTTTTCTATGAAGACATGAGGTTCTGTAAGCAGAAATAGAAGTCCAAGACTTCTATGCCCAGGCAAAGAACATTTTTATGTGTATTTAGTTAGTTTTGTGTCACTAGACAATTGTGTTGAAATTATAATAATTTGAAGCAGAGAGTTAGTGAAAGCTAAGTGAGAATAGTTGAGATGTTCCCCTGTATATTCAGATGTTTGATTTCAAACCTTCAAAGCATTTGTACCAAATGATTTGCACCACCAGTTCACCCTGGTCCAGCTATAAACTGGCATGGGGATTTAATAGCCTACAGAATCTGGTATATCCTCCTCAGGTAAGACCAATGGACTAACAGAATGTTAGAAATTGTGTTGAACCAAGCATGACCTAGTGAAAAAAACATATACCCACATGTGTAAAACTACACACAAAAAAATCTGAAACTATTTTTTTTTTCAGGCATTGTTCTGATGAAATGTTCTTAGCTATGTAAAACCTTATTATTAGTCTATCTCTAGATACACCTTTAATGGCTTCCTTCATGGCTGATATAAATTAGTATGATTCCATTCATGCTGATGGAGCTATGCTGACTTCCTTCCTTAAGGATAGGACCTTAGGAGTCCTCCYCTTGCTAAACACAGTGAGTAATGCAGAAGTTCCCATGGTGTACAGCACTTGGGTTTAGACTCCCTTCTTCTCAGCAGCATGTTACATTCCTTGAAGACTGCAGACTGTCCTGGGAACTGGGACTCAACCACAGGAACATAGCGGGAAGCCAGAAAGTTGAATGTAAACACTTTTTCATGTCTCCAGTGTCTTTTGTAAGTTACGGCTACATTAGTATTTTTAGTGTTGATCAGGGGCATACATTTRAAGTGAATTTCACAGCTATCCCTGTAAGCTGCATTTTGGTCTCAAAGTGCCACAAACTGAATTCATAGCTCATGAAATTAAGATGAAAGATGCTTCCCAGAAGTTCAGCTGATGAACTCCAGCTACTATTGGATGTCCAAGAGAGAGGATCTGAGGTAGATCCCCCATAATGCATATAGCGTGGACATCAGCTCACCAGCACCAACTGTTCTGCTGTGCTGATATTCACATGTTACTCTGTGCTAGTTACTAATATAGACAAAACCTAGGTGCTTTCAATTTCTGCCATTTGAAGAATTAATTATTTTATTTTGTAGACTAATAAAACCTAGTGGGTTTGAGTTTAAAACCCTTTAGGTCTTCTTGAGCATCTTCACAGGAGGATAAGGTCTCAGCAGATCCACCTTAAAGCTCTAGTCAGCTTAGGGCCCTTTTATAGCTTGTATCTGAGTATTCATCACCCACTGTGAGCCAAATCCAAGCATCCTTAGATTAGTCATGTTCTGATTTGTATTTCAAGCCCCCTCTCCCCTCTTCCAAATCCAAGATAGTAGGACTGCAGTTTTAGGTTAACTAAAGAGAGAAATTGAGGTGTAATTTTTCCGTCTCTCATTGTGAGATGTCTTTGCAAAATAAATCACAGTGGGTTTAAAATGCTAATATTGCTCTAATRTAAGATCTTTTGTAGTAATAATCATTTGTTCACTTATAAGTAATGATACAAAAGCAACATGATGACTTTGAGTTATGATCTGGGATTTCCATCATGAAGACATCAAGGTAAACGGAAGATAATCTATTCAGGTAATTTTACTAATGGCAAACTCTAATCCTCTTTACCTTAAAAGCACTCATTTGGTAGAGTCTATTGTTAGTGAAATGTCATAACTGCTTAAATAATAAATACAGTAACCCCCTTTTATGGAGAAAAAAGCTCATGCAGTATCAGTTAGTGATAGGACAGCTTTTAAATTTAAAGTATCTTATTTTGGTTTACCTAAGTGTTCAAATCCAGAAGTTTAGCTGCCTATCCAAACAGCGGTAAAACATTCTTTGATGTAGAAACCAGACAGACTATCAGGTGAACTGACCATCCTGGTCTCACAGTTTTGGTGTATTGTCCTGGCAACCCTCAGCCACACCTTAGTGAAAGCATGCATAAAAGTGAGAAAAACCCGTTAAATGATTTGCTCTGGTTTCAGGCAATTTTCTTCTTGCTGTTTGTGTTGTCTGGAATTTGGTATCTCTAGTTGCCGCTGTCCACGATATGAGAGAAGGAAGTGCAGTGACAGAATGTGCAGTGCTGCTGGCTGGACCAGTAACGTAAACTAATTTGGAGTATGCTATGTTCCAGTACCTTCTCTGTGGAAGGGGAAGGATGTTCCAAAAGGAACTATTGGGGAATATTGAAGACCAGTGCACAGAGCAGTAAATCTCCACTCATAAAAAGCTGTTAATTTAAAACACATTTAAAGACTTTTAAATTTTTCCCCCCTCTATGTTCTAGGGTCAGAGCATTTGCTCACTTGAATATTGTAGCTGTGCTTGTGTTTTGCCCAATCTATAAGCAAAGCTGTCTATAAGGAAAGAATTCCTCATGAACAAGAATATTCTTTATTTCCCTGCTTAGTGGGTTTTAGTCATGCAAAATCATATCACACCACAAATAAAAATGAATTGTGCAAAAAAATAAATCAGAGGCTGCCCTTTAGTTGCAAATAATTTGCATGAAGTGTGCATGAATACTTATGGACAAAAAATATACATTTTAAAAATGCACTTATAAAAATGTATTACAGAAGAAAAAGACCTAAAGTGTGTCTGATAAACTGTTTCCAGTTTATCCTAAGATATTCTAAATACTTTAGAAATCTTTGCTCACTGAGACGTTATGAGGTTTATCCTGGTGACAGAAATACAGCAATTTGGAAGCTAAGTGTAAAACACTGTTGGTCAGATTCCAGCAATCCCAGTCCTGTTGAGCACTCTCTTTCCTGGGTGTAACTGCATTAATTTCAATAAAAGTACTTCCACAGCATATCTACTTCTCAGCATAAAGAATTTAGTCATGGCAGAGTCTGATCTCTGTGATTTTTCCTCAACTGGTTTACCTTTCCCAAAGAACTGCAATGATTTTATCATGATTACCTATGCACTTAAATTCAGAGTACAGTGTAATAGTGAGAAAACAGAAATTACTGTATGTTTACTGTGTCAATGGTGCTACCATTATTGTACCATAGAAATTTTCGGAAAGTTTCAGTAATACCTTTGCTGCACATAGTGAATATTAAAATAGTACATGATGATAGAGAACTTTCTGCTCTATTTATACAAAGAGTTAGTTCTGTAAAATGCACTGAATTTGGATAAATTTTATGTTAAAAAATGGCAGTAAAGTCACGGTCAACCAATATATAGACAAGCACTGTACAAACTTCTTTCATATGTTCCTGCCCATACATATCTGACATTTAAATATTCCCATTATTTTAGGCTGGTACTCCAGCTACTCAAAAATGACTGCAGAGTCAAACTAAGCAGGCTAGGATTATAGGCAGATTTTCTCCTGGGAATCACAGAGCAATAATAAGATACTCTATAAAAGATAAAGAAATATCATGATTAATAGCAGAGCAATAATAAGGTATTCTATAAAAGATAAAGAGATATCATGATTAATAGCATGGATATGGATAAAGATCTTTCAACTTTTGAGGAAGCTACATACTGTAAAGCAAATCCTACTAAAACAGCATGTTCTTCCAGGCTGCTAGCTGCTGATGAAGAAAAATGAACAATTTTCATGGCAACTCACCATTTCATTGTTACCAGCCACACTTGGATTGTGAACTCGTGGTGGAATCCACTGCTCATAGTTTATCGCCTAGATGGCAAGAAAAGTAAAATAAAAAAAATCCAACATAAATAAGATGAATAAACATAATTAGTATCATGTCATTGAATACAGCTTGAGAGCTCAGCAGTCTTTCAACCCAGTACTGTGTGCATATAAAAGCAATGGCTGACATACACCAGCTGACACCCGTTGAAATCAGTTTGATATTGAGCTGTCAATTTCCTTAGTTATCTGGGACTTAGTAACATCTTGGAGACATCACAGTGGATGTGGTACAGTGGCAGAGCCATGCATTATATCATGGGATGCTTGGGTCTCATCCTACATCTTGGCTCTCCTTTCTCAATGAACAGGAAAGCCACAGAAGGCAACCCCCCAGCTGAGGAGCAAGTGTCACTGATGCATTTCTAAAAAGAGTCTTGTTCAGTTCACCTCATTTTGCTTGGGATGTTGAGCCCCAAGGGTGTGAGTTTGAATTGGATTAACAATGCAGAGAAAATGGGAGGATCTTCAGAACTAAGCAAAGACGAGACTATATACACTTTCATCATCTGCTTGTAAACCATTTCTTGTCACAATGTCCTCGTGATAGGAACACCAGGAGAATACACTTTCCCTGGGGCACTGATGCAGTCCCTAGTGGGCAAGCCTGACCGTGCTTATAGCTTATCAGTGAAAGTAATGAACACTAGCCTTTTTTCTTCATGAATATGAATGACACTTTGAAGGCTGAATGCAACCTAAGAATTTACGTGAGAAATGAGCCATGAAACATTTTTGAAAATGTATTAGCCCAAAGACTGTATTACTTCATATTTTATGTCCTTCCCAATATGCTACAAAGGGTTTGAGCCATCAAGGGAGCCCTGCTAGACATGAACAAACAAGAACAAAGATATGAAAAATAAATGCAGAAAGTAAAGCTATTTTTTATGGTAAGGTACAATTATTACAGTGTTCCTCATGCTGTGTTCCTCAACATGTACTTCTGTTCCAAGCTCCTGTTTTCCAGCACTTACAGAATGAATGGAATGAAATGAGCATCTATTTAGGAAATGGAGAGGGATTAAAGTTTTTGTGAAGCACTCAGGGAAGCTTATTTGCTTTCTTTTTTTCTTTTTTCTTTTTTCTTTTTTTTTTTTTTTTTTAATTGAGAGAGGGAAAAAACCCTAAAATGTTCATCTATTCTATTTACTCTTGCTTGTAAATTTGGCTCTTCCATGTCTCATAGAATCACAGACTCACACAGACCAGCTGAGGAGGGAAGGCACCTCTGGGGATTGTCTAGTCTAACTCCATGCTCAGAGCAGGTGCACCAGAGCAAGTTGCATAGTCTGTGTCCTGACAGGTTTTGAGTATCTCCAAAGATGGACTTTATACAGCCTCTCTGGGAAGCATCTTCCAGCGTTTGACCTCCCCTCACAGTAGAAAAGTGCTTTCTTTATGTTAAATGGAATTTCCTGTATTTCAGTTTGTGCCTGTTGCCTCTCGTCCTGTCACTGGGCACCACTGAGAAGAGTCTGGCTCTGTCGTCTTTACTCCCCCTATCAGGTGTTTGTACACATGTATCAGATCCCCCTGAGCCTTCTTTGCTCCAGGCTGAACAGTTCCAGCTCTCTCAGCCTCTCCTCGTATGACAGATGCACCAGTCCCTTAATGGTCTTCATGGCCCTTCATTGGATTTATACCAGTATTTTCCCTGTTTGTCTTGTACTGGAGACACAATAACTAAACCCAGCACCCCTATGTGGTGGGTCAGCTCGCCACTGCTGAGCAGAGGGAAAGGATGACCTCCCTCAACCTGCTGGCAATGCTCTGCCTAATGCAGCCAAAAAGGATTTTGGCCTTCTTTGCTCCAAGGGCGCATTGCTGGCTCATGGTCGACTTGGTGTCCGCCAGGACCCCCAGGACCTTTTCTGCAAAGCTGCTTTCCAGCCAATTGGCCCCCAGCCTGTACTGGCAGAAGAGGTTATTCCTCCCCAGGTTCAGGACTTTGCACTTCCCTTTACTGAACTTCATGAAGTTCCTGTTTGCCCATTTCTCCAGTCTGTTGAAGGCCTTCTGATGGGCAAGCACAACTCTCTGATGCATCAGCCACTCCTCCCAGTTTTGCACTGACTGCAAATTTGCTGAAGGTGCACTCTGTCCCATCGTCCAGGTGATTAATGAAGATGATAAACAGTACTGGACCCAGGATCGACCCCTGGGGTAGACCATTAAGGACTGGTCTCCAGCGGGACTTTGAGCCATTAATCACATTCCTTTGAGCCCAGCAGTTCAACCTGTTTTCAGTCCATCTTACTGTCCACTTTTCTAGTCCCTGTTTCATTAGTTTGTCCATGAGGATGTTATGGGGAACAGTGTTGAAAGCCTTAGTAACGTCAAGATAAACAACATCCACTGCTTTCCTCTCTTCCACCAAGCTAGTCATTTCATTATAGAAGGCCCTCAGGCCACTCAGGCATGATTTCCATTTCATAAATTCATGCTGACTACCCCCAATCACCTTCTTGTCCTTCACAGGTTTGGGAATAGTTTCCAGAAGGATTTGCTCCATCACATTCCTAGGGATTGAGGTAAGATTGACTGGCCTGTAGTTCCCCGGATCTTCTTTCTGGCCCCCTTGAAGATAGGAGTGACATCCATGGCAGCTTACACTCCAGTTGCGTGAGCTATCCCCCCACATTTCTGTGATCCTAATGAGACTGCAGCCTTGCAACTGCATGCAGACCTCTAATTCCTCCTGTTTGTTCCCCGTGCTGTGTGCATCATACAGGCACTTCATAAGGGCACTCATTTGTGCTGATTTTGCAGAAAAAGTGTGAGAGCTTCCCCCATAATGCTGTTCTCTCGGCATTTCCTTATTTGTGTGCATAATGCAGTACAGCGAATGAAAACAGACATAATCAGACTATTTTGGAAGCTTAAAAGGGCATTATATCAATGTTATCTTGATGATAATGAAGGTCAGAGGTAATAATCACTAAAACTCAAAATAATGTCATAAAAAAGAAATTTTTAAAACGCAAGCTGTAAAAGCCAAGTTCAATAGGTCTTAAATTGATACCAAAGCTTTGAGGTATCCCAGTCTTTACAGCTTGTTAGTCATGTGCCCCAAAAAGCATCTTCAAAAAATTAAAGAAGTCAAAAATAGAACTTTGCTTTTAAAATGGAGCAAATGGTTCATGGGGAGACGCTTTAAAAGATTTTAAGGAAACTTATGCTTAAAGCAAACATAGGCCTTATTCCCTATTATTTCTTCCTCCTTTTTTCCCTCCATATTCTAGCATGTCTGGGGAATGGCCTCCAGGATCTTAACCAGGCGTCAGCCCAGAGGCTGCCATGGCAGGATAGGGGCAGAGCCAGAGATCCCTCACACTAAGGGAAGAACTGATGTGGGAAGTCAAAGAATAATCTTTCTTCTTAATACTTAGAAGGTGAGAGGAAGAGAACAGAGAAAGAGAATGAGAGATGCAGAAGAGAAGAGAGTTCTTTTCTACTTTCCTTCCTCCCCATCTACTTTTTGGTAGCGGGGAGAGGAGGTAATCATGGGAACAAACTAACTATACAGACAGATAAAACCCTGAGGGAAAGCAGGAGAAAACTGGAACATACTGGCTTTAAAGTCACCAATACGGTCGTCTGTCCCCTGATACACAGATCATTTGACTTGTCTTCTTTTTAAGCCAGATCGTGTCTCTGGCCTACACTGGAGCTGAGCACTGCCTTAAGTCTGGGTCTTCACAGCTCTCTGTCTTATCTCAAATGCCTTCAGGGTGATGCATGTACAGTTTTTTTCTTTCTTTTAACCTAAACATCCACAAGGACTCCTGACATTGTATAGGAACAGCAGAGAAAACTCAGCTTGGAGCCTTTTACAATGTTTAATACTCACCTTGAATGTAATACTGTTCTGTAAAGGAAAATTTACCAGATTTTCAGCTTTTAAATAATTTATTCTATTAATTCCTCATTTAGACACACACACACATATATAGGTGTGTGTGTTAGACACTTTTAGTCAGATTCCCAAACTGGGTGAACTGTTGTGTCATGTGAAATCAGCAGAGCTAAGCTGATTTGCAACAGATATGAATTGGCCCTTTAACTAACATATTATCAGGGTAAACTTTGGACTGGAAGTGAAATAAAAAGCAAATGCCAGTTGTTCTAATTCCAGAGCTACAAGTCCTTCTCCCCAACTCTCTGCTGCTCACCAGCTGATGGGTTGTTACCTACTTTTATGTTATTACTATTCTCCAAACCCAAGGATCAGAATTCCTTCATTGCACATACTAGTGGGATAACTAATGTAGTATTATGAAGAGGAGATACAGTATATGTTTAGAGAAATTCAGAAAGCATTAGGATACATATGCCAATGTGGATCATGCAAGACTGATCTAACCACTTAGTATAGATCTTGCTAGACACAGTTCCAGCACATCGATTTAACAGAAATGTATTCACTCAGGGAAAGAAAAAGTTTTCTGAGTATTAAAACCCATATGGTCTGCATAATGAAAATGGTGCATAACTCAGGCAGTCACCAGAGTCTTCTTTTAAACTCAGCTTCTAAAATACACAGGCATACTGAGTATGAAGTTTAGGCTAGGCAAATACTGAATGGAAGCAAGAAATATGCATTTTATTTGAATGAAATTTTAGATTCTGAAAAGAAGAGTAGTTCTTTCACCTGGCATGTGGTTTCTTCTATCTTCTTTCCTTGCAGCAAATGTATCCCATCACCAATAATATTATCTTCTGTGAATTATGACAAAAAAAAGAAAACATGCTTTAAAATGTCCTGTTTTAAGTTATTCTGAGGAATATCATTTGAATTGCATTTGATGTTTTGAGCTGACATTTTGACTCTCTGAACTTAATCTTATATCGTTTAAGCACGCATTTTATCTCAAACTGCTTTGAAGTAAGACTACAGAACAAATTGGCAAACTGACTCACATAAAGAAAACTCATTCATGCTTACTTCTTCATTTGTACTTAGTCCTCAGTTTATTAACCCAGAATCCCACCAAATGCTTCCTCTTGCCCTGCTAATTTACAGCAGAAGACTGTAGAACATTCATATAAAAAATGAAGGCCCTGGGCAAAAATGATCTTTGCAATTGAGATCTGTTTAGTTTAGATTAGATTAGAAATTGCTTTCAAAGGATGAACATCCTCCCATTTCTTCCAAGAAATTGCTTTGCATGGGAAGAGTATTTACCTTCATTACAACAATGAGCAATAATAGGTCAAACAACTCTTTGAAAAGTTTACTTTTAGTAAGTCTACTTTGAAAGATCTACTCTTACTCCCACTCTTAAGGCAAAGCATCCACCATTATACTACTGTAGAAAGGCCCTAGCAATTAGATTCCATCAACACAGATATCAGAGGCACACAGTTATTTTGCAGGAAAAAACAAAAGAAAAATCATCTGCTAATCACAGCCCAAAGTGCTATCCTGTTTTTCCAAAGTTACTAGAAACCAGTAGGAATGTGTTGGGTTTTTTTTCTCATGAATCCTAACAGCCTCCTTATTGCTGCTGAGAAATACCTTACAACATCAGTAATTCTCCTGTTTGCAAAAGGACAGCTAACTTAACATAAGATTCATAAAGGCTAACTGTAGGCAGGTAAGACTGATTGCATTGTTTTGTCTACAATCAACAGAAAAAGAAAGATTAATTCAGTGAATAATTCCAAGTGACTGAGATTCTTCAGCTATCACATGAAAAAAAGGGTTTGAACATGACCATGAAAATTTATATTCAAAGAGGTAAGTAAGACCCCAGTCCTCAAAATACCTATGCTTATGTTGGAATTAAATGAGACCACAATGTATGTAAAGCTAGCCAAAAAAAAACCTAAACTCATGTGAGTGAAACAATTAAAGGGCCACAAGTTAACACATAAATTTTCATATGTTATTTTTAAAGCAAATTCTGAATCAAGTGACTTTTTTAGAATTCTTATTTTTCACGTTACTATGGAGTGAATTAGGAGCAGTGGAGAATTATGACCACGGACTCTGAAAGGTGTCAGCTCTTTTCTGTTTTTCTCCGTAATACTCTCTCATGGAAGCCCAATGGCTGTGACTGGCATAGTCAACTTTTTCAACAATGATACTTTTAGGCTTGCAAATCTGACGATTTGGGTTTGGGCTTGTGAGCAAAGACAGGTATTGCCACTATTGTGTCTGTGGGATATATATGTTTTTACTGCCTTATCAGTCTGGAAAACTGATTTTTGTAGAGGTTATACACACAGCAGCATTAAGGACCTAATCCAAAGGCTACCAGCATCAGTGGATGTCTTTTCATTGACTTCAGTGAGATTTGGATCAAGTCTGTGAATACCACTCTGAAGTAAGCAGAGAAGTCTATGCTGGCCACCACATGTGGCTTATTATATCTAACAGAAATTCATATTATGCAATAGACTTGCAGACCTTGAAGGATTATCTCTGTTAAGAGAAAGGTTTGATCAATAGTGACAAATTATGTTGATCAATAGTGATCCACTGTAAATCTCCTTGCAATGGTTTTCACCACCATGTGAAGGGGACTTCTCTTCAAATAATTTTACTGCAGTAGGGGAAAGGGAGATTTTTGTTTAGCTGCCAGCTTTGCTTCCTGTTCCCTCTGGGCCCCTGCCCTTCAATTACAACACTTGTCAGCTTTTAAAATGTGCACTGCTTCTTTTGCATGCGTTGGATATTTAAAAGAGTAAAAGAAGTCTTGAGTAGAAAAGACTCTGGAGAAAGGTCAAAAAGTTCTGTTTCCTCATTCAGCCCTTTTCCACCTCCAAACTGACAGCCTCTGGAGTAGTTTGAGGAATCATTCCAAAATGGTTTTGGTTAAGAGTAAGACTTGTCTTGAGAGAAATGCCTCATTTTTGTTTCACCTATCATTATAACCTTTTCCCTTGCAAGCCAGTGAGACGCACTGAAGGTCCCTTTTCTCCTCATCAGTACACCACAAGAGCAGAGTTACTCTAAATTTTCCTGTCATCTCCTATTTCTGGTTCTGGTTCCAAGAAACCAAATTTGCCCATACATGGGCAAATACAATAGGTACTGCAATTTCAGATCTATTTTCCAAGCATTTAAGAGTTTATCTTCAAGTGATGAACTGAATGAAATCTGGAGGGAAAGCTGGTGCCCTGTCCTGTGCTTTCTTTGGCATATCCAGGTAACAGTGGAATCTCCTAACAGTGGATGGTATCTAGACCATTTGTACAGGAGACATTAAAAGTTAAGACAATGGCCATCTTCCCACTTCGTTGGCTTAAGCAGAAAACAAAACAGGCATCCACTTTAATCTCACATATCTTGGTTTCTGCTTCTGCTGAACCTTGTCTGGTTTGGTCTGATTAGACAACTATAACGGATCTACCTTGACTTTAAAAAGTACAAATACAAATTCCATTCCTGGAAGCAACATTAAGCAGATTATCAAAGCATTTTGATTTTTAAAAGTCCAGTTTATGTTTAAATAGACAAGGTGACTGCTCGCTTGTTATTTCTCATAGTTATTTTAATGAATTTATACTGATCAACTCTTAAACAGTGTCACTAGCAATTTCCCATATATTAGCTGTAAGGTTGTTTCAATGAAGTTGGTCAAAACAGGTTTAGAAAGAGAATTGGACAAAACACTTGCCTACAAAATTTTGCCAACTCGCTTTTGCACCTGTCACAAGAGGTTTTTTTCTGGGAAAAGTTGCTGTTTCCCTGTTGGATACCTGGAGCAGTGTAAAGTATACAGGGAACATGGATTCCTACTATAGGCTCATATTACAGTTGGCAAGCCCTAGACAACACGACTATGGCAATTTATTGTAGTGGAAGTCTTCTTTGGCCTGTGGACTACAGACTGAATTGCTCACAGAGTGTGTCCTTAGCTTCCCAGTTTTAAGGTAAGCTTTTTTTTAACTACTTTTTTTTCCCCCTTGAGGACAAGATAAATCTCATAAGGAGTTGACAAATTATTTAGCTAGATTATTGGTGAAAAATGAGAAATTTTCCTAGGTGCCCTTTAAAATACTTTGCGGAAAATGCAAAATCAGCTGAAATATGTTTAGCAATTACCTTCAAGCTGACAGTGCCTTCTGATGTACGAATCATTCTCCGGCTTCCTGGAACCCTGCCAAAGTGTGCCATTCACATTTTTCCTGTCTAAAGTAAAAGCACAGAGAGCAGTCACCTGAATTCATAGCAAACCTGTGAAATAACAGGAAAGTCTATAAAAATAGCATCAGAATGCAAATCAAACAAGCTTGCAGAACACTGTAACACCTGCTCAAACACAGAAATGAATTGATGATTGTACAATATAGGAAATTTGATGGATAGATGGTATTTATTGTGGGCAGACTTCAAGTTTTATCATCTTTTGCTGCTGTCTAATATTCATTTAACACTGTTAAAACATGATCAGAATGATTGCTGTCTTAACCCTGGTTATAAGACCTAGGAGCCCACAGAACATCTGTGCCTTTATTTTGCTTCCAGGAATTTTGTATAAATATTTTTTAATTTTACAGTTAACCAGCTAGTATGTTAGCAAGAAATAGCATCAAAGATGCCCACATCTATGTCACACACGCTCCAAGGCCAGTACTGTCTCAGCTTGAATGGGAGAAACTAGGTTGGCTTTGAGAGCAAGATGGCCATTCTTCTGTTCTCTCAGTGAACTTCAAAGCAGTCATGCTTCACAGCATATTGATAACTATTAAGTTTTTGTGCTTTCTGGTTTTGGGGTTTTTTTTAATGTTAGGTTTCACTCTATGTCAGAAAATTTTCTTTATGAAAGCACTTGTCAATCCTGTCAAGTGCTGGGAATTCATTACAGCCTGGATGCTGTAGACAAAATGATACTGTTCTGCATGAAAGTCTTTCCAGTGCAGGGCTACAGAATGAAGTCTTAACATAGGGGAATTTTCAGCTATCATCTGAGACACATTGTTACGAAATATAGCTGCATCGTTACAGGCAGATATAATAACCTTTTTACTCAGTAAGGGCTAGGTACAACAACTAAACCCAAACTCCACAGAATAAATAAATCGAATGTTAACAGGAAGCTCTCACTGAAAAAAAAAAGTACTTTTACTTTTTAAGAAATTGATGATTATTTCCTACAGAGGATTTACAAAATAGAACCCATTGAATCACAAGTCTGGTTAATAATACGCAGTGTCAGAATGGGTTGAAAAAAAAAAACCCTGAATTTCTTCTTTGGTGAACTTGTTTGTGAAAGCTGAAGCAAAGTAGTTTAACATGGGAATGGGCAGGGACCTGAATTTGATTAGATCAGAGATATTTCAATTTTTTATTGAAATGATTAAAAGAAAGACTGGACATGCTGAATATTTCTGATGCTGTCCCATAATAGGTTCTTTAAATCTCAGTTTGGTTTCTATGTTTCACTAGTTTGTTTTCAATATCTACTTACAAATGTGTCTCTGGAAAGCGGGGCGGGGGGAGGGGATATATTGATAGCTTAACTGTATTTTTTCCTTTCCTTTGCATTTGCTCCAACAGCTGTAAAGCAAATCAGACCCTTAATTAAAGTTGGCTCTGTGAGCTTAGCAAGTATACAGTAAATGATTTAAGCAGTTACTAACCAAATGCTTCATTTTCAGACATGGACTTCTGGATGGATCTAAAAGAATTAAAAGAATTTACTATTAGCTGAAAGTCAGAATAAAAAACGAAAGCACATTTAATCAAATATGGATATTTTCAACCTAATTCTTCAAAGCAGGGCACAGGGATTTAGCTGTACAATTCCCACCGGCTTTAACTGGAGTTACTTGGCTTTTCTCATTCACCCAGTCATCTACTCCCACATGCCACACAAAGCTCTGAAAGCTTCTGAGTTTTCAGTCTGTAAAAATATGTTATTCAAGTTTCTTTTTGGAATGAAGAATTCATGAGTGAATCAGGCAGCCCTATAGGAAGAAAATAAGAGATACTTTTCTTTAGACATGATTTGAAGTGTCCTACAACTTTTAGAAATTAGTGTCTGAAGTTTGGCAGCATAATAATGGATTGAACCAAAGAGCTACATATGAACATACCATCCCCACGACCTTGAGTGAAATTTTATCGCCCAAATAAACCTTGAGCTTTTTGCACATTTACATCAAGGAATAGCCCTAACTTATGCGTCCATCTGTAGTCAGTGGTTTATAGATGATGACTTAAAGAATATACTAACTTAACAGAAGAAAAATAAATCTAATTTACCCGGTGAATTAATTTGTTTCACTTTATCCATAAAACCCCCAATGGATAGCAATTTATGAGCTAGAGGATGAAGCTAGAAGATTATACTAGATGAGACGAGAGACTCTCTAATCTGTGACAATGATCAGCAGAAGGGAAAGAGCACAAAAACTGAGATCCATCTCCCAACTTCAGGCACGTAGGTGCTGAAGGGTTTCCTGAGCAAGAGGGTGCAACTGAACTATTGGTTTTTTAAGGAACTGGTCTGTAAGCACTAGTTCCTTTTGAAACCACTTGGAGGTTTTGCTTCCAGAGTTCCACAATTTAATTCTTACTGTCTAAAGGCATACTTCTGTTTATTTATTTCTGCTACTCTATTTCATTTGGTGCTTCCTTGTTGCTCCGTTGTAAGAAAAAGAGAATGATAATTCCTCATTCACTTTCTCCATATCTACAGAAAAGGCCAATGTCAAAATTTCTGCATTATCAGTGGGGGTATCATGCCAGGATAGTGATGGCTGGACACTCACAACAAAATAATTTTCATTACAAAATCTTTTCATGTTGAGTGAAATTATTTTCATCCAGCTTACTGATTTTTTATATTGATTAGTCAAATGATCTAGACAACCCTTCTAAATTCTAATAATTCATTTAGAATAGGATTAGTTTTAGAACAGGATAGTTTTATTTGCGTTGTAAGATTTTACATTGTAGTTATAGACTGCTATTTCTATTCCTGGGGCAAACTTAGTTCTGATCTAAGCAGGAGACTCTTAGGCAGCTAGGTGATTGCATCATATTTGGTAGAGCTTGGTAGAGTAAAACTTGGATAAGGTCTACACAGTAGTTTGGCTTCCTTAAAAGTGTTGAAGAATGATGAGAAAACCATGAATAATAGAGTTATGTCCATACTTTAATTAATGCAATTTTGGGAGCATTTTCACAGGGCCCTGGCTGGTCACAGATAACTGAGATCTCACAGCTCTGAGTGCATACATCTCTGTGTTTGCAGTTGATAAGTTACTAGTGTTTTTATCAGATGACCAGAAATAGATTAAAACTGTTACTTAAGACAAAGGAGCTCTTGGTTTTCTTTGAAATCTTTATCTATTTTGAAATTTCTCAGCAATAGACATAGATAACATTGATGTTCTGAATTTAGTGGAGCCCCACCTAAAAATGAAAAAAAAAAAAAAAAAAGTCCAGGGATTTTCATGTCTGTCACAGCCAGACAGATAAGGTCTCTATCATTCCATTAGGCAGGATTTCAGATTTCATCTGAAGGGGACCACTTCAGTAATGCAATAGCCTTCAACCTGAAGCCAAAAAAGAATTTTCAAAATAAATTCCTCTGCTTACTAATTTATATTAAACATTAACCCAAACCATAGCATTGTGTCTTAACAAATGGTTGCAAAGCCTGCTGCTGTCACAAATATACTTGATAAAATACAATCTGACCTGCTTTATCGGAATCATTTTGCAAACTAATTTTTTACTTGGATTAAAAACACAAACAAAAAACTCTTCAGGAGATTATCAGGTCAGTGGTACAAACATGCTATAAAATAGGTTACCACTTCAATCTTTCAGAAAAGCAGACATATGGTTAAACCAAGCTGAGATTAACTGCATTTGATTTTAGCTGTCCTGGTTCTGATATTTTGGAAGAAATCTTTATGTATATGAAAAAATCATGGCAAAAGAGCTTTAGTAATGCATTACAAGCTTGTTACTTGCTTTCCAACTGCAACATTAAGACATGTACTCTATGAGAATTAAAGCAACATTGGCAAACATTAATAAAACAACAAGGATGAAAGGTACAGACAAATATAGTGACACTGTGTAGACCTCAAACTGGTCTCAACTTACTTTCTTTTTTTGGTCACTGTGTTCTCAAAGTCAGGAAATTCCTTTTAAAAAGATAGAGAAAAAAAGTCTATGAAAATCAAAAATGTTTAATCCAAATATAATATTTTCCTCACTGGAAAGACACTGAATGATATACTTTTGATGCGTGTTTTTAATATCCACTAACAATTCCAGTCTTTCTTTTTCCAACAGCTGAAGCTGTGGAGGACACAGTGCAGCAGAGAATATATGTAGTTATGTGTTCTGATTTTAGGAGGCTTCAATATCCATGGCTCCCAAGAAGTTGGCAACTGTAATACCCCTGAAAAACCAGAGAACAAGACTCTTACCCCAAGAATGAATATCATATTTCTTCCATAGTAAGATTCTTTTAAATTTTATGAGGATAAAATACCCACACATTACAATGGGATGTGGCTTCCTGAGAGACACAGAAGGACGCGAACTCTGTAACCCCATTACATGCAGAGGAATGTGGAAGAGAGCAGGAAACCCTGCAAGTAAAATTGAAAGTTGTGCAAGTTGGCCTGGCAAAGCTCTGAGGGGTACCAAATCAGAAACAAGCACTGGCCTGGAGGCAAGATCACACAGCCCCCAGGGCCCAGATGATATGTACCCTGAAAAGATGTGGGAAGGAAGAGAAAAGTTATGTGGGCGTTGAAAGAGTGAACAAAAGGGTGCCTTACTCTGCAAGTGATGCCAAAACATCTCACTGCATCTTTGCTGTCGCAGTTACCCTGGGACTTGACGTTAATTTTAACCTTAAGAAAACCTGAGGATGTCATGCTAGGACAGAAGAGATCTCTGATCCCTGTACTATTTTGATATCTCCTGAGACAGAATATCAAAGCACTGTATCACTTTCATATCTATTTCTTCCAGCCTAGAAAGCAGAAACTGGGATAAAAATGTCCATGATGGATGTCACTTCAATCTGCTGTGCAACAAGAGACATTAAAAAAAAAATATATAACCATTCATTATTTTATAAATATGAAAACTTCAGTGTATGGACCTATTTCTCATATTCTTATGTTTAATTTATTTCCTTTGTGTAATACTATCTACATTGGCATGGCTCTGACGACAATAATTTAAAAATATCATCCAGGTTGCATGATGAAAAGCAAAAACATGTACTACATAAAACGATGTAAGTGCATAATTGAGCATTTTATATTTTTCCCCTCCTCTCGGTAAAACCCATCATAGATTTTTTTAAGCTTCTTCAGGAGAGTGCATTAAGAAAAGGCTGTTTTACTGCACTGAGGTTATTTTAGCTGAGTGTAGGAGGTCCTGTTAGCACCTGGACATTTGTGAATGCTAGTAATTGTATGCAGTTTCCACAGAATTTTTTTTTGCATGTGTAGATTTGTTCACAGATGCTGTGTGCAGATCGAAAGAGTATACAGAATTTATCATCTACTTTGAAATACTGCAAGCAACATAAGATAAATTTCTGAAAAGAAATTCAGCATTTTAGTCTTGGGACAAATCTTTTCAATAGCTCTAAAGAAATGACTAGATGAGGTGCACAGGCACACAAAGAAGTTGACAAATGTTGAAAAAATGATTTTAAGGCCCTTTTAAAAGGGTAGTGTCAACATCCCACTAAAAAATATCAAATATTTTATTCCGAAGAGGCTTGTTAAAGGAAGCATTATGCATGGAGGTCAGAGACCAAAGGATATTGTAAGTTAGAATCTGTATATGATCTAGGGAAAAAATTGGAGACAGGGCCCTCTCTAAACCTCAGTGTGGCCATATACCTGGAAAGACTATTAATTCATATTGCCAAACACCTGGTGTGGAACATGAAACATAGAATTGTAGGTTTAATCTTTTGCTCCACAATTTGAAACTAATGCTTCAGCATCAGTTTCTTAAAATCCAGCAAAAGATGCATGTATGGCATTACATCATACATTGAGGTGATACTGATGTGAGTTCACTGGCTGTCATGGGATGCAATGCCACAATGAAATATGACAGTGGGTTTAAATGGCCATTTAAAAATGGCACCTTTTATTCGGCACACCTCTTCCTGCTATGTCTGAATCAGCTGGCTAAATTGGGGTACAAGAATAAATTACTCGTCTGTACTTTTTTTTTAAGTATCTTTTCAGTATTTGACTACACTTAAAATCACATGTAACTTTAATCTGAAACTAGAAATTAAGTGGTTTGAAAAACTTGTTTTATCTTAGAATGTAAATTAAGGTTCATCAAGACTCTACTCTCCACATTCTCCGAAGTCCATAATTACCTTGTTTATGGGAACAATTTTTTCCTTCCCTATCCCAAATATGAACAATCTGTTTCCTAAAAACAAACTGCACGTGTGGAAACTCAGCATTATGAAATAATTAATAAAGTCCTTTCCTCGCTGCTTTTATTTAATAACTCTGAATTAAAGAATTGAATGAGTCCCTCTGGTGTTTACAAGCTGGCTGAGAAAGCTAGAGCTCCTGTGTCTGTTAAGACATGAGTGTGTTAAGACTTGCAGACAGGGAAATGATCATTTCAGATAACTAGCCCTCTTCTTTCCCCCACTGGAATAAAATGCCAATTATAACACTGCAGATTAAAACAGGTATCATGACTGATTGTGATTTTCCTGGCAATAACTTAGAAAGACTGATAAATTATTTGGCACTTTTCTGATATACAGGGTAGTCGATCATATCACGGTCAGCAATTGAAAAATATGTGGATCTCATGACATTTGGTGATTGCAATATCACAGGAAATATATGAAAACAGTTTTAATACTCAAGACTCTTTTCTTGAGAAGCTTAAGACAGCTCATGAGCTAAAAGACTGTAACACCAAGCTACAAGAGGTAGAAATTCAGTTTCCCAGTTAATAGCATAGTTAAGGCAAAGAGCACCCATATGATTCGTTACTGTTGGCTACCAACTGTTTCTGAGGAAGATCCAATTCAGCTTTGCTATGTATAAGGTTCAAAAATAATCAGAAAATCTATCTTTGGTCTTTATGTCTGAGAATATTACTGAAGCTGAGCAACAGGCAAAGTAACCAAAAAGTTAACAGGCCAGTTCCCTGAGAAGATTAAAATCTAAAGGCAAGTGTGTATAACAGGCACAAGACAGTACCATACAAACCTGGAGTGGGAACATCCCAGGCAAAACATTTTGTATAATAAACAGGTCTTCTAAGTTATGTGAAGGAGAAGAACAGTGTACATGAAAGAGAGATTATTCTTCATCCAGGATGTGTCATTTGGGCAGATATTTGGCCAGGAGCAAAAATAATCACAGTTCAAAAAGGTGTCCAAAGAGTATGTTCACTGAATTATGTCCTGCACAGCTTCAGTGACCACTGTACTCTATATTTCTCACGTCTCCAGAAGAATGTCACAGCCCAGCTATGATTAGGACAAATCACAACAGAGAAGATAACTGCAAGAAAATAACTACCTTGCTGCAGTATAAGGAAAAATTTCCTCTAGCACTAGCCTCGTTTTTTTAAGTTGAGGGGAGCAGACCTTGAACGCCTGCCCTGTTGATTTCCAAAGTTGTATAGAAAAAAGGAAGGGGGCAAAGCCTCCTAAGGAGGAAATGTGCCAGGCCAGGCTGCTCCACCCTGAGGAGATTTAACAGCTCTGTGGAATCTGCATGGCTATGGTTCAGCCGACCGTTTAAACATACACTCGAGCCCGTACCTACTTAGCAGTGCACTTAAGTATGTGCATTACTGAATAATGATAGATGGCTGAATCAGGGCCTGAGGGAGCCAATAATGTTCTGAATTTATCATGCTATGGGGGCCGCCCTGCAGCCTGGAACCAAGTGACGGAATTAAAAATGGGAGAGAAGTACAAATGGGCTCAGTTAATAAGCTTAATGGCTTCATCCAAGGTGTAGGTCTAATAACTCACATGCTAGAAATAGCAGATAAGATTACACATAGTCCTTTGGCCTTAGCGGCATTTTTCCATAGGTCTTACTGCCGACACGTCATCACTAATCTTGTTTTCCATTTCTAGAGAGTATTTTATAAATAATCAGGTTGATTCTACAGCCAGCACGGTGACACAGCATCCAGCCGTTATTTTTAGTTAAGTGCTGAGCTGAATATTCTCTCAAAACAGAACAAAATAAAACCCACAGCCAGTCTTAGGAAGCTTCTTGTTAATGTCTAGTGAGCCAACAGTTTACTTACTCATTTACCATTACTTTTATTGATGATGAAATTTAAATTTAGTGATGAATAAATGTGCCATCACTAAAATATCTCCTTTAGGAAGACAGAAATATATAATAAGAGTTAGCAGAAACCAAAGTGCTAGATTTTTCTATTCATTGCTGTACACATATCTTCATGGACTATGCAGTGCCATCCCACAAAACCAGCACTGAGCAGTGTGAAAAATGTTTTGTTACAATTTGTTCAGATTAATGTACAGGATTTTCTAATCCTACGCTAGTAGCAAATCTGCTTCTCTAGGCTGTCTCAATGAAAATAAAGTTCTGCATTGAATAGGTTGATTACTTTTATTTAGCTGAAAAATTTATGAAGCCTAACTCTATACTAATATAATGAAGAGTCTGAAGTAATGCTGTCAAATCCGAAAACAGAAGACAACAAGAAAAAGCAAGAAACAAAAAGCCTGAGGTAAACTATCACTGCACTTTTAATTCTTAGTCTTACACAYTGTGAAAACCTGGTGCAGAGCACAGTGCTAGGGATGTGTCTCTACCATACCTTGAGAAGATGAAGGATAATTTCTAGTAGTTATCTAATGCAAAGTATATTAGGAGGTCATACGTCACATGCTGGGTGCAAACCAGAAAACAAATCTGCTTTCAATTTTTGGTTTACTTTGTAAATGCTGTTCCTAGTAGATAAATGTCTATCGGACAAAGAAATATTAGTGTAGTTGTCATTAACTGTTAAGCTGGTTTGTAGTTACAGCAAAGGAGGAAAAGACTGAATAGATGTAGGAGCTGAACTATAATGTCTACCTTTGTTAGTAGAATGGCGTGTTTCAATATGGTTGTGTAACACAGCCCTAGCCAAATAGCTAGAGCTTCGCACAACTGAAATACTACAAGCATGCTAGGATCAGGTCACAGCCATATTTCACAACCGTGATTAAACACACTTAGCTGGAAGAGAGTAGAGGTGGCTCATTTTTATAGTAACAAGGTCACAACCTGATAACGGGGAGAAACCTGTCACACAGGAGAGCATCTCCCACCTACTACAGTAAAATCATAATGCAGGCACATTTCAGAGCCCAGGCTCATAGATCTGTGCTGATGCTATGAGGAATCATCTTGAGATCTCTGCACTGCTACGCTCTCAAAACCAGGACCATTACATAAAGCACCAAGATGATTATCTGGAAGAGAGAGACATGCACGGAGTGAGATGGTTGCAGCAGAAGGGTCTGAGAAGAACAAGTTATTTCCATTCCTCTAGGAATTCAACAAGTGCATGCCACAATTCCCCAGCCATTCGCCTATCCCACCAGCTCCAGCACTCTCTCCACGTAAATCCTGTGTGCAAACCTGCTCTGTGATATTGCAACACCATAGGCCCAGCAGTCTCATAGGTACCCAGTACCTAACCCAGAGCACACATGGGTAAAGCCTGGCATAATTTCTGAAGGGAGGACAGTCTCTCTTCTTTGAATAATGAACATCCTTGTTTTCTCTTTATTCCTCTACCAGACTGCATCGTATGTTGCTATAGATAGAGATAGTAATTATAAATGAAGGAGCATTGTAAAGCAGAGAACAGAGATTATGAAATGAAAAAGATTATGAAATTTAATATACTATGTCAAAGTACTTGTCAAAGCCTCAATGATATATTATACCAATAACATACCAATAATAAAGTATAGAGTATGGTAACATTATTTAGGAAGAAAAAAGATCAGAAGACAACCTCCTTCACATGTTTACCTGATGAGGTCTTGTAAAATGTAAAGGTTATTCCAGAGGCCATCAGTTACAAAATTCATACAACTCACACTTTAGAAATGCATTTTTTTGTTAATAAAAAGGACAACCAAAGACACCAATAGTATATCCTGTACAGTACTAATATCTGTACCCAGCATTTTTATATGCTATTACTTGCAAAGAGAAATTCCTCATACAGTGAAGCTGCACTAATCTCACTTTGCTGCTAGCTGTATAGAAACTCATTACCTGTTTTTCAAGTGTGCTTGTTAAGACTGGACAGAAATCAGATCATTGGCTACAGAGATGAGATTTGAACACTGGTTCTAAAGAGCCTAAATAGTTCAAACTGTCAGTTAAGCCAGCTGAACACACATGTGCCTGCATACAGAGTAACAGTTTTTTGCACAATACATTGCATACTTTGCAATTAAATTTTACTTACCAAAGACATAGACCTATCAGGTGGTCCACAGTTTACATGCATGCTCTCTGGAGTGCTAGCCCGGCTGTCAATAGTAGTTGTATCCTTGGGTTCTTGATGTTCTGGGACAGGCTCATACAAGCTGTCCATTGAGCCCTCCTAAAATATATTTAAACAGATTTTCAAATATGAACGCTTGTAAACACATTAAAATAATAGTAATTAAAAAATCAAGCAGTTTCTGTGGTTTACAAAATAGAAAGAGTGGTTTTCCTCCCCTATCTTTTGAAATCCTTTATTTACTTCTTTATCTAAAAAAGCATCTAGAAATTGGTTATTGTAAGTACCCAGATGCTGGAGTATCATGGCTTAGATTCCACAGATTGGCAGGGGTAAAGCTGAGGGTACAGCAAAAATGAACATTAACTGCTCAGAATGAGTAAAATCAGGTGTATATCTCCACCTGAATACTACATGAAAATTCCTGTGAAAACGATGAACACTATAAACCATGAAAATTCCTATATAAACTATAAAAATGTTTTATAGTTAGTACTTCTTCATGGGAAAAAGTTGATTTGATGCAGAAAGTTAATCCTATTCCTTAGAAATAAACAGTAACAATGCTGCCAGCTCCCAGAATTTGAGAGTCGTGATTTAGGCCCCCAAAATAATAAGAATGGCTAGAATTAAAAATAAATTCCATTTGCATTCAAATTTTTGAACTCTATGTTATAATGCACATGTAAGGGTTCTTTTTCTCCAACCACCAAGAATATAAACATTTTAACAGAAACTAAGATTTCCATATTTATCCCACAACTCCAAGAGCCAGGATTATATATACACACCACCATTCCATAATTCAAGAGTTAAATGAAAGCAGATGGTAAAACTAAAGACACTCTAACTAATAATCCTAGATTTTAGATGTTGCCACTTTGATCTGCACTGAATATGTTTCCAATGAATTTTGATTACTGATTTTAACTGCATTAATTAAGGAATAAATCACATTTGTAGCAGTGTGACTTACAGCACAGCAACACCATTGAAATTAACATGGTATTAACAAAAGCATTTGTTCCTCTAGTACAGAAGATAAACACAGATGTATATCTGAAGTTATATTGTTAACATGTAAAGCTTTACAGGCAATATTATTGACTGGTGAAACAGCAGTTCAAATACGTGACTAATTTTTGCAACCACAATGTTTATCTACAGATCTTTACTTGCTTCAGTCTACTAGAGTCTTGATAAGCCAAGATAAATGTTGTGGGAGAAATATTACAAGTTGAACCTCTTGAAAATACTCGAGTTACATACTAGAATTTATTCTAGGAACTAATGAGTTAATGCTTCCTGGGAAAGTGGCTCATGGCTTATGAAGCACACTACACATGGCTTGTGCTCCTAACAGCCTGCTGAGCCCGGGTTTTGACAGCAACTGGGTTTATTCATAAAAGTATTATTTTTTCTTGCTGTAACTATGTTGCCATGTAGTAATGATGGTTCAGGGTCCCGCTCTGAAGTTGTGGATTGAGCATTTCTAGACAAAAATGATTAGTTTAAAACCTTGTTACACACTTCCAGGATTCTGCAATGTAAAATGTAACCATATACTTCTCCCTCAATAGGGAATAATACAGAATTTTGGTGAAAAGAGTATTTAATTAAGAGGTGAAAGCATAAAAGAGAGCTCATATGAAAGAGAGAGCATGAGAGAGAGAAAAGGAGAGGGAAAAGAGGGGGCGAGGAAGAGTGAAAGGAGGGAGGGAGAAGAGGAAGAGAGGAGGAGCGTAAGAAAAGAGAAAAAGACGACAGAAACAGAGAAAGAAAACTATGTGAAAGAGGTAAGGGAGGAAAAGGTCAAGAATGAGAGAGGGGAAAGAGACGGGGAGAGACAAGAAAAGGGGGGAGACGAGAGAGAAAGGGAGAGAGCATAAGGGGGACCATGTGAGAATGAGTGCTTAAGAAAGGGAGAGTGGGAGACCATGAGAAAGAGCTCAAAAAGAGAGAGCTCACGTGAGAAATATGGAGAATGAGGGTGCGAGAAAGAGCAGGTGTGTAAGAAAAAGCCAATATGCGGAAAAAGAGCAAGTGCACATGAGAAAGTGAGGGCATGAGGAATAGGAAGTGCATGAAAAAGGGTGAAGGCATGAGAAAGAGGGTGCATGCAAGAAGTGGAGCACATGAGAAAGCACGAGTGCACACGAGAAAGAACACGAGAAAAAGTGAGTGCACAAGGAAGAGCAAGCACACAGAAGAGAGAGCGGGTAAAGAAGAGAAAGGAAGAGACAAGATAAGAAGGGGGAGAGAGAGAATGCATGAGAGCAAGTGAGAGAAACCGTGGGAGAGAGTGAATGAGAGTGAGAGAGGGCAAGAAAGAGCGCGTGAGAAAGAGATATCAAATGAGAAAGAGAAAGCTCATCTGAGGAAGAGCAAGCATAAGGGCACGGGAAAGGGCCTGAGTGCATGAGAGAGAGAGTAAGTGCATGAGAATTCGCAAGTGCATGTGAGGAAGAGCCAGGGAATGAGAAAGAGTGAGGACACAAGAAAGAGGGAGGGCACCAAAAAGAGCAAGGGCACGGAATGGGGCAAGGGTGAGAGAAAGGGAGGGCACTCAAGAAAGGGGATGCACAGAAAGAGGGTGAGCATGGACAAGAAAGTAAGCAAGAGAGCAAAGGCATGAGAAAGAACAAAGGCACGCAAGACTGTATGAGAAAGAACACACACGAAAGAGGAAAATAGTGTGTAAGAAAGAGAATGTGTGGAAAGGTGCAAGAAAGAGATGGCATGAGGAGGAAAGCGAGCCATGAGGGTGTGGGAAAGAGCGAGTGCACAGTTGCAGGAAAGGCCACAAGGTTGCAAGGAAGGGTGCAAGGTGCAAGAAAGTGAAGGTGTGACAAAGAGAGCAGGCATGAGAAAGAGAGCAAGGGCATGAGAAAAGGAGTGGGCATGAGAAAGAGCGTGCCAATATCCAGAAAGAGCAAGCGTGCGAGAAAAAGTCAGCATGGCTGAGAAAACAGTGTGAGCATGACAGAAAGAGAGGGAAAGAGAGAGAGGGTGAGAAAGAAAGCGYGAGAAAGCAAGGAAGAGCAAACGCTAAATAAAGCAAGAAAGAGTGAGACAGAGAGGGAAGGCTAGATCGAGAGAGAGAGAGAGCGGTGAGAAAGAGTGCTAAAGAATGAGGGAGAGAAAGAGTGCATGTGAAAGATCAAAAGAGAAAGAAAGCCCACTTGAAAAACAGTGAGTGTGAGAGCATGGGAAGGGGTGGGCACAAGAAAGGAAGGCACAAGGGTGGAATAAAGCACWTAAGCATGTGAGAGCGTTGTTGCATGAGAAACAGCAAGCATGTGCAAGGAAGAATGAGGGTGCAAGAAAGAGAGAGGGCACCAAAAAAGCAAGGCCACAAGAAAGGGGGAGCACTCCAGAAAGGGAATGTGCAAGGAATAAAGAAGGAGACAGCACAAGAAGGAGAGAGAAGGGGCACAGGGGGAAAGAGAGAGATGGCTTGAGAAAGAACACATGTATGAGAAAGCAAGCATGAGGGTGTGAAAAGGATCTAGCACAAGGTTTTGAGAAAGGGTGTGACGGCACAAGAAAGTGAGGGTGTGAGAAAAATCAAGGGCATGAGAAAAGGAGAAATCATGAGAAATGAAACCTGCATGCAAGAGAGTGAGCATGTGAGAAAGAAAGTGCACATGAGAGAGAGAATGAGAGAGTACAAGTGAAAGAGAGAGAGAGTGCACATGAGAGAGAATGCTCACAAAAAAGAGAAAGCTCATGTGAGAAAGAACAAGCATGAGGGCATAGGAAAGGGTGTGTGCAAGAAGGGGCAGGGTTGAGGGCAAGAGAGCACAAGAGCACAAGAAAGCAAGCACACAGAGAAGAGCAAGAGCACAAGAAAGCAAGCACACAGAGAAGAGCAAGAGCACAAGAAAGGCAAGAGCACGAGAGAGGGCAAGTGTTTGAAAAAGGGAGTGTGCAAAAAAAGTGCAAGCATGCATAAGCAAAGGTACAAGAAAGTGCACGTGCAAGAGAAAGAAGAGAGAGTGCAAGAAAGAGGGGGGAAGAGAGATAATGTGAGAAAGAGAGAGTGTGCTGGGAAAAGATGGCATGCGGAAATAAAAGCATGCACGAGAAAGCAAACATGAGGGCATGAGAAAAACAGAGTGCGAGGGTGCAAGAAAGGGTGTGAGGTCACAAGAAAGAGCACAATGGTGTTAGAAAGGAAGCAGTGGCACAAGAAAGGATGTGATGGCCTGAGAAAATGAGCAGGCACAAGAAAGGAAGTATGGGTGGGAGAGAGAGTGCCCATGAGAGAAACTGAGGGGGAAACAGAGAGGGAAAGAGCAACAGAGAGGGAGGGGAAGAGTGAGGGAGAGGGAGAGGGAAGGAGCAGGAGAGATCATGATACAGTTTAGAAAGGGGGAGAGAGATCACATGAATAGTACAGAGAGAGTGCCTGTGAGGAAGAGATGGGTCGTGACGGAGCTATTGTGCAAGAAAGAGAAAGTGTGTGCAAGAAAGTGAGCGTGAGGGCATGAGAAACAGTGAGAGTGAGGTTGTGAGAAAGGGGATGAGGTCATGAGAATGGGGGAGAGGGTGTAAGAGCAGGTGCAAGGCCATGAGACAGAGAGCATGTGAGAAAGGGAGCAAGCACGAGAAAGCAGGACAGGTTGTGAGAAAGAGTGCGCATGTGAGAAACAGCTAATGTGTGCAAGGTAGAAAGGGAGCACCTGTGAGAAAGACAGCTCTCAAGAAAGAGGGAGAGGGAGTGCAAGAAAGCGAGCATGAGGGTATAAGAATGAGTGACAGTGAAGTCTCAAGAAAGGGAGCAAGGGCATGAGAAAGGGCATGAGGGTGCCACAAAGAGAGTGAGGTCGTGAGAAGAGGAGCAAGTGGGTGAAAGAGCAGGACCATGTGCGAGAAAGAGAGGGCACAATAAGAGGTGGGTGTGAGGACATGGGAAAGAGACCTAACATGTGAGAAAGAGCAAGTGTGCAAGAAAGAGTTTGAGTGTGTGAGAGAGATGACAAAAAAGAGATAGTGTCTGAAAGGCAGCAAGAATGAGGAAGAACGAGGGGGAAGAGGAAGAAAGAGGGAGGGGCAGAAGGGGGGGGTGATAAAGCTCAAAAAGAGATTGAGAGACCACACCAGAAACCAAGAGAGAGTATGGCAGAAGGAGAGAAAGCATGCATGAGAAAATGAGTGTGAGAGCATGAGAAAGAACAAGGATGAGGTTGAGAGAAAGGGTGTGAGGTCACAAGAAAGGGTGTGAGGTCATGAGAATGGGGGTTGTCAGAAACGGAGTAAGGACACGAGAAAGAGAACAGGTTGAGAGAAAGGGAACAAGCACAAAAAAGAGCATCATCAAACGTGAGACAAAGCAAGTGCAGGTGAGAAAAAGAGAGACAGATAGAGGGAGAGAGAGACAGAGAGAGATAAAGGGGCCCCAAGAAAGAAAGCTCTCAAGAAAGAGGCAGATAAAGCTTGCATAAGAAAGAGTGGGCATGAGAAAGGATGGGTGTGAGGGCACAAGAAAAAGAGCCAGCACACAAAAAACAAGGGAGAGCAAGCATGCAAGAAAGAGCAAGATTGTGAGAATAAGGAAGGGCACAAAAAAGAATAAGGACACAAGAAAGGGGGTTAAAGAGTGAGCACATTAAAGAGTGATAGAGAGGGAGAGACAAAGGGGGAGACAAAAAGGGAGAAGAGAATATGAGGAAAGAGAGGGAAAGAAAGAAAAAGATTACACGAGAATGAGAGAGGAGGAAAAAAGGGAGAGCAAGAAGGCATAAGAGAGAGAAAGAGGGGAAAGAGCGAGACAAACAATGAGGGAACGTGAATGAGTGAGGTAGGGATTGCGAGGGAGACAGAGTACACTAATAAGACAGGGTGTTTAGGAAAGATAGGTGGTGTGAGAARGAAAACGAGCACAAGGGCATAAGAAAGCAAGAACAAGGTTGCAAGAAAGGGTGCAAGGTCACGAGAAAGATGGTAACATTACGGGAATGGGGGCACGGCCATGAGAAAGGGTACAAGGGCACGAAAAGGGGTGCATGGGTGCAAGAAAGAGCAAGGGCATAAGAGAGTGAGTGAGCATGGAAAAGCATGATCATGTGTGGTAAAGAGCAAGTGCACATGACAAAGTGCGTGTGCACATGCGAAAGAGAAAGAGATAAGTGAGAGAGAGGGATAAAGCAAAAACAGGAGAGACAGAGATGCAAAGAGACAAAAAGAGAGAGGAGGATAGAGAGGAGGAGACAAAGTTAAACCGCAACAAGAAAATGAAAGAGAAAACGAGTGAGTGGGGAAGAGAAAGAAGGCATGAAACTCAAGAAGAGAGAGAACTCAAGAAAGAGGGAGTGTGTGTGCAAGAAACAGGGAGAGTATGGAAGGGAGAGAGAACGTGCACATGAGATAGTGAGTGCAAGGGCACAAGAAAGAGTGAGAGTGAGATTGCAAGAAAKGATATAAAGGCGCAAGATAGGGTGCAAGGGTACGAGGAAAAGCATGGATGTGAGAAAGGGAGTGGCCACAAGAAAGAYTATGATCACTTGGAAGAAAAAGCAAGGGTGCACAAAGAAGAAAGATAAAGAAAAAGGGGGAGAGAGGGAGAAAGGGATAGAGCGAGAGAGCATGAAAGAAGCAGGGGGAGAGGGAGCGAGAAACAGGGAGAGTACGGGGAATAGAGAGATGGCACAAGAGAGAAAGTGCATGCGGGAAAGCTAGTGTGAGTGGGTAAGAAAGAGCAAGCATGAGTTTGCAAGAAAGGGCACAATGTTGCAAGAAATAGTGCAGAGTCAAGAGAAAGGGCATGAGGGCATGAGATAACAAGCACACATGAGAAAAAGCAAGCATGCACAAGAAAGAGTGCACATGACAGAAAGAGGGAGAAGGAGAGAAAGGAGACAGTAGGAGAAAGAAACAGAGGAAAGAGAGAAAACAGGAGAGCGAAAYGGAGAGAGCGCAATAGACTGAGCGTGAGGGTGGGGGGAAGTGTGGACACAGGAGAAAGTGGAGGCAAGGGTGCAGTGTGTGTGAATATGTGAGAAAATGCAAGCGCAGAAAAAAGTGAGCACATGAGAAAGCGAGAGCATGAGAAAGTGAGAGCACTTGAGAAAGGGAGTGCACTAGAAAGCATGAGTGTATAGAAGAAAGGGAGCACAGGAGAAAGGGAGGAGAAAGGGAGTGGGGGAGTGAGCATGCAAGAAAAGGAAGCAGGGAGTGAGCAAGGAACAGAGAGAGTGAGAGCATGCGTGTGAGAGAGGTGGAAAGGGGGAGAGAGAGGCACAGTGCAAGAAATTGTGTGTACCTGAAAAGCAAGCATGAGGTTGTGAGAAAGACTGAATGTGAGGTTGCAAGAAAGGATGTGAGGTTGCACGAAAGGATGTGAGGTTGTTAGGGTGCGAGGTTGTGAGAAAGGACATGAGGTTGCAAGAAAAGGCACAGTGTTGCGAGAAAGGGCATGAGGCTGCAAGAAAGGGTGTGAAGATGTGAGAAAAGGAGTGGGCACGAGAGGGTGTGCATAAGAGAGAGAGAAAGGGGAAGGGAGAGAGAAAGAGAGATAAAGAGTGAGTGAGTGAGTAAGTGAGTGCTCAAGAAAGGAGGAGAGAGAGCATGCAAATAAAGAGAGTGTGCTGGAAAGAGATTGCATGAGGAGAGAGGTGGCATGAGAAACTGCATGCAAGGGAATGAGAAAGAGCAAGAGCAAGGTCACAAGAAAGGACATGAGGTTGCAAGGAATGGGGTGGGGACATGAGAAAGGGCACAAGAAAGGGAGTAAGGGTGTGAGAAAAGGAGCAGGTGCAAGAAAGAGTGACTGAGAAAGAGCAAGCATGTGAGAGTGACTGTATGTGAGAATGAGAGAGAAAGAGCAAGAAAAATAAAGAGAGAAAGAAAGTGCAAAGCGGGGAGAGAGAGCTTTCAAGAAAGAAAGCACTCAAAAAGGGGAGAGAGAGAGATAGTGTGTGGGGAAAAGACAGAGATGGTACAAAAGAAGTGAGAGAGCACAAGGAAAAGCTCGTGTAAGAATCCAAGCATGAGTTAGTGCAGGGTCACTGAGGTTGTGAGGACAGCGAGGGCATGAGACATGGAGCAGGTGCACCAACTTGTGAGAAAGAGTGAGCATGTGCATGAAAGAAAGGATGATTGAAAGAGGGATAGGAGGGAAAGGAAGGGGAGAGGGAGAAAGGGGAAGAGAGAAAAAGAGAAAGAGAAAGGGAGATGTGAATAAGAGTGTGCAGGAAAGAAAGACATGGCAGGAAAAAAAGAAAGCATGTGCAGTAAAGTGAGGGTGTGATAAAGAGTGAAAACGAAGTCACAAGAAAGGGTGCAAAGTAACAAGAAAGGGGTGTGAGAAAGCACAAACAGGCGTGAGAAAGGTGCATGAAGGGGAGTGAGAAAGACAGTGAGGTCATGAGAAGGGGAGTGGGCATTAGAAAGATGATGACCGTGTGCAAGAAAGAGCAAGCATGGGAGAAAGAACAAGTTCATATGATAGAGAATGACGAAGAGATAGCAGGTGAGAGAGAAAGAGTGGGCATGTAAGAGAGAGAGAGAGCGCACATGTGAGAAGAAGCAAGTGTGAAGGTGTGAGAAACATTGGGCATGGGAAAGTGCATGGGCGCGAGAAAGCATGAGCATGTGCGAGAGAGCAAGTGTGTGCAACAAAGTATATGAGAAAGATCTAAAGCATGAGAAAGGCAGAGTGTGTGTGAAAAAGGGAGAGAAAGAAAGAGTGATAGAAAGTGAGAGTGCAAGAGAAAGAGAGAGACTGAGAAGGGTCATGAGAAACAGCATGAGAGAAAGAGAGTGTGTGAGAATGAGAAAGCATGAGAGAAAGCACCAAAAAAAGAGAGTGTGAGAATGAGAGAGCTTGAGCAACACAAAGAGCAAGCGCAAGGGCTCAAGAAAGGATGGGCTCAAGAAGGGGCAAAAATGTGGGAAAGAGCGAGGGAATGAGAAAGAGCAAGGGCATATGAGAGAGCGGGCTCGAGTAAGAGCTGGCCCAAGAAAGAGTGAGTGCACACAAGAGAGTGGGTGCGAGAGAGGACGGCCAAGAAAGTGAGTGCAAGAAAGGAAGCATGCATGAGAAAGCACAAAAGACTGAGAAAGAGAGCGCCCAACAAAGAGAAAGTGCACCTTCAGTTTACAAAAGAGTTTTCTTTGCTGACTGGTTTTATACTTTGTAGGAATATATTTCCCTTGTAGGAGGTAAATATTGAAAGAAATAACTTTCTTTCAGGACAACTCAAAGTATTTAACTGAAATTGAAGTTTTCTTGCTTCCTTTTTTTTTTTTTAAAATTAGGTCTACTTTTACACCAAAAAATGCAATGTCAGTAAAGTTTTCCATTTCGCATATCAAGTCCTTTAGTAGTCCTGAACACACTAAACAGCACAGAGCAATATGAGAGATAGCAGAAGAAAACATTAACTTAATTCTGGAGTAGTTAGTAAATTTCCTTTCTCCTACATGGGATGAGAAAACCTTTTGAAGCCCTTTGCCCCAGGAGTTTTATAGGAGAAAAGGTCCTAGTTCAGATCTAGAAGAAAATAATTGTCTGTAGCTCTTTTCTTTGCATGATATTATTATCACGGCATGCAGAGACTAGATCGATCATAAGGCAGAGAGAGGTGCATTTAGTAATGCAGTCAGGTCATTCTCCAGCTCAGTGTTTAAATGTGAACTCCTGTGTATGGTGGGATGATAGCAATCCAGCTAAAATGAACAAGGAGTATATGAAGATGATTACATGGGAAGCACTACAAAGCTCAACCACTCAGATCTCTTCTACTCACACTACACTTTAGAGGATGGTCTTTCCACGTTCAGGTAATCCTTCTTTGTTAAAACACATATTTTTAAGTCAAATCCATTTCTAAGTAACATCACGCCCCAATAGCCATAGCAGCATTAGCACCTTTCTATTTACTCTATGGTTTCTTTAACGTATGGAGGCTTCATCTAATTAATAATATATCTATTACACCACTTTTATTAATACTTATTTTCTCTGCATCTTTCACCATAGAAACATTAGTTAGTGCCAAGGGCTGTTTCAGTTTATAACATTAGATGTAATATATTTTAAATTGTGCTGTCAGCACATCTTTAACCCAACTATCAAAATAAAATACATAACTAGTTCAATGCTACTGAAAATCGCTAAGACAATTAGGCTTTCACTCGGTACTTAACTTCATGTTTTACCAGCAAAAGTGGTGGTTAGAAAGCTACCACATGGAAGAGAAATAGACAAATGCAAGGGATCTTATTTGGCTTAAACCCTAAGATCAGTGCTCAACTTGAATAACTGATCTGAGCAACCCTGTGATTAGGAGTGTTGTATCCTTTCCCTACTGCCCTTCTTGCACAGGTTTCTGATATACAAAATGTCGGCACCTCTTAAGTATCTGAAATTCTTCCCTGTCTTCATTAGTGCCATTACTAATGCCACTGTTCACTGCCGAAGAAGGTAGGATCTAGCCTTTAAGTATTGCCTTGTGTAAGGAAGTCTTTCATGCCCCTCACATCCACTTTCTTAAGGAAACTTTACTGAAATTCAGTTTTTCTTTGAAACAGAAATACATCTGGCTGTACCTCTCTTAGTAAATGAAACGATGGACAAGAATGAACCAGGGTACTGTAACGTGATCACCTGCACTGGTGCCCTCTGCCAGAACAGTCCCTGGCCCACACTTGCCTTATGTCAAGTAACAGACATCCAAACGACTCCTTGGCAAAGTTGTTAAAACACCATCAAAACCATACTTGACAGGCAGGTTGCATGCAGCCACCTTGTTTTGGACGGTTTGCTAGAACAGACACAGGTTCTTGCATGCCAAGGAGGCTCAATGCCTGGACACGGTCCTGGATATGTGTACTTTATCAATAGAGTTGGAGCCTCTGTCTTCCTTGTGGGTCCAAAAGTAGAGAAATATCTGAAAAACTTGTTATTTGGGCTAAGTGTACAACCGTGGYCAAAGATGGCCCCATCTAAGGAGACACATCTGCGGCTTCCAGGAGTAAATGCTACCAAACCAGTAAAAGTATGCCTTATCAGAAAAGAGAATAACCCAGGATAGGATTAACTGGCAGTGTTCCAGGTGAATTGGTGTTAACCCCACTGTGTATATCCTCGATATTGGAGACTTGATTCAGGAAAATAACGTAAAAAAAATTTCTACCTTAACTAAAGGATGTGACGATTCAATAATATCTTTTATTTCTCAGATTTGTAGGATGCTGCCATTTATTAAGCAGGGTATCAAAATAGATKGTTTGGCGACATAATTTCTTGCAATTCATACAGAAACAGTGCTTGAGCTGGGCACCTCTCTGTATATAGTCCATAATACAAACAGTATTGTTCTGATTTAATTATCTGACATGCTAAGCACCATAAGATGGAAAAGACACTGCAAATTCAGGGTCTAAGGTTGACCTTTTAACATGATATGTCTACAAAAGAAGGGACATTTATGCTTTCAATTATTTTGTAAATGGAAAAGGGACACAAGGTATTGAAGGCAAATCTAATTTGTCTGCAAATCCCTTGAGAACAAGGCAATGAATCTAATGCAAAATTAATCTCAGTTGAGAAACCAAATCATTCTGAAGTCAACTCAGGACACAAAGTACTGCTGGGGAATACCCCAAGCTGGAGCACTCATACTAGGAGCTCAAAGGGCTCCCAGGTGGCAACAGATTGGAGTAATTTCTGTCTGCCTCCCTGGGAAGACCAGAGTCCAGTCCAGGCTCCAAAACCCTTACAACCATCTTGTGACTCTTGAGTGTCTTCAGCCTCCACGTCACCACTTGCTAGACTGGCCCATAACACTGTGTCTCTCATGCTAAAAATATGTGTCAGTTTTATGGACYGGTATGAAAGCAAACCCATGGAGAGTCAAATCTGACAGCATAAACTGATGTTCCTTTAACTACCGTAGTGTTCCACCACTTTGGATCAGCCAGAGGTCTGGTTCTACTCTGTTTTTAAACAGAATATTCTTGTGATTCCCTCAGGTTGTAACTTACTTCAACCACTACGCTCTGTAGGGTAGAAAACTATTGTTTGAGCTGTAAAACAATGTATTTTAAAAATATATGCATATGTACACACACAGGTACACACAAGCACACACTCATTACAGTCTGAAATCTTGTCAGTCAGTCTCCCTGGTGAAAATACTTCCATGAGAATACTGTTTTTTTGGACAGCTCTTTTTGTTCTGTCTGCTGATAGTCTAAACTTCTCTTCCGTGGTTTCAGGTTTAGCAGTTACTCCAGATGTTCACTTGATGTAAATCAGCAGTGATTTCTATTCATCAGTGGCTATTTGCATCTACTAAGGAACTGGCTCCTCTAGTGTCTTTAAAAGTTGTCTTTAAAGCCTAATTATTTTGTTGCTGTGCATTATTTCTGACTTGACTCTCTTGAAGAGAAAAATACCCTTATATTGATACTTCAACCACTTTGTTGCCAGCCTTTTCACAGTCACAGGCCGACAGAGTAAAAGTAGCTAGTATACATACTTGGATCACTAGCTCATTTCCAGGCTAGACAATCTGATTACGGAAAGCAACTGCACTGTGTCGCATGCATAGGGAGGACTGCACAGGGCTCTGAGTTTTATGAAATACATTAGTGACCTACGAATTATCTTTAGATCTTGATAACTTGTGAGGTGTTTTGCTAGGTGCTCGAAAGATTACCAAAGTGGACAGAATGGCTCCCATGTAAAGCTTGTAAAGAACGGAGGTTATCTTCTTAGCAGCAATCTTTAAACAGAACTAATTAGTTCGTTACAGAAACTATCATGGCACTAGCTTTCACTTGTCTGAACTATCCATTATTACTGCAGTCATTATCTCTCTCACAGAAACTCCAGTTGCTGCATACCCAGTTTAACAGAGAAACTGCAGCTTGACCTACTCTCTCACCCACACAATCTACCTCACATTTTGTCTAAACACTGATTTCTCAACTGATACAAGGCTCAACACCTTTTTAAAAAGTGAACTACATAGAAAGCAAGAAGCTGCCCCAATGGAACAATAAAATATTGATAGAACAATTCTGTCCCAAAGAACTTCAGAAATTAGTATTTTCAAGCTGTTACAGATTTACCACAAAGCCATTGTTAACTTTGAACAAATACACAGGCATTCACATTAAACTACGATCAAAAGTGTCATTGAATTCCCATGGAATTATTTTTTCTGAGTGACTCTTGTCACAGAATCCTAAAATACCACTGCATTTTACTTTAAGTACTCCAAAACAGCTTTTAATCCTTATGATCTGGAGAACACCAGTACACTGCACTAAGATAGCATTAGCAATCAGAAACAACGGTTTACACAAAGCAGCTCCCCTATTTGAATTTGTGTCAGTGCAGTTTGAATATTGATTTTTATTGTTCTTTCTAAACATATGGGGAAGATATACTAAACATCTGGACAAAAGATGAAAAATGGGCAAACAGATCTACTGTGCTGTGTAAATACAGCAAATGTACTCATCTAATTACCATTACTGAGTATTGGTATTGGCAGATGGTTAAGCTTTGAAAAAAGAAACAGTTTCCGCGGATTTCCTATCCTGATCTACCTGTTCATTCTGACCAGTTGTCTTAGGGCAAGGAAAGAGGAAAAAAAAAACCCAAAAAAAAGAGAAAGTGGAAAAAAAAAAACCCGAAGAAGGTCTTAAATCAACTTCTCTGTCTGTGAGTAAATATTGCTATATGACTGGATTAGCCCTGATGACTATGTATTCATGCTTGGCTAATAGAAAACTAATGTCTGAAAAGTTCTAGAAGTTCTCCCAAACTACTTAAGAAGGAAAACAGATACTATTATCTCAAAAAAACCTAACTTAAAGCAAATTATAGCGTACATATATTTAGTAATTGTAACATACATATGAGGTGTTTTACTGTGTTGGGGTCAAATGTCTCATGTTTAGATCTGCATGTTTTTGTAATAGTCACAGATAGTGCACAGTACATTTATTACATGCTTTTTGCTTCATCTTATTTTTACTGAATCATATTTTGCTATGTATAATTTCTTATACATAAACTCTTTCGTCTATGCTAGAGAGACTCGCTGTTGTTACACGACCCTTGCACAGTTTGTGATATAACATCTTGATTTTTTTTCCATCCCACCAGTTCAGTTTATCAACTCAGCAACCCACTAAATAAAAACATGTGTGTACACTTACCAGAGAAAAACAGAAAAGATTCATGTTGGTATTGAGATCCACTCCAGCAACCCAAAATTCTGCTCCACAAACTCCTGCCGCACAATGCAGCTCCTCCTTGCTCTCCCAGCTGTTTGTACATTTCTCCCTGGAGATTACTGCAAGATAAAATCCCTGCAATAATCCACTGGATTCAGAGTCCATTATCAAATGAGACAGGCTTCCCCAGGCCAGTACAAACTGTTTTCTGAATTAAAGAACAATGCTTACCAACAAAACAAAAGCATGGTCTGAATTATTACGATGGACTTGGCAAATGCTCTCTTGCAGGCTGTTGTTTCCATTTAGTTTATCATCTAACAGAAATAAAACTCTTTCTGCCTAAGACCACTGGAACATACAGCTAACTCCAAGGCAAATCTTCTCAGCTTACTCAGATTATCAAAAGACACACAGAAATTCTTGGAAAATGCTGATTTTCTATACAGATGAATTAATTTACAAAATTCAGTAATTATTTTTGACTACATTTTGAATGGAAGCGTCTTACTTGGGGACCTCGGAAAAGAAACCTGTGGGCCACAATAAATTATTAAAAAACAAAAACAAAAAACAAATGAAAACCTCAAACTCTGGGCCTGTACACTAAAGAATAATTACCAAACTGGTGTCTGACATGTTGACTGCTTGATGATGCAGATTAGGACTAAACCAATCTTGCTAGTAGAAATCATGGCAAATCTGGAAATTAAAAAACTGGGAGTATTCAAAGCTGATCCATGGGTTATAATGAGAGGTATTATAGTGTATACGGACAGGCAGATGAGGGATAAGCAATTCTAAAGAAAAACAGTAGCCTGTGTCACTAACTGGTATAAATCAGCAAATTTCCACCACCCATAGTGGAGTAGAGCAGTCTGAGGAAGAAATAATGCTGAAAGCACTGTGAGTCTCAAATCGTTTCAGATTATGAAATAACTGAAATTAGACTGGTTTTGGAATAATATTGCCTCCCAACCCACAATTAATTTCCCATAGCTCTTATATGAAAGTTATGATATTTGGTTACATGAACAAGCAGCCGTTGGTACCAAAGAGATAAGCTGAAATTCACCACAGAGGGAGAGGTAGTGTCATTTTGTGACCAAGATCTTGATTTCCCTTCTTTGGGCCCAGAGCTTCATATTTGTAAACATCAAGCATCTCTTTCATTGTTCATACTTCTGACTATTTCAGTTTATTCTAATAATTTTGCAGTTTGATCCTGCACCCCAGTGAATTTGAAATGTCCATATTTTGGCAGGATAAATACATTTTAACATGTTAGTTTCTACCCTGAACAAAACCCAACCAAGACTCACACAAAGGCATGCCAACAAACACCAGAGAACAGATAAGAGTCAAGATTTTAAAAGGAAAAGATCTTTAGTTTTAACTTTTCCTATTTACTGTGAAGTATATAAAAGTCTTTTTTGAAGGCTTTTCCCAGGCCTCCTTCTCAGTTATAATTTCAGGTTGGTTTTACATATTAGAAAAGTAGGGTTGGCTATGAAGAGCTTAATGAAAAATGTTATAGTTTAGAARCCAGTTAACAAGAGACTTCTCATTTACTCCTCCTACAAACCTGAGGAACACTAACAGATTTTGTCAATTACCACCTACTTTCCTAATGTGATTATACAAAAATAGACATCTGAGAGGCCTGGCTTGCCACAGATGGGCTTGCATTTGCTTTGTGGCTCACTTGCTAGTTTCCTCGTGAGGGAGCAAGTTCTTATCCTTCCTGTGCGCCTCAGGTTCTCTAGCTGGAAAAAACAAAATAACAGCACAAACCTCATGTGCAAAGTATTATTAAAGTAATGATCAAAAGCACCCTGTCCCAGCTATGGAGAATTACTTTTTTTTTTTTTTTTTAAATGCCTATTTACAGTAATAGCTATCCGGAAAACTCCAGAAAGACTGAAGAGCTAGTAAAATGACAAGTTATAATAAGGAACCAACACCTAAGTAACTCAGGGGGATGTGTTTTTCATTCAGACTGATTTAATCTCTTGATTTTGGGTTGTGGCTTTTGAGGGGGTTTTGCTATGCATATTTACTCTGAAACCTTTAGGAGTAAGTTTCTTAATTTTATACCACAGATCCTCAAGGTAAGAGTAGCTAAGAAAGCACAGGTCTTATACTGAGCTATTCAGTTTTCATTTTGTATATATTTGTAGACATGCAGAAAAGAGAATAATTTAAGAAGAAAAACAAATTAAAAGTTAAAAAGCAGCCTGTATCTTCAGTTACAGATACACACATATATGGCAAGCAAGTATATAGGAAGGCAAAAATGCAGAGCTGTACAAGACAACCTTTTGTGAAGAGAGATAAATGCTCATCTGGAAACTTTCTAGGGCATTGGGCCAACTCTTGTTTCAGTTGTTCTTGCTTCACCATTTAGGCAGGTGTAATTCATCACATCGGGCTTGAAATCTCATGAGCTAGGCACTATTCCATTGAAGTAAAATGTGAAAACCAGAGGCAGGCTTTTCGCAAATACAGAGCTGGAGACTGAAACTGGGAGTCATACCGGTTTAGACTCTGTGGACATGCCTCCTGAGTGCATGCCCCAGATGGCTTGTTTGACTTCCTTCATTCTCCGAAAGGCAGACCTCCAGCATTCGATTGCTCTCATTTCATATCCTGGTGCATTCATCTTTTTGTTCCAGCTGTATCAGCTCTCTGCATATATCTATACCGAAGGCATTATGGTGACAGTACTGGGTGAAAGTTATTCAAGTAAGGTTTAAAATATTCAGTTCAAATATCCTGCTTGAGAAACAGTGAAATTTAACCCACTCTGATTTCCATTCTACTGGGCTAATAGCTTTAAAAGAAATAGCCTTCAGTGAAGACTTCAGGTGGGATCCCAAAGCACTGCTGCAGATATTCTGGATGCAAGCCACTAAGACCCTAAGACTAAAGACTGCAAATTTGTTATTACATGTTTTTGAGTAATTACAGTGTTAAGACTCCTCTTATGAAAAGGTAACATTTTAGACCTCTACTAATTCACTGATATAGCCATCTGTAAGGGTCAAGTTTGTTGGTAGGTCTAAACTATATATGACATTACCCATCAGGTTCCAGTCCTAGACTAATGGATAAATTACAAACTGTGAGGAAACACCTACTATAATAATTAAAATAAGATGCAACAGCTTATGACTGGTTGATCAGGATGAATAATATAAATAAAATACTCAGCAAGAGTTCTTAATGCCACTTGATATCACAGCTGTCTGTGTAAAGAATTTGAGCTTTGAAAATAATTAAAAAACCAGTAACTAAGTAGAACAGATTTGAAGGTAACATCAATGTTGTGACATCTATGTGACATTTTATCTGGTATAAATAGAACAATTTGCAGCAGCGGTAGCATACCAGAACAGCAAACCCACACTATAACGAGGGTACAGAAATCAGTTTTACCAAACAGGAAATACTTGAACCTTCACTTCCTAGCTCTAATCTTGCACTACTGTTAGCATTTAATTCTCTTTCTTCACTGCTACATGATTTCTACATGCCTGGGCTCTACATCCTTGCAAGTAGTTCAAACACATTAAAAAAGAAAAAACGCCCACAAATCGAGGCTTTCATATATTGAGGTTTCTATTCCTGCACAATGAATAGACTTCATAGCTGAGATCTCTAGGCATCCTTGGCCTTTTCAGGAGACTGGATTTCAGCTGTGTATTCATAGTAAGTGGCAACCCATACACTAGTCTGGCTTTCAAGCAGTTAAGGTCGAGCCATGATTCAGGTACTCACAATTCAGCCTTGGCTCCAGGCTCCCAGTCTTATGATAGCCATTCTACTGGTGCAGCTTCATCTGTCACTGGGAGAACTCACCAGCAGAGCTGTGCAATTCGCAGATTTCTTTGGTTTGCTGGACAAAGGAAAAATAATGTATTAGTAATTGTTAACCTGGACACATTTCAGAAAATCTGGAACTAATATTTACCTCTACTTTCTTCTCCGTTCTTTTTTTCCTCCCACAGCATATCTATCCTTAATGAAAATGTACATCTACTTCTCCTCTGATCATCATCTGTTTGTCATCTGAGCATCTTCATACAGATTTAAAACTAAGAGCAACAATGCTACTGCCTGATATAGTATGAGTGTTAAATACATAACTAATCATATGCTAAGTGGTCACATTTCTCTATTCACTCCGCATAAAAGGCTGAATTATTACTTTATCATGAGCTCAAGGTAAACATAGTGCGTTGCTACTATGCTCCACAGGCTATCCTGGTGGAAAGTGGTAGATTCAGAAATTAAGTMAGTCAGTTAGAGGCTTCCTCTTGACTCTCCCATTTCTTTGGAAAGAGACTCTGTGTCTACTTTCAGCAAGTGCCTACTCAATACACCACATATTCTCTAACATGTGAAGGCAACCATGTAGGTGGCACACTGGATAAAACCCCTGCCTCATTTCACCTCCTTTTGTTCACTTACACTAGGCAGATGACAAAGCAGTTCTGTGCAGAACGCTTTCCTTGTTGACCCACAACCCATGACCGAGTGCTCTATGAGAAGACACTATTTGAACCTAGGAAACTGCTATTATAAAACAAGTTTAACATTTTCTGTCATGAACATCCCCTGAAGATACTCCAAATGGCAGAAAGCTCTGTTTCAGACCACAAACACAATAGTGTCTCTAAGACAGAGCTACTAACATTTGATATTCCTGAATCAAATGTTCCAATCACTGGCTCTAAATTACATCTACTTAATAGTTTGGAAAGGACCCATGAAGTACTAACTGAAAATCTGATTCTTTAAACGTTATTGATTTTTTTTTTCTTTTAGAATCTCCTTCAACTTAGAGACAGCTTCTTCATTTCCTCCTTTTACATTCAGCAGCTAATTAAAAATTGGTGAGGAAAAAGCTTCACAACCCCCCTCACCCCTGCCAAATTGCAGTATTCCGTTCCTCCTTTGAAAAGACAGTTTTACAGATGCAACGGTCAATTCAACACAGCAGCTTTTACACCTTTGCAACAAGGATTTGCAACAAAGTTTAGCTCAGTTAAAGATTATTTTAAGCTCACTCAGCATAAATAACCATAACATTTACTTCGGCCCAGAAAATCAAGCAAATAAAGACACGAAGAGACAATATTCTATAACTCAAAATCAAACAGGCAAGTAAAATGCTTTCACAATTTCCAGAATCCCAGGGAAAGTCTGTGCCTATTAAAGTCACTGGCAAAATTCCCATCAAATTCAGTGCAATCAAAATTTCATGCACCTTCTCCTACTAACTGATCACATTTATTCACAACATCATAAAAGCACATGGTGTTTCCCATACAATTCATTGTAACATTCAGCCATGCCTTGAAGCTCACACTCCTTCTAGGATAAATAACCACATTGTTCTTTCCCTTGTCCCAGAAGATTTACAATTTTTTTCAGAGCAGTTATATTTTAATCAAAGGAAAAATTGCATCTCTGTTCTAAAGAGGAAATGTGTATTTCCTAAATGGGAGGGCCAAATCCTCTGCTCTATAATTTTACTGAAACTCAATGAATCTGGCCTACACATTCTTTATTGCTATCTAGCACTATACTGCAATTTAGAGTGAAAACTGCTAACTTCTATCGTCAGGCCAATTTATGTATTATCAGACAAAAGTGATGTCTACAGTGAATTATGGGTATAGGAGTCATTATCTTCCAGGAGCACCTTGAAAACGAGATGTCTAATCTCAATAATGTAAGTTTCCTGGTTAAATAAATCCCCTGTGCTTAGTAATTCTATGCATTTATAGAAAAGATGTCACACACCCCCACCTCCTTAGACTTTAAAAAACATTTTAAAGCCTCAAGGGGATTTGAATCCTCACTAAACAGAATTGATTTCTGTACTTACTACAGTAATCACACTGTTTTGTGCATTTTCTTAATCACACAGTTTGTGCATTTTTGTTATGTAATGGATTGGGAAATTCAAAGAACCAGCCTGTTTTGCAAACATTTAGCTTCCCATCACCCCACTTCCCTTTTACTTTGATGGCTTTTTTTTAATATCGAGATGACAGTCTTATTAAGCACACCCTGCTTGAAACAGCTCCAAACAATCAACGCTGCCCTCTAAGTTTGTAGCCACCTGGGCCTTGCATGAGCATTTAAGCACAGAACTTCGAAAGGCCAGCAGAGGTTTTCCAATCCACTCTGCAAGAAAGATTGCCTCCCACTTTTACCTATGAGAATTCAGGTTAAGGACTTTAGTCATCTATTTCTTCCTTGAGAGCCTGATCCAAAGCTAAATGAAGCCAAAAGGAATCCATCTATTGATCTGAGCACTTCTGGCAGCTTAATTCAGAGTTCCTCTACCAATTTATACGCTAAGTTGGATACAGCATGAGGACAGCCTTTCTAACCTAACTTGCATTCACTGCCTGTGGCTGTAGGCACCCACTCCTGTTCCCATGCACTGCCTTACCTCCAGGAGATAGATACCCACAGATGGCTGTGGACAGCACCAAGCTCCAAGTGAAACAGAAAGAGCCAGCTGGCTCACACAGCCCCCCGCACCTAGATGAGTAGCCTCTGAGCAAAATGTACTATTTTGTCCATACCACCATCTTATCTGCAGTTTTCTGGTCTGGAGCTGGTTCCCAGCCAGCCAATTCAGACTTGCATCTGCCTATATTTGTAGACACGACACCAGATTAAAAATATGCTTCTGTCCCTCAGGAGTCTACATTGAGACTTGGGTCCTGTCTCTGCTCTCACTCTCATACAAATCAGGAGTAACTCACTGGAAGACAGCAAAGCCACAGTAGCGTCTAGAATAGAAAAACTAAAGCCTAACAATTTCATTGGTGAGCTCCTGGCTTATGTTTTAATTTTCTTATCAGGTTTGTGTGAGCCCCGCCTTTTTGGAAATCAAAATTAGGGACTCAGAAATTCCCCGTTCAGTTTTCATATATCTCATGGATCCTTAGCTGATTTAGATATGTACCTGCTGCTCATAGCCTGTTCTTTTACAAATCATTCCAAATAAATTCTGCTGTACAAACACCACATTTTGACCACACTAATTCTAATTTAGACTCAGTAGCTTTCTAAAACCATCTTCCTGATAAAAAACCAATTCTTTTATACAACCAGAGGGGAGCAGCAATCCACATCAGTTATACATTAAAGGCTATACAGTTGCTGTTGTGTCAAATAAAGCTTTTCTCTAACACTCTGCAACTCAGGTTTCAGTCTGTACTTAGTAAAATACAGTGATAAAACCTAATGTTCTAGACCAGTTCTGAAGTGTGAGTACCAACGCATCCAGGAAGTACAAAATTTGCTTAAAAGACAATGGTCTAAACACTTTAGGGCTGCATGAGTTGGAATCAACCACATAAAATAGTTCATGTTGCAGCAAGGAATACATGCTGCTACACAGAGCACTTCTTCCCACCTTACTGTTTTACATAGCTTAACAGCTCCACACTGTTTGGGCAGACCCTTTATATTCTTTGGAAGTTACTCTGGATAGACCCTTTGTTGACAGATATTAGCAAAGCTTCATATTTTTCATGTGAGTTATGCCAGCTCATCCAGTGTTACCAAACAGTTACACCCGTGTAGCTAATTTTTGCGACAGTGCTATTTTTTAGACGCAAGGATACATCAACTGACGCAGTGGCAATTTGAGATGTTTACATCCCTGTGCATGTGATTGCAGAGCCTCCAGCTTGGAGTGTCCTCGTTTTTGACTATCCATGACCCTGCTATACTGTCTTACTGCCTCTCTATGTGTTATAGCACTTTCCTTCACTTCTACAAACATACCATGCCATGTGAGAGACGAACTGTATTTGCCTCTTAGGGCCCCTTTAAAAAACGTGGCAGTCCTCATGCCCTATTGCAACTCATGCCTTTATGTACCTGCAAAATATGCCCTGTCTGTACCCACTATGACTGGCTTTTATTAAGGTAATCAAATATGCAGAAGAGGCTGACGTTAAGGGAAGAAGTCTGTACACTGCTGTCAGGACATGTTGCAGGAACAACACATAGTGTATCAGTGTGTTCTAAAATATTTAGGGAAAACAAAATTTAAATTTGATTATCACATGCCAGTAGAAAATTGCATCAGCTACACACTGTCTGCACCAGTCGCATTAAACCCAGGCTTATACAGTGGGAACTGTAGATGCCATTTGCAGCCCTAGAATAACCTTGGCAGCATACCAGCACATATTCATTTCTGTGGAGAACAGCCTTGCTTGCTGTAGCTGAGTCCTCATGGTACCTCAGACTGCCAAATTGTCTCAGAGCTAGTAACTGGATATTATCACTCATTTAAATCCATCCTAGTTAATCAAGATGCTTGGAGTTAGCAGTTCCTGAAACTTTATTAAAGGTTGAGTAGGTAACCTCTCTCGCTTCCCTGCCCCAATTTAGCAGAACGTGATTACCTCAGGCAACTCACCAAAAGCCTATGATGGATAACTTGAAAACTGGAACATACATGAAAAAAACAGTAGAGAAAAAAAAAAAACAACACTGTTGAGGAAATTTCAAGTTGTTCTGCTTTAGGTAGAACAGAGACTTTCAACAGGAGAATTCATATCATCCAATGAATTATAGACAGATTGAGAGGGGAAACAGAGGGGAAACTGCACAACAGTATTTCTATATTTGCATAGGAACTTCTACCTGGATAGCCTAACTTCTTTTAACTTATGAGAAAAACGAACAATCAGGACAGTTCTTGAAGATGACTGGCATCCAGAGATCTGCAAAAAGGGTACAGACAACAGACACAGTTACAGTTCAAAGACTTGTACATCAAAGAGTGACCCATCTCCCTGTGACTCCCCCTGCTCTTATTTCACTCAAATTCTTCAAAGTAGGATTCGATGGAATAGATTACTTTTTTGTCCTGGATAACCATGGAACAGCCAAGATTTACTCTAACTCTATTGAATCCAGATGTGGTTTAACAACCTGTTACCCTATTAACACACAAAAGAAAACACTGCTCTATGCAGAAAGTAATGTCCATGAATAAGCTCCAAATGTCCATCAGGAATAGCTTAGTGAATCACACACATACTGGTTTAGTGCTACAAACTGCTAGAAGCAGTTTTACCCAGTGTAGTGTATAAGTAGGATTTCAGAGATGGCTCTGCTAGACATACATTCCCACCTTCATCGTAGGCACTCACATGGTACCATTATTATCAGATCTAACAATCTTTAGCAGTTATCCTTTGAACATCCCTATGACAGGGAATGTGGTACTATTCCCATGTTATCATACAGTTGAGCTTATTGTCTGTATCACTAAAAAGCATAATCATATACATGTCCTCTAGCAGTCACTGATGATGGGATGTCTGAATCCAAAACACTGATTTTCAAATCTGTAGTTTAAGTTGCTTCCTCACTCTTAAGGTGCTTAAAGATACTTAGAAATGCAAAGTCCGTCTGTGAAGAAATCCAGATACTGTAGAATTCTTGACAATATTGAGCAGCTGGACAGCTACCCTGCATTTAAGTTAAATCAGGATCTATAATTTATGCATTCATGTTCCTATGTTACCTCTGTGATTAATCTGATTGCTTTCCTCAGAGCAAACTTACCCAAAGAAGCTTTGTAGGGAATAAGGGTAAAGGAGTGGATAGGACTTGCCCCTCCTGCTGCTTCTTACCTGGCAGCCCACCAATCGCAGCCCAGCGATTGCAGCATCCTTTCTCACTATGGGGATTAGGGTTCAAATATTCTTCTTGGTCTCTGTTCTCCTCTTCTATGTGATTTCTCCAACCACCAGGTGAGAGACTTTCTCCTTCTCCAGAATCTTGAATTAGCTGTTCTACTTTATACAGACTAATTATACACCAGTTGAGCTAAGGAGAGGTATGTGTGTGTGCGCATATGTTTGCACGTGACACTCTGGCCTCATTGCTAGAGCAGTCACTTGACAGGGGATACAATTGGATTCCCCAGTCCCAGCTCCAATAAACATTAAATATTAATTTAGTTCACTGGAGCAGAAATGAAAATTGTTGCAGCAAGTAAAATAAAATGTTTTGGAGGACTGGCTATAGGTGCTCAGGCAAAATGTCTTTAGAAGACAGAAATCTGAACCACACTCCAGAGTTGTAGATTTGTGTCCTGAGTACCCACTGAAGATACTTGCTTGTCCTCAGAATGAAACTGGAAACAGTTTAATTCTCCAGTTAGTTTGTAAACTGTGCAGCATATGTAGTACAACTGTCAGTCTCTAATTTTCTTTATTATCTCCAATGCATGGCCTCTGGAGGGACAAAGGATGGCATGCGTCTTCTTACTCTGTCAGCTCCCTCTGCTCACTGCTTTCCTCCTTCCTCCAGTCTCTGGGAACTTACAGGAGAGAAGCTGTCAGGGTGAGGAAGGAGCCATTTCACAAAGGCAGTGGGAAAGCCAGATGTAATGAGCTGATTACTAGTAGCTTGCTGCTGTGTGTAGCATTAACAACAGGGAAGTCAGACCGTTTTGTCACAGCGCCTTGCTGTAAAAACCCAGTCAGATTGAGTGGATACGGGGAATCTTATTTAAGAGAAAATGATGATACTATGTGAAAATTGAATAGGAGAGGATAAACGTGTGTGTGCATATGTCCTAGCCCAGAACTGGAAACTCTTACTGCTACTACGAGTGTTAGCCACAGCCATAGCTTTGCTGGGTGTCAGTTTACCCTTAAAGAAGACATATTATTTATCTCATATAGAGCAACTGAGGCATAATATATTATTAAGGGATTAGATTGTCAAAAAGAAAAAACACAACATGAGGGCTGGAATTATTTTTCTGAATACAACTAATAACAATTTCAGTCACTGTTGGAGATGGGTTACTCATCCGTTCTTGTCCAAACAACTCCGAATACTGAGCAGTATGTCTGCTCATGTGGTCCTAAGTACTCCAGAGATGTTTTCCCATTTTCAAAAGGTATCCTACACTTGCATGTTACCTGTTGATTTTATATTAATCCTAGTAGCAGAAGATAAGCTAGAGTCCAGCCTACAAAAAGCCAGTGGGAGCAAAGATGAATAGAACAAAAGCTAGATGAGAAACAGATCTGTAGCAAACATTTGCAGTGGAAACTGAGACAAAAATACCACATAACAGAGAGATTCAGTGCAGCTGTCTATAAGAGGTCCAGGTTTTCACGCAGTAGTCCTACTGAGTTTGACAGAGGAATCTTATGGAAAATTTTCAAATCAACTTTCCACTTTCAGGATGAAATGTATACTCTTGAGGCAGAGAAGTGTATGTGTATATATAARTACTGGATTCCATAAACTGGTTTAAAATAATGTCTAGAAAACCTGCAAGTATAGATCTGCTGCTCTTTTTCTTACTAAAATCCATGTTATATTAATGGGTTTATTTACAAACTGAACAAGAACTCTGTGATGTCATCTGTTTTACAGAAAATCACAGTAAACTTGCCACTTGAGCATTATAACTTTGGATTTGTAGAAACTCAGAAATTATTGAAAAACTAATGCAGTCATAAAGCTCTGCTAAATCTGAGTGCACAGCTTGAACAGAAGTGTCTAGAAAAAATACCAAAGCATACAAGTGAAAACAAACATGAGGGGGATATAATTACAAGGGATAACGAGACTTTGGTTGTAATCTCTTGCATGTATTGGTATTATCAGCTGAAGCTTTACATAGGCCTGATCCAAAGTCTGCTAAATGTTAATGAGGGTATTTCTTTTGATTTTAATAGGTTCTGAACTTAATCCTAAAACATTTTGGTTTTGTGATGTGAAGCACAGTGTATGAACACAACCCTTGTTGTAGGGGTATCCATACCCATGAAGTATCACAAATAGTGTCTCATTATTCTTTATTTGTAATGCAGCAAAAATAGCCATTTTAAAAAATAAGGACTCAGGAAAATGAATTTTTCAGTAGTGCATTTCTTGGGTCCATGCACTTAGATTTTGGCTTAGATGTACTATGATCAATATTTCCAGGTGAAGCAATTAATTTCCTCTGTTTGGCATGTGAATAAAACTCTTGCAATGCAACTTTGACTTTCATTTTAGTTGCAGTCTGTTATTGCTAATGAAAAATAATACTTCCTAGCTTTTCTAATGTATCAGTTAGATAAATTGTTAACACTTAAGAACTCCCCAGACAGTAATGAATGACACAGTTTTCTGTGTTATCCCTGATAAAGTTTAGGATATGGAAAGCAGTTTAATCCTCTTTCTATACTCTCCCATCTGTGCTTTAGAGCTACCATAGTAAATTACTACATACTGAAGCACTGCTTCAGATGCAATTTCATATTTTCAAAGCTGAGATAATTTTACTCCACAGAGTATTTTTTAATCTTTGTAAAAAAAGTAAAATGTTTAAGGAAGCCAGGTCAGATAAAACTGTTGAATTTAAGAGATGGATGGTAGTTTTCAGTGAAGTAGACCTTTCATAAAGGTTGCTTGGAATACAGAGTTAAGCCAAACTAATCACTTTGTTTACAGAAAATCTGCAATGCAAAGTGTTAAGATTTAACTCAATTGTAATCTTTTGTTAATTATAAGGCACTCTTTATGCAGGAATAGTTGCTGACAAATATGGCTTGAGGCACTCTTTTTATTGTACCTTAAATATGCTTTGCCTATGCCTAATGTCTTTGATTCTGCTTTCATATTGCAGAATGAATTTACTTGGTACAGTTTTGCCATTAACCTGTTCAGTCACGGTTAGGGCTCATTTCTTTCTCTGTGAGGGAAGCTTAAGTTTTGTGTTGAATTTCTCCACATTTTATCAGATGTGCATTTTGCTGCTGTCTAATCATTATGGATAAAGGGACTGATTTAGTATCTATTGGAATAAATTGACTGATTCAGTTCAGAGGCTGAGCGTAAGCAGCTGCTCCAAGAGCAGGAGTGAATACAGAGAGAGAGAGAGAGACTGATTTAATAAACTTCTCTATCTTGCATTTTTCTGCACCCACATAAAAACCGACATTCAATAACAGCACAGAAATCCAGCCAGTCCAGTGTCTTGCTCAGGTCACCATATGGTTGTGGAACAGCTGGTTAATGTTAAACCTTCACAAAATTGAGATTATACTTACAGGAAGCAGCAGATACTTTGAAGAATCTGCAGCCACAGTGCGGCATCTAAGACAGCCACAAATCATCAAAATACTCTGCCAGAGAAAGAGTTCCTCTGTAACCCTTTGTTACTCTGAATTTCAAAACGACATCTTACTACCTATCTTAAGCCCTGGGACTAACCTGAAGAATATAGCCCCTCCCACCTGATGACCTAAACCCAGCTAAACAAATGTCTGTCACCTCACAACCAGATTATGGCAATCCAGGACTTTCTCTGAGACTTGACAGCTGCTTCTAAAACTACTGAATTGTCAAACCTGAGTTGAATCTCCTGAATTCAGGGTGGAGAAAAAGGGTCTATGGATTTTTCTATGGGGGCAGGTAACCCAGCTCTGCAGAGGATAGCCTGCTGAAACAGAGCTGCTTCACGCTGCATATGCCAGTAAGAAACTCCTCCTATTCATTTTATTTTCTCTAGGTCTTCATTGCCACACACCGGCTGCTGGGATTGCTAAAGAACAGGCTCCCATCCTCACCGCCCTACCCACACGCATCTGCTCCTCCGGTGCCATGTGGGGTGGGCAAACCTAGATTTGTGCTCACCAGCAGGAGCAGTGACACATGGAGTTGAACACAGCTTGGTAGCAATGGAAAACTAGCCATCATGGTTAAATTATAGTTGCATATTGTTGGAAGAATAGTGAAGTGGCACAGCTGTGCTACTGTAAAGATGGAAGTTTCAGAAAGCTCTTGAAAAAATAGAAATACCTGAATATAAGATATTCRTGTGGTCTTAAGTTTGCCCCTTTGGGTACCTAGTGTGATGTTATCAATATTGACAGTAATCCAAAGGATCATGTAGGAGAAGCAGGGAGGGGGTCTAAACCCTGCCTCCGGGAGGGAAGGAAAGCTCACTTCAAAGCTGATGCCTCAAGAGGCAAGAGAATGAGTTACCTTGAGCCCGAGAAGGTCAGAGAACAGGGGGAACTGCTGGCAACAGTCTGCTTCCCCCCTCACCCCTGTCCCAACGCCCTCCCCGGGAACATGGATGGCAGCCTGCGGGACTCTGCCTCTCACTCAGGCCAGCTCCCCAGAGACAGTGTTTGGCTCCCCACACACCCCCAGGGACTCTGAAGAACAGGACGGTGAAACAAAAAAAGGAGGAGGAGGATGTGGCTACTCTTCTGCAGTTTAACCTGAACATCGTTTCATAAAATTAAACAACAGATGCTTCTCAAGGGCATGACACGTTGTAGAGGCCTCCTTGAAGTAGGGGAACTGCTAAAGYCTTCCAGCTAAGGTTGACAGATTTTCTGATAACAGAAAATGAAGCAATCTAAAAATATGCTCTTCCAGCTACCCCTACAATCAGTTACAGGTAGATCATAGCATGTTTCATAAATGCCAAAGAGCTGTCCTGATATCATTAGTCCTTTATTTAAGACACTGATAGAAGAAGATGAGCTAATTATTTATGAATATTCAAAGCGTTATTAGGACAAACAAAGCATGTAAGCAGATTGATATGAACACTCTTAATAACCTGATCCAAAGATAATTCACGGTTTCCAGTGACTTTTTTTTTTTTTTTCACTTTTTGTGGCTATGATACTACTTGTCTATGTGTTGTTTAGTGTACTGCTGTATGCAATAACAATTTAGAAGTATACAAACAGAAAGCAAGCAGGCTTTTGAAATGGCTAGCTAAAAATTAGCTGTTTTTTATAACTTGTCAATAAAAGAATAGAAATACCGTACTTGGTATAGTAGAAATTAAGTTTAGGTCTTGGATACAAATATAGAGCAAGACACATGGTTTTCTTAATGGAACAATAAAATTAGTTAGCCTTTTAGTGAATTTTCGTGTTAGGTTAGAAATCTTTGTAAACAAGGTAGCTGAGATATTTTGGAACTGAGCATTCATATAAACTGCTAATGAAGTAATGCTGGCATTTCTGAGATGTGTAAAGTTACTGCTTGAATAACACTATGACTCTGCAAACATCATAATAGAGGAGGGATGTAAATAAAATATTAAGTATATCCAAAATATTAAGTATTCAAAGTATACTCAAAGTATATTGTGGAGCACCAAGCCAACAGATGGAACACAAGTAAACTGTGTGATTTAGGCATAAAAGCAGCAGGGGGTTCAGTCATAGGAGGATCTGTTTCTATAGACATCTTCGTCAAGTCTTGTGAAGCCACAGAAATCCTGACTGGGATGTGGTCTTCTTAATAGTGAAGAACATTAATAATAAACAGTGTTTAACTTACATGTCGCTATGTCTACCATGCAAGTGTACCATAATTTTTTAATAACATTCATGGAACTGTTTAGAAGGAAGAGCTGCATTCAATAGCCATCAGAGAGATTTACCTGGCCTACCATTATCTGACAATCAACACCTCTTCACTGGAGCTTGGGATACAGACAACCAGAGTCTCATTGTGAAACCAGAATGTATGACATGAAAAGCTGGGAGAATGTTTAACAATAGAGTAAAATGACAGGTAAGAAGGTTTTGATAAAACTATGAAAAGAATTCTTTGTTCTTTTTTTAAAGGAAAATTTGTGCTTCCTCTCAAAATGCTTTCCAGGAAATACTTATTTCCTAATCAGCTCTAATAGTAAGTTATTATTAAGGGCACTAGTCTTTTTTTCTCCCTCTGACAAGAAGAAAAAAGCAATTAAATGACACAGATGTCACTTGTTCTCATGAGTGTGTCCAACTGCGCCAACATAGTATTAGCCGTAAAAGACAGTAAGCAGCATTTGAAAATATTAGTGTAACCAGCCAGGGACAGATTATATTCGGGCTCATAAAGAACAAGAGCAACAAGAAGGAAGGGGAGGATGGGGRTGTTAGAGGAAGCAGGGGCAAAGGAGGATACAAGAGAGCTCCATTCGTTCCCTGCCTTGAGTTCTCTTGCAGACACAAGACCCAGTCTGTTTTTTGCAGCTTTGTAGAAATGTCAAGAGTGTTGAAAGCAGCATCCATCATTTCACCAAAGGGGACAGGGATTTGACCCTATTCACTCATGCATTGGCCCACAGAGCTGGCTGCGTATGTACACTGTGTATGTATATGCACTCTATTAAGAAGACTCTGTCAGAGGCTACCAGAGGGCTTTCAGGAAAACTGTGTAATGTTCTCTGAGTGACTCCCTCTGTTCTTTGGAGATGAGGTGTCAAAGGGGTAGCTAGCCCAGACAGGCCCAAGAACCCTTGAACACCTTCATGTTGGTTATAGCGTGTATAGCCAGTCTATACACTGAGTTAAGTAATTGTGGTTAATCAGTGGTGGCCTTAATTAAACTTTTGCCGAGCAAATTTAGTTAATCGTTCAAAACACATTTGTAAGATTCTGCAAAATGAGCAGCTTACCCTCCACCTTTGTGAAATTACTGTTAATCATTCACTAATGTCTGCATCATCCTATTTAAACCTTCCCCCTGTGGTTTTAGACTTCTTTCTGCTTGCTAATCCACCACAGGGGAGTGATATGTAAACATGCAAATACATTTTTATAGGCTTTTCCTATTTGTGATGGTAGGTTCTATCAAGCCATATTTATAGCCTCACCAAGAATTATTTATAATTCATTCGTCTCACATTCAATTGAATTAATTTAAAGGTATAATTCAATTTAACAAACATGCAGCTCAGTGTACTGAGCAGTGAGACATACTGCAGCTGTTTCAGGCATGCTGCACTTCACCCCATCTTTCTGTTTTCAGCCAGCCTCCTGGCTCAGTGGTATTCTTAGATATCAAACCAAGTACCACATCAGAACAACAATGGACTATAACAAGACAACAACAGCTTTTAAACCTCCAAGCTCTGTAACTATTACCTAGCTGTCCCAAATTTCTCTCAATTCTCCTTTTCCATGAAAAGTATGTCCTTTACTGTGCAGCTCTCTATTATAAAATCCTGTTGAGATGAACTACTGCACTCTTGCTCCTAACTCTGCTGAAGACCATTATAGACAACCCTTTCCTGTGATTTACGCCTCATTATAAAAATCAAATTTCTTGGTTGTCAAAAGTAAATTGACTGCAGCAAGCTGAAGAAACTAACTCCCTGACATAGAGAGCCATCACACCAGTCTAAGGGTGTAACTTCAAATGTGATGGAAGGATATCCTATAAATACAGAGCTCTCTTACAAAGGAAAATGAAAAACCGATTATCAGGTTGAGTGAAGAAAGTGCAAACTGTCTCTCTCCTAACCTTAACCCTAACCACCAGGATGGGCTGAGACTTGGCCCACACTCAGAAGCCATCACCCAGATAAAAAAGCTGTCAGAAGAGAAATTGTTCTGCAGGATACTGCTCCTCTTGCCAGCCCTTTTGCAGCCCCACTACAGCTGGAGATCTAGGCATTGTCTGTCTCCTATCACTAAAACTAATCTTCACTGTACTTTTAACCGTAAGCCTAAAATGTGTTGTGCTCTGAGCCATAGCCTGGGACCCCAAGCCATGGTTGGGATGAAAAAGTTATTACAGAAGAAATCTTTTTGTAGCCTACCCCTTCCCTTGGCAGCCCGCATGCGGCCCCACTCCACCTAGAGCCCCAAGATTTGTCTCTCTCCTAACCCTTTGCCTAATTATAACACTAATCCTAACAGTGGATATGGACTAAGCTTCAGCTAAGGATGAACAGCAGTGGCCCAGAAAAGAAATATTTTGGCAACCTATCCCTTCCCTTAGCAACTTCTCTGCAGCCATATTCCAATAGGGGATATAGGCTTTGTCTCTCTCCTAACTCTAACCTTAACTCTAAAGTGAAGGATGAGCTGAGCCTTAACCCAGGATACCAGCCATGGCCCAGATGAAAATGGTGTCGAGAGAAATATTTAGCAGCCTAATTCTGCCCTCAGCATTCTCTTTGCAGTCACACTCCAACGAAAGCTCAATGCTTTGTCACTCTCCTAACCCTAACCCAAAAGCTAGCCAGCATCATGGTGCTCACCCACCACTGCCCTTTGTAGCTCCTTTCCAGCCACTTTGCAACAGGTGAACACGRTTCTGCTTCTCTCTAAAACTAAACATAACCCCAGCTGTTTAGCTTGGCCTTAGCTTGGCACTAGCCCAAGACTCCCAGACATGGTACAGATCAAAAAGTAGTCAGGGTAGAAATCTTTTTGCAGCCTACCTCATTCCCTGGTATAGCTTTTGCACATCCACTCCAACGAGTGCTCTAGGTTTTGTCTCTAAACCCAAACCTAGCCTTAAACCCAACCCTAACCTCAACCTCATTGCTTGGTCTTTGCTGAACCTTAGTTAAGGATCCGCCATGCATGGCTAGATAAAAAAGTCAGGAGATGAATACTCTTCTACCCCACCAGCCCCTTTGGCAGCCCCTTTGCAGTTTGACTCCAACAAGAGTCCTAGGCTTTGTCTCTATCCTAATGCTAACCCCAACCCTAAGGGCTGGCCTTTGCTCAGCACTGACCTGGCAACCCTGGTCATGGACAGAACTAAAATGTCAGGGGAGTAAGGTTTTTGTAGCCCACCACATCCCTTGGCAGCTACTTTGCAACCCCACTAGCCTTTGTCTCTCTCCCAGCACCAAATGCAAACCATTTTAGAAAGTTCAGGCTTGCCTCACGGCCGCTGGGCAAAGCCCAAATTAAACAAAAGTTAAGTAGAGTAATATTTTTCTAGCCCACCACTTCTATTGGCAGACCCTTTCCAACCCCACTCTATCTGGAGCTCCAGGCTTTGTCTCTCTCCTCGCCCTGACAATTATCCTGACAATAACTGTCACAGAGAGCTCGGCCTTACCCCAGGACCCTCAGGCATGGTCCAGATGAAAAAGTTGTCAGGCAAGTAATGTTTTTGTAGCCCCCATCTTCTCTTGACTGTCCCTTTCCAACCAACTCCAACAAGAGCTCTCCACTTTATCTCTCATAAGCCTAACCCTAATTCTAAGCATCACAGAGAGTTTGGCCTTACACCAGGATTCCCCGACATGGCCCGGGTGATAAAGTTGTCATGGTAATAATCTTTTCATAACATACCACTTCCCTTGGAAGTTCCTTTGCAGACACAGTCCAAAAGAAAATCTAGGCTTTGTATCTCTCCTAACTCTAAAACTATCTCCAACACTAAGGGTGGTCTGAATCTTATCCCTTGACACCCAGGAATAGCCCTAATGAAAAAACATTCAGGGCAGAAATCTTTCTGTAGCCTACCACTTTCCTTGGCAGACCCTTTCCAGTCCCATTCCTACAGGAGCTCTAGTCTATCCCCAACCCTATGTCTTGACCTTGGCTGAGCCTCAGGCGAGGATCCCGAGGCAGGACCTAGATGAAAAAGTTGTCAGGGAATTAATCTTTTTGTAGCCTGCTACTTCTTTGGTAGTCCTTTGCTGGTCCACTCCAAAAGTATCTCTAGATTTTGGCTCTCTTCTAGCCCTAATGCTTACCATCACAGAGGGCTCAGCCTTAGATCAGGACTCCCAGGCACCATCCATATGAAAGTGCAGTCAKGGAAGAAGTCTTTCTGTAGCCCACCACTTCCTTTGGGAGCCCTTTTCCCAACCTGCTCCAGTGGGAGCTCTTGGGTGTCTCTCTCACCTAACTGTGGCTTCAACACAAGGGGTAGGATGAGCTTTACTCAAGGATCCCCAGCCATAGTCCAGGTGAAAAATTGTTCAGTAGAACAATCATTCTGTAGCCCACCACTTTCCTTGGCATCCCCTTTGCAGCCTTACTCCAGCACTGGACTTTGTCTCTCTCCTAACCTCTCCCCTAAGCTTAGGCTTGGGCTGAGCCTTACTCCAGAACCCTGCTTTCTATCTCTTACTCTACACGATACCATCTAAAGGGTCTCTGTGGAAAACAAAGAAAATTATGTGTAACTATTGTAATTGCCAAGTAAGACTGCATTTTTATTTTACATGTAAATCATTGATTTTTATAGTTAATTACTTGCTGAATTAAAATAAGAAGCACAGTACATGTTCAACAGACCCTTCATTATATCTTTCCTCATTGATCTAATCAGCACTGAAACCCTACTTATATTCCAAACTTACTTCCAACCATTGGCAATTCTAGCAAAAGAACAATTTTTAACTTGACAAGGATATACTGTATTGGCCATACATTTAAAATAAAACAAAGGATCCAGGTTTATGTTTTTCCTTAAAAAAATAGAGATGTAATCATAAATTTGTTTTATTGGAAATTTTTCCATTAAAATTAATGACACTATTTGACTGCATAAAGACACGTAGTCTTTCTTACACACATACATAAATATTACAGACTCTAGCCCCCAGCACATTTCCTCAGATTTTCTTAATTTTCCTCAGCTATTTTGCAATCTTTTTTTTAATTTTTATTTTATTTTATTTTATTTATTTTCTGTGTATTGTCAGTTTTAAAACACTATTTTCTTCTTCTATTTACTTTGAGGTTAACTGTTTGAATGCACCAATACTATTAGAAGTCCATAGGCTACCCTATATGTCCTGGATCCTTTGTTTCCAGAGGAGTAAAGTTACACCAGCTTCTGCAGCGAATAGCACTGAAGGTATCATATAAGCGAGCTGCATTTCTGACTGACTTTGACTTCCCCATGCACATGACCAAGAAGCTATTGTCAGTAAGGTTAGCAATAGACAGCTTTGGGGCTGAATCTGGAACAAGGTATGAACTCACGCGTCTAGCTCTGCAGTGAAACACCTTAGCTATATCTCATCAAAAGGTCACAGTTAAATTAACTTTGCTTAGTATTTTAAAAAGTATATCCTTATGCTGCATATATTAAATGGTAGTAGACGATGTAGAAATTTAGAAATTAAATTTTTCCTACTATCTTTCTGTATGTAGGAAATCTTAGCATATTTACATTACCCACACCATTCTCCTTTTTCCTGTACTTCCTTTCTCTCTGTTCACGCACATATACATGAAATCCCTTACAAGTTTTAATGTCATTCTTTTCTGTTATTCTTTGTCATTATCAATCTACCCTAAAACTTGGAAAAAGACATGTATTACAGTTACTGCTCTGTGTATCCCATACCAAGAGAGCAACCTACATCATCAAAACAAAAAAGCTGAATATGTCAAATGCATCGTATGAACAAACTGAAAAAGAAGAAAGTATTTTCTCTACRTTTTTCTGTTTTGATACTTCTAGACTTATTTATCACAATAGAGGGGACCATATTTATGCCCTGATAGGTAATTCTTGAGTTGACATGTCCCTTCAAGCTTTAAAGACAACCATCCTCTTAGCACAGATTCTGACTTTAGTAAAACCTGAAATTAGCAACTATACCAGGCTTTGGACCAAAATGGTTTATTAGTGGTCCATCCCCCACCCCCATCATATCTGAAGAATGTCATGGCCTTACAATGGCACGCTTTTTGAACCCTTTCCAATTTCAGATATTTCCTTTCTCTTTTAATACCCCATTGCTTTTGCATCAATTACAGCCTGACCTAAAGCCACACTGGCAGTGAATGTCATATATAGTAGAATCCATTTAAATGCATTTCTGATGAAAGAATAAAACTGTTAAAAGAATAAATTTACTGCACAGATTTATACAAATCCTGTATATACACTGAAATCCTCTTAAAGGAAAACCTGATGGAAGATTAAAATGTTAAATGAATTAAAACCCAGTATCCTAGTGAAATATAATGATTATTTGACCTATTAAATGAATAGATCCACTGACCATATAATGGTAAGTATTCAAATATATGTCAATTTTAAATATGTAGTGAAAAAATGTAAAGCAAACAGTGATCAATGGGAATATCTATTAAGACAATGAACTTACAGAATAGCGGTGAAATGTTCTTGAAAGGTCTTTGTTCACCCAGGCATGAAGCTGGCAAGTCCTTCATTTCTGTTGAGAASAGAGACTTTTAATGATTATTAAAAGTTACTAATTGCATAGCATAAATGTAATTTTTGCTTTGCTCAATTTCAACATATTAAAATGTCTGAGATGATAGCCATTCTCTTCCCTTCCAGCTGGACTCCCCACTTGTAACAAATTTTTAGGGATCTGTTTTAAAAAAGATATCGACCAACATCTGCCATTAGGGCTGTCTGTATTCCATTTTATGGAAAGTATCTTTTAAAACTGTGCCAAATTTGTCATCACCAGTGAAACATACAAAAACATAAATGTTGGGAGCACTGTAACATTTATTTAGCTTTCATAATTTTAATGCATAGTCAAGAACACAGCATATAGACATATTTCTGATAAATATTATGTCCATGTAATCCAATGCCAGAAGAAAAATTAAGCATTTTGTCTTTCCCCATCAAAGCACTATTTTGGTAACACTAAAATCCTGTGAAGTGATCCTATTTTGAAAAAATATATCCTTTATCTGTATATCTTGGTTTTGGCCAGGTCTTCAAGTAACTGGTTTCAGGTTTAAATCCCAGATTAAACCACTAAAAACGTGCACTCTAAATCCCCTGGCAATGTGTTGAAAACGATTTTATACATCAGCTTCCTACCTGAGAAGAGTTGAGTTCATATTCAGTTTAGGTCATAGGTGAAATGAGTTTGTCAGTTGCAATCTAGTCTGTAATGAATTTATACCTTGATCACAAAATTACTGTACTACCCAATTAAATATTGCCTGAAGGTACTGTTCATTAGAGATGGAGACCCAACAATGGATATTAGAGACTGAAGTGCATTTTCAGTGTATGAAGAACTGTAAATCCCTAGATAGTCCTGTCCTGGTAGCAAGATGCTATGCATGGAAATGGCTTCCTTCCTTCTGTCAGGTCTTCACATTTGCACCACTTCATGTTTATATGACCTTACAAATTTCAAAAATTTCATACCAAGAAATACTGTAAACTTGAGTCACAGCCTTCTCTGCAGAAAATGCTTTGTAGAAATTCAAGTGGTTTTTTTAGTGACTACTTATGCAACTGTGACTATCCTTTTGCCATTTAGCTCAAAGCCTATATTTTTGAAGGATGTATGGTTAAGGCAAAGCCTTCATTGGAGGGGTCTGGCTGGCAGTGAAGCATGCTGAAAGCTACAACTTCCCTATACTGAGGGAACAAAGAGTATGTGCGAACTGCAGGCCACCAGAACAATGCACATGTAAGGGTACAAATGTATCAGTCCTTTCTTACAAGAGAAGATGTCTTCTGCCTGTACCCCTCCTGAAAGCAAAACCAGAAGGATATGAAAAGCTAGGAGGGATATTTAAGCCCCCTAGGTGAGGTTAACTTCAAGTCCTTTGAGCTTCCCTGTGACTATTCCATAAGCTTCAGAAAAAATTGGGAAAGGGAAAATTTGACTTCCTGACTGGCAAAATGCAAGGAAAATATGTCTTGGGAGATTTGATAATGGAAACCTTTCAAGGGAGAATTTCTCCTTGAATTTCCCTTGTTACAAGGGCGATATCCCTCTTGTCTTCCACTCATACTGAGATCTGGAACTACAGAGAAATTTTTAATTTACCAAAACTCCATCCACCATTGTGTTCTGATAATCAATACACAATAATAGCTGTAAAGAAGAAAGCTGGAAATAACTATGCAAACACACCAGTCATCCCTAAAATTGTGTTCTACTCTACCTTAGAGAGCAAAAACATACACTGAAAATACAAATAGATGATAATAGGGAGACATAGAAGATTAACTCCATGAATACAGACATATTGGGCCAGGGTTTTGCAGATTAGAAGTTTGGTGCAGAGATGATCACATTTGAACTTTGATGCTCATGTTAAGATAGTCTGTGAGCCTACCTTGTTGAGAAATGCAAACTAGTTGAGAGCTGGGAAATAAACAGCTCCTCTTGACAAGCTGCTAGAGACACCAACCACTGAAAAGAACAGGAGATGGCTGCGTAAGAAACAGGGGGTATCCAAAACCAATTAGGAGTCAGCAAGGCTCAGGTGAGAAGCTGCACGAGAACTATAGTTACAGAACCCTGTTTTGGTAATGGTTTTACTGAGCCAGACAGAAAGAGCACTTTTTCTTAATGATGTAGTGACAAACTAGATGAAGTGTGGAGCACATTCCAAGAAGCCCTTCAAAGCAAGGATGGAAAGAATGCTGCACATACATGCAAGACTTAAATACCTTTTGAGAGATATACAAGTGTTATTAGYTTTATGGTACAGCAGAAAAATGTTAATGTAAGGGAGGTTTTGATTGTTCCTTTGCCACGCATAAATAACAGCTTGCATAATCCAATATTCACAGTAAAATCTTTGGCCACACTCCAGAGAAACCCTCATTTCCATCTTTGTCTCTTGGGAGTCCTCTTCTGAAAGACTCCTCCTTTTTAACAGTTCAGCCCACATCCCTTTCTATTAGTATAAAAAGGAGAGTCAGCTCACCCTAACTGATTATCGTTCTGATTGAACATTCAGATCAGGTAGCTGCAACCTGTCCTCTAACCCCTTCCTTGCCAAACCCTTAAAATCATAGAATCATAGAATCATTAAGGTTGGAAAAGACCTCTAAGATCATCAAGTCCAACCGTCAACCCAACACCACCATG
>JAYKAV010003332.1:2666897-2726234 GCA_035582835.1 Phoebastria nigripes
AAAAAAAACAAAAAACCACAAAAACACTAAATGAGAAACATAGCCAAGGAATTCTGTGTGCCCCATGTATCTTAGCTCCTTTTGAAGCGCTCTCTCATTTGCAATGGCAAAATACCTTACAGTAGTTTCTGAAAGGTTAACATAATGCTGCAGTAATATTTTCTTTCCTTCCTTCAGTGGATTTATTTTGTCAATGATTGTTGTCTGCCTCAGCAAAACAGCTTCACCTCTCTTCTCTATTTAGCTCATGTGGGGCTGAATCCTGCAGTACTAGTCCCAGTGAAGTCGGTGGGAGTGCTGACTCTGTAAGAACCAGATGTGTCCCATTGAATAATTAGCCAGGGCTGAACGAACTCCCRGAAGTTGTGTATTCAGACAAGCATTCGCATCTAAAGGTTGTTAACCAAAGCAGGAGCCCCACTAAAACAACCTTCCCCACTGCCTCCCAATAATGCCCTCACTGACCTCTTCAAATAAATATTTCCACTAAAAAAAAAAAAACAGATAGAGATGAGATTTCAACACAGAGAAATGTTCCAGTATTACTCAACAAAAGATTGGAGCACTAAACCTTTCCCAACTGTAAGTCAATCTGATTTTTAAACAGAGGTCAGCTGTTTTTTTCTGCTGTAGAAATACGTGCAAAAATTCCAGGTAGAAACTCACTTTCTGAAGTTTTAATAAGCCAAAGTATGTCAGAGGCATAGGAAGGTGGAGCTCTTATTAATGTTGAGGAGTATATAGTAACCACAGCTTTTAGCAATTTAGCTATTAGAGTAGTATCTTATTGCCGCCTAGTTGCTGCCTTACTGCTACCTAGTTTCTAACTTATCTTCCACATTTTTCTTTCCAGCCAGTGCAGATACATTCTGTGAGAAAACAGGGGAGAAAATTTGTTCTCCTGGTGAAATCACTGAAGACTTAGTGTCTCATTTTAGTAAGAATTTAAAATTTACAATCAAATTGGGTGTTAAAGTCAAAAGCAGTCTTCAAATTTTAAAATGTCCTTTCTGGTAAAAAATAGCATGAACTATGCAAAACCTGAAACAGTCAGTAAATGTTTCAGGGATACTTTGACTAACATCTTAGTGATGATGCAACTCACTGGTAGATAAGGGCGCCGTTCACATTTTTTTTTCCTTGTTCTCATAGGAGATGAAATTCAACAACCCAGCAGAACTCCTCTGTGTCGCCRGTGGGATAGGGGAGAATATGGAGACGGAAGGTCTAAAATTCTGGACATTCATCCAAGGAACAAAATCCCTTTTGTAGCCTTTCTGTACAGGACCCACTGTTTGCCAGAACACGAGGCAGAGGGCTAGTCATTTGAGATTGAACATTGGTGCAACACACTTTTGCTCAGGGAAGAGGAACTTTACCCCTGAGAATGCCTTTTTCCAAGTGAGAAAGAGAAACAGGGCAAAAATATAGTGTTCATTAAAAGACTCCCTCTGGGGCTGTTTCCTAAAGGAATCTGCTTGTAAATTAACGTCTTTTGGCTCTGACTTGTCACCCTGAGCCCAGCTGGACATTGTGCTGCAAACCAGAAGTTCCTCCAACCACCACAGCTCTAGTTAAGCTGATGCCTGAGCAGCAGTATCAAAGAAAGATGGTACAGGACAACAAATCCATGTTGTCAGAAGATCCACATGGCAAGGGAATAAAGAAGTATTTTTTTCCTTTGTGCTCAACTTTTTTTTCATTACTGTTTTTCCTTCTAAGCTTATAAGGTGTATGGGTCTGAGCCTGCCACAGGTTCTGACTTGGCTTTGGCCAGGTACATTGGATTCCTTAAACCTAAATATTGAAGCCCACAGAAAACCTTGGAAAGCCCAAACTTATGAACATGTTCATAATTTGGGACCTGTCCTGTTGTGCGTGTCAGGGGCCTGAGGGTATCCCCCTCAGCTCGGAGCTGGGGCAGCCTCGTCCCAGTGGGGCTGTGGGGGCACCCACACACAGGGCCTCTCCTGGGAGCCAGGGCAGCTCAGGAGCCTTGGGGCAGCCCCCATGGCATGCAGCTCTGGGGGGACAGGTCACACACAGCCCAGTGGCCAGGTCCTGCAGGGCTGGCTCAAGGGTTGAAAGTCCCCGAGCTCACTCTCAGGGTGCAGCGCATGCAGGGGTGGCCTGGGGCAGTGAGGCTGTCAGGGCAGAGCAGTGCCCTCCCTCTGAGGCCAACCAGCCCCCTCCTGCAGCTCCGTGAGGCGAGCCAGGCCAGGCAAAGGATGGTAACCAGGGCTGGCCACAGCCTGGCCACCCCCCGGCATCACTGCAGGCCCCAGGCTCAGCTGAGGAGGCAGCCCCCCGGGACTGGATGGGGCTGGGACAGGGCTGCGTCGGGGCTGGAGGTCAGGCCGGGTCCAAGCTCAGCTGAAAGCCCTCCCAGTGCTGGGGTCGGCCCTGGCCGCATCCTGCCCACAGCACAAGGCTGTCTGGCCACGGTCCCCCATGGCCCTAGGGGAAAGGGCCTGCCCGCTGCGGCATGCTCTGAGCTGGCCTCAAGCCCCAGCGAGGGGACACCGCCAGCGCCCTGACAGCAGGATCCCAGTACAGGGCGTAATTTATTATCAAATGGAAATTTTATACTAAAAGCTATGACAATACAAAAGGGCAAGGCTGCTTTTGCAATGTTTATCTGAATGGGGAAAAAAAAAAGCATTGCTGAGGGATTGTTAGGCAACTGCCAAAGCAGGTTGCATTTTTTATGTCTATCACTCTGACTTTTAAAGTGTTGGTAACACGAGGACCAGGGGCAGCTCTTACCTTGGTGCCAGTGGTGTCCATCCCCACCAGGACTTTATAACCCTCAGTAAAACCTTCCTGAGTCCCATGTCCCTCTTGCACCAAGCATGGCAGCACACATGCTGGCACCACAGCACAGGGCTCCTGCTCCATGGCCCGCGGTGGGGACGCCCAACCGGCTAAAAGTCATTAGAGCTGCCACCAACAAAGACAGCTTCAGAAAGATAATTGGACATTTTGCACTATCAATAACCCTGCCACAGCCCCCTTCTGACCAGTCAGTTGACTGGTAGTCTGTAATTGCACTTGGATTAAAACTTACAGGAGCTCTTCAATTTTATTTTTTTCCAAAAATCTCCCTAAGGAAGCTAAAAAGGTATAAAGCAAAACAGAACAAATTCTGCAGGGAGACTCAAATTTGTTCTGCTGACAAACCCAAGAGCTTATTACTCCCAACACTGTCAGATGCTGCAGTGGGAGGGAGCAGGAGGTGGTCTTCACATCGTTAACAACACGCCCCAGTGCAATTCATATTGGGACAGGTGAGTTATAACTAGAGCTTGGGTTTCAGATGAGACATTATTGATCCTGCTCTGGCTTACCTGAAAGGCAGGGGCTAAGAGCCGCACTGCCACAGAGAAATAGGTCAGCATGGAAGAATGAGGCTTTGATGTTATCCTGATCAAAATGGCATCCCAGCCACGGCAAGCAGGGGAGGGGGAAGGCTGGGTGGCCGGAGAGAGTGGTCGTGACTCAGGTTCATTCTCCGATCTCTTTCTGGGGCAGGGCTAGTATAATCTAGCCCTTAATATGCAAGTTACTGGTGGATAGTACTATAAATATGGAACATCAAAATGTCATTTGCACAGTCACTTCAAGCAGATATGTCCTAGCACTCTCTTCCTTCTGTGCAGGAAAGATAATAATCTGTTAAACTTTCTCCTGGAACCATATTTTAGCATTTTAATTATAGACCCAACACATGCACTAAACACACTCTCAATAAAGGTCATGCCTTAATAAAGTCAGTACAGCATGCTTCTGTAACCCAGCAAGGTCACTACCTGAGAGGAATCACCAACAAGGCGACTGGCTTACTGCCAGGACAACCGGCAAAGTTACCGGGGCTGTTTCAGGAGGCCACTGCTGCTGTGGGCCAGCGGAGAAGTGCAGGGAGGCAACGTGCTGCCACTTATCCACACCAGTGTTCATCCACAGGAGAGCAAATTAGTTTAAATGTAATTATTATTTCTTTCTAATGGAGGGCTGCTACTGGTCTGAACATTATTCACTGGGTTATTACTGGTGCCATGGAGGAAGCCTATGCCTTTCTTCCTCCTTTGAGCACTATCTCCCTCTGCTGTCCTGCCGCAGCTCTGCGCCTTTACTCCAAAAGGTGACTTCTAAAGCGTAACCAAAATAAGTAAGTAGACAACTTGGACAAATACCTTGTAAAATTTTTGCTTAACACTATTTAGTTTCATCAGAAACACTTTAATGTCAGGAAGGGTCAGTTCCAAACGCTGGAGGCTTTCCAGTGGAAAATACATAAATAAAGAAAAGTTGGGAAATACATTTCTCCTTATGGAGCTGCCCAATCAGGTTTCCATTACTAGTAAGAAGTAACAAGCAGTAATGGCTTCTTCTCTGAGAGGGAAGTAACGAATTTCTAAGCAGCAGAGATTCTCTGAAAAGAAGTGAGTGTGAAAAGTGTTCTCAGCTTTTCCTTTTTGATGGAAAGAAAACATGGGGCAAATGTCTGACCAAGGCAAGGGGTAGTTCTTGCATGTCCCTGTATTCATATGCGAGATACCAGGACTCAAGAGGGCCAGTTCTGAGGATAGCCTATTAGGTGTATGGGGCTGGATAGCACCTCTGAGAAACCTAAAATAAAGGCTGAATAAAGGCATTACTCTCTCAGTTTTCATTGGCATGGATGATTAAGTCCTTGTGAGTTTGGTGATCTTCATCACTACTTCAGACAGCATGCTATCAGCCTCTCCAAGAGGCTCTGGGCGCTTCTTTGTTTGCAGATCGGCAGAACTCGTAAGTCAGTCTCAGTCCTGAATGGTAAAGTGCCAATGCACTTAGGATTTTGCTTTAACTGATCTTTTTCCAATGTTTTCATGAGAAAATCCAAAAGTTCATTTCCTTCCATAAGCCCACAATGAATATAATATTCTTGAAGCAGTAAGGTGAGCTCACACTAGTATTGCAGTGTCAATAGCTATTTTTATGTTCTCCATACCAATGGTGGATGAACCATGACAATACTGTCCTGAGCGATAAAATGCTTATTAAATCATGGATTGCAAGCATGAGGCTCCAGTCTTGATGGTTTGCTTTTTCAAACCCAAGTAAGATAGCAATTTGCTGATTGCATTGCTTTGAATTCTTGCAGGCAGTGTCTTAAGTTCTACTGTGATTTAACAGGGGCCAAAATTTATTCTTATTTGGTTGTGAGTCTTTCAGCACAGTCAGTGTATGCACGTGAGGACACATTTTGCCCCTTGCTATTTAATGTACACATTACAGTTCAAATTCTTCTCTTAAACGTACTTAGTGTGAGACACAGTGAATGATATTTTATTTACACTAGCAGTGGGCGAGGTGTTGAAATTTTCATTATTCCAATTTTTAATAGTGTTGAAAAAGGAGTGTCATGTTTCTCAGTCAGCACTATATTTTTTTGTACGACCTCTAAGTAGAAACACTGGGAGACTCTTGCTCCATACAAGTTAGGACAGAGACTGGAGCAGAGGTTCAGCATCATTCTGTAGCTCTGTGCAGTACCTCGTGCATCCAATTAACTAATGAAATCTGAATGATGAGGGCACAGGGGGGGAAATCTTTTTCTCCATAACATTCCCAGTTTGCAACAGACGAGAGCGTTCAGTCAGCGGTGGCACTGCCCTGTTGGAGTTACAATGTAAAGTAATAAACCAGGGTGCAGTGTCAGACTAGAGAGAAACCCGACCTACAGGCATTAACCTGTCTGTGTGGATCCAGGAGAACAAGGAGTTTTCAAAATCCTCTGCCTTGTTACCGATCCCAATGGCTCATTGGCAGAAGTCTGAACCCCTACATTAGCCATCTCAAAACAGCTTCCTCAGGTTTCTAGTGTTCAAATAACCTGATAATATTGTGCTCTTTCTGACACTATAAAAAAATTTTCCTAAAAATTACACAGCTTTTAATTCAGGTATTGGTTGACTGGTTTAGCATTCCTACTTTTACCCCAGCTTGTACATAATTCCAGAAAAATATAAACCAAACAACAGAAGCACAACAATTGAAAAGTGTCTCTGATATACACGGACCCAACATCTACACACTACTGAATTAGTATACTAATGATGTTACTGCTTTAATTAGCCATGCTACTGTGCCTGTACTGGACTCTTTCCCAAGAACTGTTCGGGTTACTGCATAAGGCAAGGACACTGATTTTCTTTTAATTCTTTTTTTTTTTTTTTTTTATTGACAGGGCTGCCAAGTTCACAGAAGAATCAATAACCAAGGATATTCACATAGGATAAGATTTACAATGCATGTTTCACAGACAGTAACAACTGGGACCTCGGAGCACTTACTGAAACCAACAAAATGACAACTGATATGTCCTCCAGTGAATCTATGTTAAGACGTTCTGTCTGCAGTAATTAAAAACTAGGTAATCTCACCTGTGTGAAAAGCCCACCATAAAATCAGCTCCACTTAGTAGTGTAACTTGACATGTTGACTTTTTACATCAGCAGCTATGTCCTCTAAGCCAGCCTCTGGCCTCACTATGCTAAGTAACACCTCCCTTAAGTCAAATCAAGTRAAGGACAGTAATGTGCTACCCGGTGTGCATATTCTTCTCAATTGATCCCTCTTGCTTTTCCTACTATCTCTTTCCTTCAGTATTATGTATGTGATGGTCTGGTAACCCACTAATTACACCTGAGCAAATTACACCTGAGCGAACATACAAAATATTTTTTCACACAGTTCTTTTTGTCATACATAAATTTTGTAGTAATTATATCTCTCAATTTTTTGAGCTTATTTAAGCAAACATGCCTGCTGTCAGTAAAATAGCTAAGTTTTCTGTTGTGTACTAATAGCTGTGCAAGACCTAGATATCACTGAGCACAAGGATTCCCTGGCTATTCATAGTGTACAGTATAAATTAAACTGATTCTATTTCTTCCTATACTCCAGAAACACCCTTAAGCTTCTACCAAAATCAGAACACACACACTGAAACAAGGAGTCTTTTCCGTACTTCTTTCATACGCATATTTGTACTGACTTCATGCAGCAACTTTTATGCAAAGAAATAACGAAGAAAAAAAAGGAACTAACCTTATCATAGGTTATTGCATGTAGGAAGTATTATAAATATTATTAATTGCTTGGCTCTCTTCCTTCTCTGTCATATTTCCCTCAGGTCTCTGTTCCATGCTCAAGGCCATTATTTGATGGGGGAGGTATAAAGCCATAACAGGCTGATGTAAATTTCCTTTGAGATGTCTTATATATCACAGATACCACGAGGGAGATGAAACAGCAATTTTGTTCCCGTTCATAAGTAAGGATGGAAGAAATGCTTCATCCGAAGAGAACTAAACTCATGCCCATTCTCTAATTAAGGCCAGCATAGTATATTATTCTTCAGGTAAATCTTTGATAACACTTACTGCCTTTTTCGGGTAGATCTTTGATAACACTTATTGCCTTTTTCAAGACCCCTTCTGGAAGGAGGGCTTGTAATTCTGAGGAGGAAATGAACAACTCGAAAACTGAGGAAGATAAAGAAGATGTCCATGTGAAGAGTCTTAGACATGCTCCATCAGTGTACTGAATTTTATGTTTCTGCTAAATTAAAATCAGAAACTCATTACAGAAATTGAAACAAGAAAGCTCAGGCAGTCACTTTTTAAGATCACCATCAGCCTCTGAACAGTTCAGAAATCTTTTGTCAGTCTAGTGTAGATACCTGGATTGCTGGTTTGAAAAGATGCAGATCTACGACTCTGGCAGGGATACTTTTGGCATCTTGGCTTTCCTGAGCATGCCAAGAAAACCACTTATTGACCTTAAAAAGCTTAATTAGGAATTCACCTGGCCAAATTTACAGAAGATTATAAAAAACTGGGGAGAATATTCATTTCGCAAATACTATAATGGGTCCATCCAGGGAAATAAAATAACACTTTAGGTGAGCATGTTCCATACCATGAACAAGTCTATGTCCAGTATCCGTTTCATCTCCACGTACTACCTTTAGAAATCATCCATTATTTAACATGCCAGAAGACCTTTTAATAAAACACCAATGAAGTGACATTTTAAAATATTTCTAACTTAACTACAGTCTCCAGCTTTTGACTAGCAGCACGTTTGTGCTGTTCAGCTGGTAACCTGATTTTTTCCCCCAAAGAATTTCACCATCCACATTAGCAACAAAGCAGATCCTGTGCAGCTGCGAGTATGTGCAAGTCTACTGCAGACAAGGGAGGTACTGTGCTTCTTTACAACGTTCAAGGTTCTATTCCAGAAAAAATTTAGGCTTTGATACACTTGTAACTGTCACAGTTATGTTTTCAGATGAGCCAGTTCATTTGAATAAACTGAGTGAAGTGACACTGTTTGTCCTACAGCTATCTTCAAAACTGGGTGATAAATACCAACTTTGCTACATCAATAAACCCTGTTAAAATTGTATAGCACAGCTCAAGAAGAAAAGAATTTGCTGAAATCCAGCTCTTGTTCAGATGTGGATAAGAAGCTGCTTTCACACACAGGTTTTGCTTGCAGCAGTTTAATTGGTGAGGCAGCAAAATCTCTGCTCAGCTAACCAGTATCTTACTCCTGATGGAAAGGATTGTTACCTATTCAACATATGCAGAGATAATCACAGTATTTTGCCATCAAAATCAATGGCACCACTTTATAAGCAGAGTAAAACTAGGGATGAGAATGAGTGTCAAAATTTAAGTGGGTAATATTGGCTGAAAAGTAGGAGGGAGGGGAACTGCACAGTCAGTTAAAATAGAGCATCAGGAATTGATGAGGAATGAGTTGGGGAGCCAGGAAAGTGTCTCAGTAGCAGAAGTTGGCATAGCTGATAATTGAGCTACATAGTCAAGAAGATAAAATATATATGTATGTTTCCTGGAGAATGGGTTTCCCAGAATTTTGTGTGCTATTGATTTTTTTTTTTTCACTTAAGTGACATATTTCGTTTTCTAAACTGCTTTCACTGAGGCTCTGTAGTGGTAAAACCAGAACTGGCAAAAAAAAAAAAAAAAAAAAAGTGGTGATGCACTCAGATATAACAGTAAAATGGACCATATAAGGGCTTGCACAGGCAGAAACTGGCAATGTTGTAGATATTCTTAAAATTTCAAGGGTCAGGCTCCACCAACACATTTAATCCTATTAATTTCAGTGGAAGTCTTCACTGATAAAGATACTAATCAATAAAACTATGGAGAACAGCAACCAACCCTTAAAGGGGATGGCATCACTCTAAGACTTCTATTCTTCTGGGTCTATTGCAGGGCCATTATAACAGTTCTAATACATTTATCTTTCTCAGTATATAACATTTTAAAAATCACTTTACCTTCTATTATCGAGGTCTTAACCCTATATATTTGGAATCTCAAAATGTATCTTTCGCGCTAAACATTTTTTGCTGTCTGATGCTGAACTGTAGAGGACTATTGTATCTCCATCTTCAAGACATACTTTCAAAATGCTGATAATACTGTATGATAAGACTGTCACATATAATTACTAGGCTAGCAGTTATGAGGACATTGGTATCTGATTCCCTTAGGTCTACAAATATATGACCATAATATTGCAAACAGCTGTCTATCAACAGCTCTGCTTATCAACATCTATGTGGAAGGGTTTAAATATCTTCTCTCGATGCTTATGAGCTAATATTCTCTGCTGCCTTTTCTGCAGCACGCAAGGCCAGCCTAACTGCCAATCCATGCTCTAATCTCAGTGAGACCAGAGGAAAAAAAAAAGCCAACAGAACTTACAGCGCTGTCTTTAGAAAGATAGTGAAGGTCAGACTAATCAATCATCTCAAATAAAAATGACACTACATGAAAATGCCTATTTTGTCTGAATCCATATTAATTCCTCCCTAACAGAACAATGATGTCCTGCTTCACAAAGCAAGTCTCATCACTGTTTCTAGGAAAGTACTTGCAGCAATTCTATAATCAGCTGCTGAAATATCCTCCTAGTTTATTCAGTGCCTGTACGCATTCATCCCATTCCATACAAAATATTGCATTCCCTGCAGTGTCACGTAGCATCATCTATTTCAGTCACGTTACTAACAACATTTTCTCCAGTTTTTGGAAGCCATGGAAGTATAAAGTCATGCAGGAATATGATCCTGTTGGTGTATAGCAGATAGGCAGCCCTCAGTTTCTCATACGTTTAGTAAAATAGTTACTCCGAACAGTAACAAGATCAATTCTTTCGGAAATACATTAAAAAAAATTGTTACATTTTTACAGCTAACACCTTAGCTGGTGTGAATTAGCAAAGATTGATTGACTTTGTGTTAATTCAACCCTCATTGGCCTAAATAGACTAATGCTAACTGGGGATCTGACCCTGACCAGCTGATCCTCTGGAAGCTGCAGAACCACATTTGAAAAAGGACAGCACTCTGAAAGACATTAAGTCTAAAAAAAAAAAAAAAGGCACGAAGGAAGGTAGTTGGGTGGAGAGAGGACTGCCTCAGTGGGACAGCCATAACAGAACTTACCCATTAGGCTACAGCACAGAATTCACATGGGAAATACTGCAAGTGTTTCATCCCAGAGCAAGGCTTTCATTAAAGACCTTCTTAGATCCAAGTGAATCCAAGCACCAGGCACAAGGCCCATGGAAACCAGGCTTCATGAGTTTTACCACCTGCAGATCTGCTTCTTACGTTACCTTTTCATTATTTGTTTTGATCAATAAAGTTTAGCTCATGTACCATGAAAAACAGCCTTCCATTCGGGTTCTTCCTTACTGTTCTTTGAAACATTGTTCCCTGTGGGTGTCTAACACATCTTTCATCCCTGTTATAGTTGCTTACAAAGCTCTTTCCTGTTTTCAGCATTTTTAGTGGGTTTTGAAATCTATTTCTGTAATAACACTGAAGTCCTAGCTTGGCAATTTATGAAGAGCTTCCTTAAAATTCAGATAAATTATGAACTGTCAATGTCAATCTTGAGTGTAATCTTATCAAAAAACTTGAGGTTAATTAGGAAGGATCTCATCCTTCTAAATCCATATAAGCTTAACATAATAATTGAGAGTTGAGATCAATTACTCATGGTATGTCAAGGGTATGAACTTATATGGTAATGATTGAGTGCTTGGCCTGAATGCTCAAAAGTCAAGGTCAGAAAGCATGCCAAATGCTCACTTAAAATTTCTTGAAGTCACAAGTGGTGGGGTGGGGGAGGGAATGGAATGAAAGTCTTATGTGTAGGACTAATAGCTAGGGTGCATACTGAGCTGAACCTTTGAGGCCAAATTCAAAAGTCATTGTAATAGTAAATACAGAGAGAAGCTGGGAATTACTGAGTCTGAAAATGGGATCGGCAATAGTTCAGAAGCATTTTCATGAAGTAATTCAGAAATTCCATTTCACAAACATGTATCTAGTTTTCCCAGTGGGTTAATAACTGTAACTAAACTAAGGCCCTCTGTCCCATGCAGCACATGAGACATTCATTGTGGCACAGACTCACCTTAACACGACACTGACCCTCCCTTCCAAGCACAATCTTCATAACATTCTCCATTCTTCTGGAAACACACTGCCACTCCTACTTTAATCATATCAAGACATGGAGAAAAGGAGAGTCCTAAAGCAGTCCTGCTCACTCTGGGAGGCAACAACAAAAAAGCCTGGAAGAAGATTGATCTTGTTTTTCTTGATTTTTCCTTTTTTGTTATTTTTCACTTTTTTTGTTACTGCCTTTTGTTTTTTTTTTTTTTTTTTAAAGAAAAACCCACAGCCTATAAAACATATTGTCACCAATATTCTTGAAGGAGCTGCCTCCCAAATGAACCATTGAAACAGAGAGTGGACTGGATGTGTATGAGTGTATCTCTCTCATTGCACCAGAAGTCAAGAATAAAATCTTCAAGAAGAGGATGCAAAATTGTAACAAATTACTTACAGCCTTGGATATGGCACTCGATTGCAACTGGGATTTTTACTGTCTAAAGTAGTCTCTGTAGGCTTACTCTGTAGGTCAGAGAAGGTAAGGACTTGCAGAGAATTCATCCCAAACCTCTCAGACACCGTGGCATTGATAKTTTGCACATAATTCCCCCCATCCTAAAAATGGGATGATCTTACAGTGAGATTGTGACACTAAGCACACTGAGAGGATCTCTCCACTGATACAAGGCAGTGTAGTGTAAAAGATTAAAATCAGACCTGAGCAAGCTAGCTTAGTTACCAGGAGCAATATAATGTGTTAACACAGCGTTCCACCAGGCTGGTTTGCACAATCGGCAAATTCCTGTTCTGCAGAGCACTGCCCAGGCAGGGCTAAACAGTCCTGGTACCAGGCTAGCCCAGTGAGGTGCACTGTCCCTCCAAGGTAGCTCAGGACTCCTTAAGGGCAATGCAGCGCTGGCATAAGCTTTAAAGAGTGAGGAGCTTCAGTTCTGCAGCACATGGGTACCATACAGCAAGATGAATACATGCGAGACTCAAGGAACATTTCAAATCTTTTGCAATTATATTCCAACCTTTCTGCACAAGAAGACTCCTGGTGAGCATTCCCTGGAAGGTAGTGCTTCTCCCTCAGTATGCTCACAAAACCTGTGCCACCTGAGGCCACCACCTTGGAGAGTGTTATGGCTACAGGAAGTTCAGCAAAACTTCAGTTGTTATGCTTAGGCTACTATGGCCAGAGCTTTTAGTTAGCTAACTTCCACATTGCACATTATGAATACAGGCTGCCACACAGGAAGCCAGGACTCCAGGCTTGTGACCAAGTCACAGCATGCCAGCTGTGCTGATGTGACTCCTGGTTGTGTGTTCCCAGCTATAGGACAGAGGTTTACCTTTGCATTTGCCGTGAGCTAGGAACGCACAGTGGTGCCACGTAATTTGTCAAGCCACAGTAGCTTCATCATGTGTTTGCACTGTAGGGAGCATGGAGGATGAAGGAAATCTGCAGTGGAGAGAAAGTGGTACAAGTTTGAGAACAGGAATCAGGGAAAAAATGAGGAAAGGTAAGAAAAGAAGAACACTGTGTCAGGAAAGTGAAGGGGGGAAGTGATGAAAACTTCCTGGTAACTGCCTGGACCCACTCTGAAGCAATATCTGAGGAGCTCTCCATCCTCAGAGGTATGCTTTCTGTTTCTTTTTGCCCTACAAATCTACTCACAGCATTAAATTCATATCTTCATTTCCAAACCCATTACTTCAAACCTTATAAATGCTTAAATATTTACAACAATACAAACTCAGATGAGGCAAAGGTCTAAAAAGCCTTTTTGGATATTCAGACAATAAATTTATCAGGCTGTTGTGTGAAAGCCTTTTTGAGAGTCTATATCCTGCTGGTATCATTACAAATCCTCAGTCTATAGCTTGGCTCACTGAAGACCTCAAGCACGTCTTTATTAATATACTTCCCAGAGACCCAGGTTACTCCGTAGAGTAACTGTATTTTCTTATCAGTCAGCTACTACATATAACATCATTATGCATAACCTTTGCAATTAGGCTGAATCTTTAGTGATCACCTGTGGCTTAGTGTTCTTTTTGTCAGTTCCTCAAAGTCAGAAGATGTATTTTTGTCATCTACTAGCTCTGCAATTGCCAGCCCATAGCTTGACTGGTTATTTAATGCCTGCAGAACAGTTTTTGAATGCTGTCCCATGCTAATGCTTGACAACTACAGTTGTCATGACTACTCAGCACCTATGCGAGGGCTGTGTTGGACAGCTACTGCGATGATTCCTTGGCGTTTTCCCTAAACATTAGCATCCCTGCCTCAAAGAGTTCTCTTACAGTCTCTGAGAGACTAGACACAGAGGCATCTTGCCATCCAATGGAGGAGGCACTGCAGCGTCAATTTGAAGCTGACCACTGTGCCTGCCCATGAGGCTCCTGTGGGCATTGCACTGTGCTAAATGACATTTTCCTGGTAGCAACACAATGCGAAGTCCCTGGGCCTCTCTGAGAGCCAATATGCCATCACCAGCTGGTCCGACCAGGCCTACCTGCCGTGTTTAGCACGTGGACTACTGGAACCAGAGGGAGGTCACAGCACTTCTCTGCAAACTTACCATTCACACTACAGGTATGTGCCAGTGTGTGTAAGTGAGTCAAGTTAGGAGCCTATAATGTGAGGCTTGCCCTGTAAAGATACAGCCCTTCTTATTTCCTTTAATAAGGTCAGTTGCAAGATGGTCACAACCTTTCCATGTATTCTTTCCCCGGCATCTATTCCCATCATTTCAGAAACTAAGCCCCATAACTCACCCCACAAACCCTTTCTGGCTTCCAGAGATACACCACAGTCAAAATAACCTAGAGCCTTAAGTTCAAGATGAATATTTTGATGCTAGAAGTAAAAGCAGAACTGTGCTTCATTTCATTGCTTCTAGAGTGGGTTTTGACACTAGCTTAATAGTGGTCGACTCACAAATCAAAGACTGTCTTTGAGAAAACTTTCTGTGGGGTTGATAGACAGCTAGCATACTCTAAGGCATTTTCTTCTGCATTACTTGGCAGGAAGCCTGAGACAGTTTGAACAACACTGTGCACAACGTGCCCAGCTCAGCCAAAACTCATTAAGGGTCTTGTCTTCTCTTGTGCGCTTTGTGAAGCACATTACTGCACCCCTGATGGGCAGCAGTTATGCTAAGATTAAAGATCACCAAATACCTTTAATGTACCAGTCAAATTGCATTTCTCAGCTGTGTATACATTGGTAAATGTTCTGCTGCTTTACCAGATGAAGGATGAAGATGTAATGGCTGTTCTCCAGCTACTGAGCTTGGTTAAGGAATTGCTCTGAAAGAGGTTTCATGGGATGATAATTTCAGCAAAATGTGAGACAGGTGCTGAAAGATGCTCAAGTTCATGACTGCATTAACTCTGGTTGCTATTGAAAGACTCCTCCCTGGTGAACAATGTAAGACACGTGTGTCTTTGATCACTTTGAAATATATTTTTAAAGAGTTGCTCTGGATTTTGCCCTGGGAGTCCCACTGATTTGTGAGGCAATCACTTTAGTTAAAACTCCATTCACAGTTAGCTTGAGAGCACTGCTGACTTGCAGCATTACAGATTGAAGGGAGAATGCACTGTTGTATTTCTGCTAAACTGGGTGTTACAAATACCCTCTTTCCTCCTTCACGTACTTTCCTCTCTCTCTTTTTCAGTTTGTGGGAGTGTTCAACTACTGTGACATTTGCTAACTGGTTTCATTGTTTTAATATTGCCAAACAACCACCACCACCACCCTACTTTCAGATGTTTACAGAAGTAGACTTTCCTATGTCAGCCAGTTCATAATAGAGGGGCCTTAAGCGAAAACAGCCTTCTTGATAAAGGGTAGTTGCCCGATCTTGGCATGATAATTTGATCTCTTTTTTCTAAATGCAAGAAATATAAAGGAAAAACACTTCTAAAACTGGCAGTTTGTGATACCTTCCTACATTGGACTTACATCTTCTGCAACTTACAGCATCTGAACCACAAGTGTTTGTATCCAAGGATCAACTGAGTAACCATAACAATGATGAGAAGAATATCAAAACCTAGTTAAAGGTGGTGAACACTCAGCTCAGCAGATGTAGGTAGGGATAATAGGTCACAATATGGAGTTAAGAATGAGATAAATTTCAGAAACAGAAGTGGATGGATTTGCCTTATGTAAACTCTGTGCCTGCTAAGACACAGGACAAAACAGCAGATGAACTGGGGGAGTGAAGAGGAGGGAGTATATTCTGCCAGAGGGATTTGCTTTCCCATTCTTACTTTTCCTATTTTCACTACTGCAAATTCCCTCTCCACCTGCTCTCCCATCTACAGCTGGCTGGGATGAGAAGCAACTACAGGAACCATCACACTGATAACTCCAAATTCACATTTTTTGTTAGGAAAGTAACATGAGCCTGGTCCTTCACTCAATGAATCTATACTGATTAACATTGGTCAAGGCCATCCCTTAAGCATCATTCACACACAATGATGCTACCAGTGGTAAATAAGGCGAATAATTCAATGAGTGCTCAAATGCTATGAAAATGACAGATGAAAGCAGCCTCTGCTTGTGGTATCAGTGGAAATATTTTTGCGTTGACTGGCTAAATCATGGAACAGAGATATGAAAAACAGGTACAAGACATCTAAAGCAAAACTTGCCAAGAAGTGGACAAGATTCAAGAACAGACAAGGCAAGGGGATGTACAATATGAAAAGGATTTCAGCCAAATATGGGTAGCTCAAGAGGAGCTGGAAAGTATGACAGAGATTTTTAAGAATAGATTTGACAAGGATCTTCAATGCACACCGCCTTTGTCAGTAGCTGATAGGAGTCCTGTCAAAGCCAAGTAGTGACAGGCTTTCTTCACCATGCAACCCAGAGGCATCTCACTCCCAGCATCAGTAGACTGAGACAAAGTGCCCGTAGAGCTTATCAAGTTAATCAACCAGTTCCAAAATGAGTCAGGTTTGAAGGAAAATCAGCTGGGGAGATGGTGTTACTAAAATTGTTCTAAAGCAACCAGACTAGGAAAGGAAGAGAGGAAAGGAAAACATCATTGTTTTAACGATACACGCATTTTGCAGGGTTTTAGACTTAAGAGACTTTCCCTGCATTAGAGCAATCAATTAACAACAGAAGGTAAAAAGAATTAGTTGGGATTAGTAGCTGCACTCACCAGTCAATTTGGAGTTGTGCATGAAAGCAACAACCAAGATGCAGTTTAAAAATTGTACACAAGATGGCATGAGGATGCTCCACCAGAATTAGCTTAGTATTTGGTGCACCAACCCCAATGCCCTTATATGACTCTTCTGTTGGAAACACACGAGGACAGGAGCTTAAAGAATAAGCTGTTTACTCAGAGCTGTACCATGGTTAACAAACATACATACAGTAACATCCTGAAACTACCTTGACCTTTAACCAAGATGCTCTGTTGTGTTTGAGATCCAAGCTCATCTTTTGCAAGCACAGCTAACCCCAACTTGTGTTTAGTCTATAGGTTTTAAGAATGCCCTGCTCAAAGCAGAATCATGGGATATGTTAGGCAAATTCTTGGATGTGAAAAGCCTTAATTTGTATATTGCACAACTATTAATGATCTCATGAAATCATTTTGAGAATCAAGTAGGGCAAAGAGGACATCAAAATAATTGACTCCTACGCTAGGATTAAACTTGGAAAATAAAACAATGAGCATCTGGAAACACAAGCAAATTTGCTGGAACAAGAAAAAATATGTACAAAAGAGTCAGTTTTGACCACAGATAGAGTTTCCAGACAAAGCCTATTGTAGTGCTTCTGCTAAGCTCATGCAAGAATCACAGACTCACACAGAGCTGCTGTGGCAGGAAGGCACCTCTGGAGATCATCTAGTCCAACCCCCACTCACAGCAGGGTCACCTACAGCAAGTTGCTCAAGGCCATGTCCTGTCAGGTTTTGAAAATCTCCATAGCCTCTCTGGGAAGCCTCTTCCAGTGTTTGACCACCCTTACAGTAGAGTAGCAGTTTTCTCATGTTAAGTGGAATATCCTCTATTTCAGTTTGTGCCCATTGCCTCTCATCCTGTCATGGGGCACCACTGAGAAGAGTCTGGCTCCCTCTTCTGCACTCCCCCTGCCCCCATCAGGTATTTATACACATTGATCAGACCCTCCTGAGCCTTGGGAAGCATCTGTGAGCCTTCCCTGTTCCAGGCTACAGTCCCAGTTCTCTCAGCCCCTCCTCATATGACAGATGCTCCAGTGGACTTGCTCCAATATGTCTGTCTCTCCTGTACTGGAGAGCCCAGCACTGGACCCAGCACTCCAGATGTGTCACACCAGAACTGAACCGAGGGAAAAAGATCACCTCTCTTTACCTGCTGGCAATGCTGGTCCTAATGCAATCCAGGAGGCTATTGGCCGCCTTTGCTGAAAGGATGCATTGCTGGCTCATGGTCAGCTTGGTGTCCACCAAGGCCCAGGGTCTTTTTCAGCAGAGCTGCTTTCCACCATCTGGTTGGCCTTCAGCCTGTACAGGTGCCTGGGGTTGTTCCTCCCCAGGTGTAGGACATTGTTGAACTTCCTGAGATTCCTGTTGGCCCATTTCTCTAGCCTGTTGAGGTCGCTCTGGATGGCAGTCCAACCTCCTGGTCTGTGAACAGATCCTCACAGTTTTGTATCACCTAGAAACTTCCTGAGGGTGTACTCTGCCCCATGAATCCAGGTCATTAATGAAGATGTTAAACAGTATTGGACCCAGGACTGACCCCTGGAGTACACCACTAAGGACTGGCCTCCAGCTGGACTTTGCACCATTGATTACATGAAAGAAGAATGCACCAGTGAACAAGGGTAGGTATGTCAGTCAGTGTTGGAAAGCTGCTGATACTTAGGAAGCATTTCTGAAAGACAGTTGGTTTTTCCAGTCATTGTTTCAGGGTGGAAGACTGAAAAAGACCTGAATGTAACGCCCTGAAATACCACTTATGTCAGATCAGATGTGATAAAGGTAAACAACAATGTCAGGATTTGTGGGGGAGGGGAAAAAAAAAGACACAAATGGATTGTGCCAAAAATACGGAGTACAAGCACGTGGGGACTGTCTTTTATCTCAGAAAATGGTAAGCTTTCAACAGAAACAAGTATGTCCTCTATAGTTTTAGGCAGTAATAAATTTGTTGGTTATTCACCAGATAGTCATTTTCTCCAAAAACGATTATCACTATAGTCAGATTAAATGACAAGACTTGGAGACCTCAGGAAACATATGGATTTTATAATAAGAGCAAAAACATCAAGTGACTTATTCACATTTAATTCCTGGTAAGGGTTATAAATTTAATAGAAAAAATAAGGTTATTAACTACAGCAACATAATTTTCCATGTGCATCAGTGAACTGTGTAAAACATCTGAAGGGAAACTTGCTACGGAGGAGATTGAAGGCTAGATACATTGAGAAATTTTGTGCTGTCCTTGCCTACCTATCCTTTAATCAGCTCTGCTTCACATCACTGAAACATAAAATAGAAGTGTTGTTATTTAAGCAGTTTGGAAATATTTGTAATTGGAGATGAAGGAAAGGAAAATTTGTAGGAAGATCAGTACACCAGAAAAGTCAAGAAAAGAAGGATGAAAATGAAACCATAAAGCAAAAGCACCTTAACCTACACCATTATTTTTCACTGCCCTTAACACCTAAGTTAAGAACACCTGAACACCCTGCACTTGCAAGTGTGGTTTTGTGAAATTTGGACATCCATGACATTTGGACATCAGTGACAAGGCCAGTTTATGGAGCTCCCACGCCCTCCACCCTTTCCATCACCTATGTTCTCATCCCCAGTTCATACCTACTCCTTGGGTACCTAAGATGTGCTGTTACATGGGTATGTTTCGAACGCCTTTCTAACGCAGAACCGAACAGGGTCATTTCACTTGGTCCTCAGGAACTGCAGCATCACTCGTAGCTGTACTGGGGGCTCAGTACTAAGGCAGAGCCAGGGAAAGGCAGGGACTTCTTGAGCTAAGACTACATTTGTGAAGCTACACCTTAAGCATCAACAGGTTAATGTTTGTCACAAAAGTCTGGTCAACAAAGGACTTCAGCTAACAGGTATCAGCTCAGCTTTAAAAGGCAACTAAAATAAGACCCAGCCTAAAACCTGAGCCTTGCAGATGTTGGCAGTAGGTCCTTGGACTCTATACATGGAAGCAGGGCACACTGAAGTGGTAAACATTCCTGAAAATGCGCAGGGACAATTCCCTGCCCTGTTCCCTTTCAGGGAGTGCTCCACACTCCTACCTGTGCTGCCAGGAAGAGTAGGAATTCGTCCTTATTTCTCTTCCCCTCAGTTAGCTTGACTGGAATACATCTCTGGGATGTGGGAAACCCCCATTCAAATTTCATCTCTGACTGGAGTAAGGATTGTAACCTCAATGATCTCCCTGAAGGTGACATCACCACTGACCTTCACTTATTTTTAGACAGATTGTTGTCAGTCTCACTTGTCGGTTTTGTACAGAATACTCAAATATTTCCTGAGCCAAGGACAGGGTTAGGTTAAAACAGTCACTGGGCAGCTCTGAATACCAATCTCTGCCCAGTGTTTTCCTCAGACAGGAAAGTCCCTCTGTAAGTCAAGCCTGACATGACATAGGCTATTACCTAACTGTTTCTGTAGCTTGAAGCACATGTATTGCTACCAACCACAAACTCCTACTCCTTGAAGATTTCCTGGATTGGGAGTACCATTGAAGAATCTGTTAATCTTTACTTTGTTTTCATACTTAGCTGAAGATTAGACATTACCCAATGATTAGATTGAGAAAGGTAGCAACCCAAAACTTAGAGAAATTTCTGTATCATACCCTTACCAATCAAAACAGAATGACAAGCCAGAACTGGAACAAACTTTTCTTCGGTCACACATTAGATTTGAATAAAGCTGTACTTTAGTGGGATACGTAAACAGCTTGTCATACTTACCATTATCATTACTCATGAATAAAAGCTTGCATAAAAGTGATGTAAATAAACAGAACCTACTCCTGTTTCTGTTGAGGGGTAAAAAATTATCAATTGGAGTCAATAGCAGCGCAAGAATACCTGACTTGGGTCAGAGTTACCTACTCTCACATCTAAGCATGTACAGTTGCTCCTGAATTGGCTGTCTCTCCAGAGAACATCAGCAAGAAGGAGTGGGCAGGGGTCTGACCTCAGTTCATACTGTCTGACTAATATATTTGAATCAGGACAGAGTACAATATAATTGGCTAAAGATACAAGTAAGCAGCACCACAGAAACAAGAGGAAAAAAAAAAAGAAGCATAGAAAGAGTCATACCTTAGAGTCAGCTCCCAGAAACCACTACTCTCCAAGGCTGCTCCTGAGGGAGGATGTTTTATGCAACTCGGGGTTCAGGACAAAGGTATTATTGTAGGCTGTTGTCTCTTCTGTAGCATAGGAAAGCCCTTCAGGCTACCTGCTTCAGTTTTCTTCTAGTTATCCCAGTAATTCCCAAACTTTCAGCTGAACTTGATTCAATAAGTCCTCCAGCTCTAGCACAAGGATCCCATCTCCTCACACCCTTTCCAGTCACTGAAGTACAAACTCAGGTATCTCCCATTCCTCCCTAACAAAGCACATTGTATCTCTCATTTGCAATCTCTCTCCCAGCTCTTCCTTTCCAGCAGCTATCAACACTCCTGAAGTCTATATAGTCTGGTCTTCTGCTAATACTCAGAAGTAAGTAGGAAACAGCAGTACAGAGGAAATTCCTACCTACTCCTCTTTATGGCTCCTCTGCCCTGGGAACTAAGTGAAATAGGAGCATCCTGACTTGTCTTCCCAGTGCTTTTTCCTAAACATCTGGCTTCTCTCCTACTGTCTCCACCAAAGCTGTTTCTTAAGTCCTCCTTTATTTTGCTGTCCTTCTCTGGAGAGTCTTTGAAGGCCTCTCTCTCTTACTCATTTTTGCTTCTGACTCTTTCTCCCTTTCTCTTTGGAAAGAGACAGTACAATTCTCCTTTCTGGAACTATGTTTCACCCATGACAGACTTCCCCTTGGAGTCAGGCCACTGTCAGATCTTCCACCTGCTGAGCATTAGAGCCGTACAACTCAATTCCCAGTGACTGCTAGTCATCTTTCCAGTGCTTTCTTTTAAAGAGGCCACAAAAGAGACTCTAAAGAAAATCCCTTTAAGGGACATGATTGGCAACTTAGGCAGAGTCTACTCATTTAAATTAGTCACCTAGACTCAGTTAAAATTAATGGAGTGGAAAAAAAGCGGTTCAGCAGCAATTCATTTCATCCAGAAATAGATATCTAAATGTGATTAGGTGGTTTGCACCCTAAAAGCTCTTATTTACCACTCAAAAAAGGCACTGCACAGTGACTGTCTTGGATGAATACCTCAATACTGCAGACATCTAAAGAGGTATGAAAAGAATGGCAGCCAAAGTAACCCTAAGAGAAGAAGAGCTCTAGCTCCATCGTCAGCATTTTCTCTTTTAGATGACTGGTAATCTTATTTCATATTCTTTCTTCATTCAGCTTTGCATATACTTGCGGAGATGGCAGAAACATTTAAAATATATCTTAATTGTTCAAGGAGAATAGGGACACATTTTTCGTAATTGTTTTTGGCCTTCTTTTCAACTAGCTGTGTACACTACTGTATATGCAACACTGGTTGAGTACTTGTAAACACATTCACTGCTTTATTTTATGTCTTTATAACAATCTTTATTCACCAGCAGATGTTATGTCGTATGAGTATACTAGATACCCATCTGTCCCACGTACGTTTCTAAAACACAAAAGTCAAAGGCTGAGTGCTCCCACCAGTGTGGGTACACAAGGTCATTGCTAAGATGTACTATTGTTATTTTTTAAGGAAACACATTTAGGCATAAAAGCCGATTACAAGGCACTTATGTAAAAATGGCTATATTAAGCCTAGATGCTTTGCAAATACAAGATCTTTACAGTGCAGGTATAACTCATTCACAAAGTCAGTGGGAGTTTCACCAAACACTTCTTGAATGATCAGAAGCCTGAAAAACATGACCCTTGAGAGAGTATAGAAAGAACTGGGCTTGTTTAGTCTAGAGAATTGAAGACCAAGAGGTGACATGATAACAGCTTTCAAATATGTAAAAGGTTGCTACGAAAAAGGAAGGAAATAAACTGCTCTTCTTATCCATTGTGGAGAGGACAAAAAATAGGCTTAAATTGCACCAAGGAAATATCAGTTTGACACTAGGAAAAGCTTTTCTAAGTGTAAAGACAGATTGCCTAGGCTGGCCACGAGGTCCTTATGCTGGCAGCTTTTAAGAACAGGCCTGACAAACATCTATCAGGGTGGTTTAGGTAGGACTGATCCAGTGTCAGGGCAGGGGGAATGACCCTTCAAGATCCTTTCCACCTCTGTTTTCTATCAATTTATAACTCATTGAGAAGCAGCATTAAGCAAAACCTGATTATATTCTTGGAAAATCTTAGTATGCTTTTTATTCATATATCAACATTATCACATTTTATTAATTAGCATATTTCATCAGGCAAATACAAACCAAATACAAAATAAAAACAGTTGCCAAAGAGGAGCCACCTGTTTGATGACCATGGAGCAACCCACATCCATGGAGCTCAGCAGCTCTCAGCCCACTTGCCTCCCTGCTGGGGATGCTCAGACAGCTCAACTAGGCTGCCAGATAAGAGCGGCTGTCCCTGAGAAGATATATAATTCTCAGATGTTATTATGATACTCCCTCCTATAAAATCCATGTGATGCTCCTTCTGCATCTTTATGCCCTCCAAATACGCATTATAATTTCCATAGCAAATTTCCCTAAAATTGAAGGCAAATATACAAAACAGACTATTTACACTGATATGAATATCAGTTTGTAGAGTTCTTTGTTTTGTAGGCATCTCTGGTTTTGTAATGATGAATTTGAAGGGTAAAATAAAAACTCTTTACACCAGGCACAGCAAAGTGCTCTGAATTTAGAGTGAAAGTATTCTACTGTGTCTTTTCTTAAGAAATGGATCACATGTAATTCAGTGATAGAAATATTGTCTCTTAACCTAATTTTTTAATGCAATCAGACTGACCTCTCCTACACACAGTAATTGAAAAAAAAGAAGAGCCTCCAACAGACTAAACAGAAGCTACCCTAGTTTTTAATCAATAGTCCTATTCCCACTGGCTATGTATTTCAGTTCAGAACATTGTAATTAAATATAGTAATGAGCTGCATTTCTTTATGAATGAAATTTCTTGTTTTCATATATATATATGTTAAAAGAATACCCTATAAAGTATTTGCTGCTAAAATCCAATCATGATGAGTCTAAATAAAATAAAAATGTAAGGAGTCTTTAAATTTGAAGGAGAAAATCCCTTTAATTCTGCCAATGAAATATTTTAGTGTCGTGGGTTTTTTGGGTTTTCAGAATACTGGAAAGATATTAGTAGTATTGTTCAGACAAAACATTACATATTATAAAAACATATTATAAAATGCCACTTAAATTGAAATTCAAGAGCCTACAGATACTTGATGTCATATTCAACCAAGTGTTCCCACTGATTTCCTGTAGATCTGCATGCAAGATTAAGGTGAATGGGGTTTCAGTCCTACGTAGATATTTTGAACTTATTTTCCTTTGAAATATGTAGGTTTAAAATAACCCATAAGAATGTTCAAGCCTGAACAGTAATACTGGAAAGTTCACATACAGCCTACCATTTTGCCCATGGGCAGTTTATGAAATTGTAATTAGAACTACTATTGCTTAGCAATCACACGCACAGAAGTACTAAAAGATTTAGGAAACATAATTGCATTTCTAATAAAGATTCACCACTTCGTGTTAATAGATGAAACTATGATTTCTTCTTAGAAGTAAGAGAAAAAAATCCTTGTAATTTTGCTATTTAAAAAAGGCTAAAAAGCCATAAGAAGGTGCTATGAGGACAGGAATATCTTCTTTCTAATCCTCAGTGATTAGTAGCATATCTACAGTGATTCTGCTTTGCATAAGAATATCCTTTTGCCCTTGACTTTATGGCAGGCTAAAGTTAATGGGCCAAATACATCCGTTGACTAAAATGGTCTTACTCTAAGGATAAGTTTGGCTTACCATACAGAAACACGGTTGAGAGCAGCCTAGAGAATTGTAATCATAAGAAATAAACCTACATCCTGGCACCACCTCTGAAGAATGTTGCTTGCCTTAGATACATATTCAAGGTCAAATTAGAACAAACAAATGTTGTTTTCAAACTATTGCTTCTTGGATTAGTAAGTGATATATTGATTTACTTAATTTTTCAGCTCAGAGCCAAATATTTCTTACTAAGAGATCAATTCTTTAAGTATCACATGCACAGAAGTAGCCTGTACATACACATGCACAGAAAGATTGCATAGAGGAAATGAAATGGATAGCTTTTCCCCAAATTAGACACATCGTAGGCTGGTTTCTGCCACACCTAATATCACTTTAATAATAGTGCAAATTAAATAGCAACCTTTACCAGATGTGTGTCCCATGAGAGAACTTATTCAGCCAAATCTGCCTCTGTGTCCGCAGGTACCTCCACTGAAAAATCTTCAGTAGTCTGTCACAATGGAAAGTTCAAAACACTGAAAGTGATGCCAGCAACAGCTGCTTGTACTTTAGAAAAGAGAAGGGAAGTGTATAGAATATTTTTTTCCCACTCTACTCATACCAAAGGAACCAATGGATATTAGACTACTTATTAAAGCATAATGCAGCATTTAAGTGGATATCTAACTTTGGACACTGAAGCCTCTATTTGTTACTGGTGAGTCAGCTTAAGATTTTGCATGAAAGATGGGAAGTTCAGAAGGAGGTGTTTTCTTTAAAAGGAATTGAAGAAGCTTCTGGAAAGAGTTTGCAGAAGAATGCATTACAGGGTGAAAGCACCATCATGCAAAACTTTTAGTTATGTGGGTAAGGGCAATCCTTTGCTCAAAATGCAAGGCCTTGAGGGTTCAGTTGTAACATGAAATATGCTTCATATCTCAGAGGGCAAGCTGATATAGAGGATCACCTTATGGAAGAATCATCTTAGCTGAATGTACAACCAGAAGACTCTTCTAGGCCTCTCTGAGATCTGGAAAATCAAACCACCAGAGGCTGTGCTGTACCATAATAATGCAAATTACATCTATAAGTCTTTTTGCAAAAACAGGTCTATATCAAACAACAATAACATACCAAAGCTCTTGGCAAAAGAACAAGTGACCTACCCCAATATTATTTCTTTTGATAAATATATATATAGTTCGTAAACTATATATAGTTTGTTTACTATATAAAAAAAAGTTTGTTAAACTACTAAAACTTTTTATAGCAATTAATTCATTTCTTGAGCGAGAGAAACAAGAAATAAAAGTCACACGTAGCCCTTAGAGATGCTATACCCTGGTTGTATCTCTGTTAAAGATTTTGGAACACAGTGAAGAGCAGTTCAACCTGATCTCCTTGGGAAAAAAGACTTATACAATCTTTGGATGCACCTAAGAGAGGTCAGTCAGCAGAAGCAGGGCTAATGAACGTACCTTGGTGAATCAGACTGATGAGATATATTCCAGGATGCTACATACAGATCTAATGCTTACATTTTAAAGCCAGAACACAGAAAGGAGATAAAAAAAAAAATGAGGGAAAGAGAAGATGCCTTACACTGAGAGACAATTTCATCTCTTTTTCTTATCCAAAAGATCAGGAGCTGATTTGATTGCAGTTAAAATCACTTTACTGGGGAGAAGGTATTTGTAGCTTTGGGGCTCACCAATTTAGCAAAGAAAGTCATAACAACAAAAACAAAGGCTGAGATCTTAAGCCTAACTAATTCCAGTTAGGAATAAAGAACATACTGTTAAAAGTTAAATCAGTCAGCGCTCTGTGCAGGGATATGGTAGATTCTCCTCCTTCTGATGCCTTTGGGATAACACTGGTTGCCCATATGGACGTTATTCTTCATTTAATACAAACTATTGGGCTTGTATCAGAAAGCACCGTGTGGCCCAAGCCAGACAACAGCATTGAGGTGAATTCGCCTAGACCTATTCAGCTACCCTAAAACCTAAAAATGCTCAAAACCCCCAGGTATTATTAAAATATAAAAAATAGAACAATTAACTTCTTAGATAGAGAAAAATATCAGCCTTGGAGAAGGGTATTAGAAGTGTTTACCAAGCGCTCCCTCTTCTGCCCGTGCTATCCTTGCAGGCAGGTCCTGCTTTCAGTCTTGATTTCAGTTACTCAGTGATCTTCTGAGTGCGTGGGAGAAAGTTTCTATTCCTCTGAAGAGAGCTCAGTGGATGCTCCCTCTCCGGCCAGCCTCCCTGGGACTGTTTACCCCTGAGCAGGTTCAGCTGTTCATACCACCAAGAGCAAACATACTTTTTCTCCCAGGGTTTCAGTCCAGACAATTGAAGGAACATAATTCACCTTTGAACAAAGTAAAATACATATATATACACGTATACACTCACACACACACATGTATATGGATATTAGACTACTTGTATAGTTCATATACTACTATATGTATGTGTGTGAGAGTGTGTGTGTATACATATACATATGCAAGCACACACACCTTTGATCACCAAGAGATAAGCCAGATGAAACATGTCATTCAGGTCAGACCCAATGGTCTAAGGGCTTCTTCTGGCTTCTGTTGTTGAACTCTATTGTAATTTGCCTCCCTATACCTCAAAACTTTGTGGAAATTGTTGCAGCTTGAGTGAGGAAAGAGAAGCTTTTCTTCTAATAAAAAGTTTTTTAAAAAAAGCCACTTCTGCAAACTTCTTTTCTTTAAACCAAGGACTCCAATTGTCATTGCATATTGTTCCACGAGACTGCTGTGGCAGATCTGCCAGCATTTGAGTAGATAAATCTGAATAATTCCCATGTCATCAGACATCGCTTAAGGCACAAGCAGGCTTCACCATGCCTTCTTATCATGTATTTTAAATGCAGAAAAAACACAGATAGTCTCTAGTTCATAAGTACCAACTACCAGAGGAGGAAGATCATCTGAACACTGCTGCTTATGAAGTGAATTAAAAAGACCCCTCTGTTAGGGAACAGCATTAGTATGCAGTCATTCCTCAGTGGAACAACCACTAAAGGAAAATGCTATGCACACTTAGCAGGACTATTATCATAATAATATATCTAAACTTGTATACAACTATCCGCTCTGGAACCCTGAACTATTTTTGTTCCCTTGTCTGATCAGAGTGCTGCCTCTTCTGCTTACTTCCCCATCGGAAGATGGCATTTCCACTGAACCATGAACCCGCTTTGGCATAACAAATGTTCCTGGATGTTTCTTAAAATGTGTCACAAAGTGAACATCCTTTGTCTACTCCAGTTATATCATCATTGTTCCCTTCTTCTAGCTGTCATTTTAATATCTTCTCTTTTCAGCCTTTCTTCTAAGCATTAAGGCCTTTCTTCCTGAGTCATTACATTTGTGTCTGATCATAGAAAAGAGTCACCATGCTGCATGATGAAGAAAGGGGAGGTTGCCATTTCCTTACCTTTTGTTATGTCTTTTACCTGGAGAGAGGATCTGACCCTGCATTACTAATGGATCAAAGGTCTTCCAACGACTTCAGTCAGAGTTTTTAAGTCTAAAAATGAATACAGGCTGAGACCATAAAGCTGCCTATTCATTTTGAATCAGCCAAGCAGAGTTCGATATTCAAGATACTTGTTGGAAGAGTATTCTCCCCTAGTACTAACAAGGGGGGACTTGGAATAGCCCTTGGAATATAGCAACATTTCTATATAACAATGGAGTCTTACTTACACATCCATTTCAGTCTCATTTACACTGAATTAATTCAGTTAACTCTGTTACCAGAACAATATTTTTAATTCAAAGGGCAGGCCTAGCTGCCACAGTACTGTTCAGGAGGAAAGGCTTTGCAACTGCAATGCCATGACCGTTTCATATTATTGGGGGCTCACCTATATTGCTGACACAGGGCTGGGGACTAGAGAGGAGGTGATCTGGACACCACAGCATTCATTTTCCTATATAGGGGATATGGAGGCTAATTGCAATTTTTCTTTTCTCCCCCTCTACACACGTGCATTTGAACAACAGCTCTGAGACAACTCGAGGGTATTATTGTATTTTTCACTGTAATAGTTAGTTAGCACACACCACTTCAGTGTACTAACACTAGGCCCTGAAATCCCCTGCTGTGGGGATAACAGCAGTCTTCCTGGCAGAAGGGCTGCTGTAGCTTGCAGGCTCACAGAGCTCTGCAGAGCAATGCGACAAAGAAGGAGAAGAGAGGAGCAGGAATAACTTCCATACATTCTCATAAGCCACATCCGTAATACGAGGAAGGCTGAACAGCACGCTGCATTTTAGAGTCATCCCACACAGCTGAGTCCAGCGGCCTAGAACGGGCCGTCTCCACTGTGTGGAAATCTCTTTTTCCCTGATCCTGAGATTTTAAAGTAAGACGGGCCCCTTGTTTTTACGCAGGGCACAGGCACCACATAGGGATGTCTCACCATCCCCACAGGCTGAGAAATGGCCCATATACCCCCGTACACTGCAGAGAAAGAGCTTTTCCTGCACCAGCCATGGGGAACGCCTCACAACCCAACATGTGGCAACACAAGCTTCAGAGCATCTGCATGGACCTCCCAGGGTCTCTCAGTACACACAGCACAGGCACTCCCACTCCTCCCCTGCACCTCTGACACCCTGAGCCCCTCAGGCTGCAGGCTCAGGCCCTCTGTTTCATCCTGGTGCACCTTGACACAGGCAGACCTGTAGCAAAACAATGGGAAGGTTTATTTAACCTGGTTTGAAGCCAAGGTTCAGGGGTATGCATGCAGGAGTTGGAAACAAAAAGGCTACAGGAAAAACAAAATACAATCTTGCTTGCAATACTTCCTACTCATTAAGGATATTCACCCACAACATAGTCCTTGGACTGCTGATCACTAATTTCCATATGCTTCCCCCATTCTCATCTCCTAGTCTAGATTATTTCCTTCTGTGCCTTTTTGGACGGCTTTTCCTGGAGACTTACACTTCAGAGACCCCTTCACATTCTTTTTTCCCTTTTTGCTTTATTTCAGATTAAGTGCCCTCCTGCAGGCTCACTTGACTAAAATGCATCCAGAAGAACCTTTGAGCTCAAAAGCAACTCATATATCACATACTATGAACTGTATGTATTGTTCCTGTATTTTGTCAAACAATTCCAGACATAAGAACGAGAGTCTTGATGAGACATATCTCAAAGCAGGCAGCTCCCTACGCCTCTAATTTCCTGTTAGTTTTTGGAGATTTCTAGAGAAACCGAGTAGGTAGTAGGTATTGCACAAACTCAGTTGTTTCTGTTTGAAATAAAACTATCTGCTTTAGACAGCACATATTTAACAATACTTCAAGCTTTAAATTGTTTCAATTGTTAATTTATCTCATTTGTAATTCCTATATTCAGACAGCTTCCCTGTGTGGCTATGAGTTTATTTCCTTGTTTTTTAGAACACCTGAAGCATGTTATATTTAATTAAAATAAAAGGAATATGTTAACAGCTCCTCTGTGTGACATACTTCTCTAACATCCTGCTTTAAAACTGAAGAGTAATGGCTGTACTCAATAAAAGACCTTTTATTACTCAGTTTTGCATTGTAAACTCTGTAAAACATTTTTAAAAGTAAGTAGGAGAAAGTGAAAACTCCAGAATGTTGAAGGTTTCAGGCTTTCTAGAAAACTAATTACTTCCCGAAGCTGCAGGCTTAGAAAAAGGCCCTTTTCGCCAAAAGATTTAGACGTCAGTACAGCCAACCCTGTGTCGCATTTCCTGTACTGCAAAGGTTGTGATACGGCAGCTAGAATCAACATAGAGTCAAACTGCAAATTAGATTACAGAGCTGAAAATAATTAAGCAATAACGATAGAGGCACAGGGTATTTCCTGGGGCTTAATGACCTGCTGGGAGGAGCTGAGGTCTTTAACGTTACTTTCAGCTAAACATCAGGAAGAAAAGTGCTACAATATATTTTTTCCTGGCGCTTGCATGTACAAAGGGCAATGCCACTCTGTTGCTACTCCCAGAGAATTAATGTTCACAGTGCTAGTCAATCAGATTTATTTATTTGCCACCAGACACAGTCTGGGGCACTGCAGGTCCCTGTCTATGGCAAAGTAATTGGAGACAAGACAACAGAAAGACGACAGTCTAGGCCAGTTTCTCTTGTATAGGGGCAGAGGGATTAAATCAGTCGTCCACTGAAAGCTTTCCTGCTACACGGCATGGGTGACTCTAGTCATCTCTTCTCCTCTCTACCAAAAAAGTCCCACCGTCTCTTCCCCAGGCACCTCGTCTGACCTTTCTCTCAATCCCACACTCTCCAGAAAACCTCTAATTCCTCATATGTGTCTTCCCAGCCAGCTCCATCCCTCTCCCCCATGCCTTTCTCATCCATACCCTCCCACACTCAAGCAGGCAGTTCCCTGCTCAGTGTCCCACCTCTGCAAGGCAGACAGGGCTTTCCAGTCCCCTTTGCCTCTTCCCGCCTTTCCTGTCAGGCTCCTGGTGCTAGTACCCACTCTTGGCTCTCTCTTTGCACCTCCCCTCTGGGGTCCTCAGGTGAGCATATCCCCTCTCGTTGCCAATCCATACCCAGTGCTCCCAGCTCAGAGAGGAAGCAGTAAGCCAAATGGACCCAATCCCTTTCTTGTGTTTGCAGCAGAACCGTATCTGTGTTTTCAGCAAAGAACGGTATTGCGGAGAAAGACATAGCTATGATATTTATTTTCTCTTCTGATTTTGTTGTCATTTACAGTCTGATGGTTATTTCTATACAATGGCTAGAAAGCAGATAAAATGTATACTTTTTTTTTTTTAAGTAAACAATGTCTGTTCCAGCTCCAGTTAATGGCAATGAAAAAATCCACCTAGCATGCCGGCAAGAATAAGAGTCCACCCAAATACTAATTTTTTATCCCTAATCAAAATAGTTATTCTGCAGAATTAATGACCTACAGTCATCTCTTGTGCAACCCTGCTGGAGTCAAGGGAGTCACACCGGGAATGGATTTGGCCCATTCCGTGGAAAACAGAACTCAAAGGGCAGGGTGACCTGATTTTCAGCAAGAATGTAAATACAAGTGATTGATAGACTATTTTTTTATTTTAATCACTGAGCTGCAGAATAGTAATCTAATTTCTAGACCTGGGGTTTTGTTCAATGAGGCTCAGTAACATGAGCCCAAAATTTTCTGCATACTGTATAACAAATCAGTAGTAAATTGCACATAAAAACATGCATCGTAATCTTTTTGCCAAATTATTATTATTGTAAGATCAATATCATTAAGTACTTTTTACACACCTGGATCTACAAAGTGCTTCACAAACTGGTTGAACAAACTGTAGAGCAGAAATCTCATTGCCTATTCCTAAAATGCAGACACTTCTATAACCAAAACCAGCAGCTGTTAACACTACACAGCTGTACCAGGCAAAAGCTTGGGGCATAAAATGAAGACGATGACTTTACTTATCCAAAATTGCAAGTGAAGTGTAAGTAGGTAGAAAGCATGGTAATAACCCAAATACAGAGAGTAATACACTGCCACTCTCTTGCCAGAAGCGGGAGATTGTACTTACAAGGACATCAGTCTTATCCAAAACCCCTGCAGATCTTTGCCCACTAATGTCAAAGGCAGTCTTCAGCTCTGCACTTCTGTAAAGAGAAGGTCACAGTATCTAACCTGCCAACCGCATCTTCTTTTTAGAGCTCCTCAAACTTTTCCCAAGAGGACCTCCTAAAACTGGTCCCCTTAATCCATGAGTTCTCGCAATTCAGTGCTGCAGCAGATCACAAAAATTCAGCTTCTCATGAACAAAATGTGCTTCCCAGCTCCCTCTTAACACCAGCCTCTTCCTTTGTTGCTTAATTTGGATTCTCAACAGACATGGGACTCATTGAGACTCCTTTTCATATTCCCCAAGCCCTCTCCCTCCAAAGGAAAATGAATTGCTCAGCAACAGTGACAGCATAAAGGACAGAATCTGCCATCTTTCTTCCTCATGAAATCAGTTATCTTAAAGTAAAATAGCTAGAGATGGCATTAAATATTGGTATGCATGTTAGCATGTATGTACTCTAAATGCTCAATAAATACACAGTGCTTCATCTTCCAGCCAGGACTGCAGGCCCTACTTCTGATATTGTTAGTGCCACATCAGAAAAGAGGATTCTCCAGTAATTTCAACACTTTTAGATTAATTTTTTTTAAACTGAAAAAGTATTTTTCAGCCTCAGTTGTAATAGCAGCCTAAAGTTTGCATTAGCATGTGCCATCCCCAGATGCAAATTACATAATACTGTATTTTTCCTGGCTCACTTCAGATCACAGTTGTCATGAAAAACTTTCAATAGGCTCACAAAAGAAAATACAAAAGCCCAGTAATGTTTTCATCATCAGAGGCGCAAGCTCCCTAGATGTTCCTGCAGTGTACAATACACCTTTAAGTTCCCTCTTCTCTGCTCCCCAGGGGCCCTGAAGCCCCCGGAGAGACCCCGTCCTCTCTCCGTCTCACTGACAGACATGCCCGCAGTGGGGGGTACCTAGCCATTAAGCAGCCTGTTAAAAAAGTCTGCCTGCCACGATAACAAGAAGAAAGGGAAAATTTGCCTAGAATCAACACGATGGATGAAAATGTCCTTGGGTCTGTCAGGTTGCAGTGAAGAAAACGCCTTACAGCCAAAAAGAGAAAAGCGGGGAGCAAGGATGCCATGCCAGCAGGTGAGAGCAAAAGCTTTTTGCTTCGTGTCTCCCAGGGCCAGGATGGAAAGATATACATTTCTCTACGGGTTTTGTTCCCCCCTCCCTTGTTTATGCACCTCCAGCTGACCTGATTCTGTCAATGCCTCTTGAAACTCGTTATAACAACTTCTCCCCATTGCAGTGACACTTCTGATGAAAGCAACATTGAGCTGACCCAGGGAGCAGCGGCAGATGCCTGGAACTGGCTGCGGCTCCTGTGCCACCGTGAACTTTACAGATCAGGATTTGCTACCCTAAAAGGAGAAAATGGCAGTGCACTCGAGAAGAGCGCGGTGCTGTGCCCATCGCCACTGGGGAGAAAAGGCAGGCTCGGCATGGTCCTAAAAAAGTTTTCATGCAGTGCTTTCTGCATTCTTAGTTTTCCCCTTTCTTCTTTGGGGAGGACTTGTTTACATTAGGTATATCAGTGTTAGAAACAAAACGTGAAGTTTCTTATGACATTAAAATTACCCTTCTTCAGCGAACAGGGTACTTGTAAACAAGAACATTTTGAGGCACAACACAAATGCATTTTGTTAAATGCTAATAAAGCAAGCACGTCAAATTTACAACTGTGACTAGCAAAGACGAGGGGATTTTTTTGCTTAGGTGGTAATGTACTTTAAAAGGAGAGTAAATCTGCATTTCTTGGGGGGAAAGCTGGGGTGCAGCCAGAATTCGAGCCAGATGATAATTCCTGATGTTCTTTCACTGGGTCAGACTTTTAGCTCCACTTTCTGATTTTGTTGAAATGTTTACTACAATTTACTTTCCTTAAACAGTGAGAAGTCAGGAAACTCACCAATCTTTTTATTTGCTTCTTGTCTGACTTCCTCTTGGACAGTATGTAATGGTGGACAAACACTAACTCATTTTAATGATATATTTCTAGAATATAATAAGGGTCCTTTATAAGAGGAAGTAAGGTGTAAATTTCTGAGCTACTAGCGGCAATTTTTCAGTACTGTGGAATCAATATCATCTTTTTTGTACTACCTGTGACCACTGATTTTATGGTACCTTCACCATGGTCACAGACCACTGTTTCATGCCTTGATTTGACTTCTGTGGCATATGAAAATTGAAGCCTTGGGGATGAGTAACAAACATTCAAAATCCCACACATACAAACAAGTACTCCTTGAGCACAGTATGCAGTGGTTCTGATAGTCCTGTGGCCAGTAAGGTAGGATTTGAGGTTGAGATTTTAGATCAACACAAGTTCCTGAACTACTTCCAAAATATCATCCTGTACTCCTGATACCAAACAAAACCCTTAAAAGTATCAGCTACTTATTAACGTTACTTTTCATATCTTATTTTTAGTTCCTCATTCTAATACTTGACACTAGGAATACTAAAGGTATCCTATTTATGCAATATTGTATAAGGCACACTGAAAAGGTTTTAAGAATAAATAAGAATAAAATAACATGTAAGGCATCACTTTTACACATCAGAGAAAAATACTCTGTTGTCTCAGTGGACAGACTGAAATGTGTCTGAGGAAAAGCATTTTATCAGATGAATTAGGCTATGCGCTTACGCCTTAGATATAAGTTGTATTTTTTTGTATTGATGAGACTGTGAAATAAAAAAAAAATTATAAAACCAAAAATCTGATCAGTAATATATTCTTCTAAAATAAAGACAAGTTATGTGTCTTTTTGCCTCACAGCTCTTCACCAAGGAACATAAGGAGTAATATATTTTATTATCTGGCTTTGGTTAGGCACRAGGCATGAGACAAGAACACACTTTGATCTTTATTCTGTGTAAGAAGTCCCACTGTTGAGAGTAAAAAGTTAAGCAACTAATAAGCAATTTGGATGTGAAGATGAGAAAGACTGTTAATGTGTCCCTCCTTTTGTACAGTTCTATAACATATCCAGTGGAGAGTAATATGCTCTCCCTTCCTGACAAGAAAATACCATCCAAGGGAGGAAGATTTCTCTGCCAGTAGCCAGCTTAGCCAACAAAGTCTGAAATGTAATTGTTAACCTGATAGGGATGCTCTTCTGTTAAACTGTTGGAGGTACAGCCATGGCACAAAAAAAGCAAACAGGAGAGAAGTTGTCTACTATAGTGCTGGCTTATGAAAAGTTCAGCTTTATAGGATGAGCTTTGATCTTAAATTTAAACCTTCCTTTGATTTGCTCACCACTATCTGCTTGGACACTTCATAAACTTCAGACACATTGTTCTTAACACCTGTAGCAAATGGATCAGCCCTACAGACTTACTTACACTGAACAAAAAAAAACCCCAAAAAACAAAAAACTTTTTCCAACTCACTATAAAGAAAGAAGGCTTTGATGAGCATGCAGTCTGTTTTGCTAATAAAACTCCTGCTCAGCCTATATCTATTCAGCATTTTGTCTTGATATCCTTCACTATCAAGTCTCAAATTTGATTGCAAGCACTTTTCAGCAGGGATCATGTTGTCTTCATCCCTGTGGACACTCAGATGTCTTCTCTGCAGAGTCATAAAGTACTGATGAAAAACAGACACACACATCCATCAACCAACCTGGCATAAGTAGTAGTCACTACAGACTAATCTTTGCATGTTATTAGACTTACGTATAATCTAAGAGAGCAACAGCTGAGGAGCAAAAATAAGCCCAAGGTGAGATTTTTCAAGCTTGCCTTTGAGAAACACAGTGAGGGCATGAACATACACCTTCAGAGGAGGCTGATTTCAGGCTGTCAAGGAATCACTTTCTGGATCCCCAGTATGGCCTCTTTCTGTTGGCAGAGCTTTCTCCTTGCGCTCCTTCTTGCAACCACTCCTCCTGTGTGGCGCTTTAAATCAGGGTCTTCCCAAGGCCGCATGATCCACTTGTGGGTGAAGCAGGTGAAATGTCCCATCAGCAAAAATATGCTGCAGGGGAAAGTTTTAATATGATCCAGTTCCACCTACAGATGTGGCCTTTGGCTCCCAACTCATTGGTCGGACACTCGCAGCCACGCTCGGACCTGCCAAGGGCATCTGCAGGTAGGGCAGAACCACGCAGCGAAAGGATGGATGTGTTCACTGCCAGTTTTTACCACTGTTACTATTACCCTGACTAACTGCACATGTTTAGAGCTAGGTTTGGCCTTTCCATTTAGCTCTATTAAGTAGGGTGCTATCCCCCCTAAATGCCCAAGCAGGGTTTGTAATTCAGTTATATCTCCTTTCTGTCCCCCACCTTGACCAGAATTGAAGCTGTAAGTATCCCTTTGCAAGGTGGAGCAGGTTTTTAATTCCTCTTCCTTCCTTCCATGCAGTACATTTCAGCCTTGATCATTTGGCTTCGAAGGACTCAAGGGCAGAGTGTGTGGGATGTGACATTTACCAGGATTCCTCTTTTATTCTTGTTTCAATGTGCAGGGCCGGGTGAGAATTTTGCTTTCCAATTTTTATAAACTCTGTCCATCACATGCCCACGCAGAAAGCAGGGAAAAGAAAAGCTACCTACATTCAGCATGAGAGAAAGGTAATGATGTATGGGCTGGGTGCAGGACTGAGAACAAGGCTTTGACTTTCTAAACCTTATCCTGACATGGTTTCATCCTGAAGTCCAGGTAAACTATTTAACTTCTGCTCTCCATCTATATACAGATGATAATAATTATTGGGTTTATATTTTATCTGGTTCTATAATACCTGTATACTCCATCCAGGAAAAAATACAGTGCAGTTTTGTCCCAACAATATTTTCCTATATCATATAGTTACTGTGAGGATTAACTGAACTTCCTGAAGAGCCCTATATGAGTGCTAAGTGTCTCTATAACTAGGTTTTTCCTGCTTGCATCTCCGTCTCCAATACAAGCTGAACATATTCTCCATGCTCAGGAGGCAAGTCTGCAAAAAGAGATGAGGCTTCTCTTTGCTCTGAGGGACAGCAAATATAGATCAGCAGAGCCGAGGGTCTTGCCACAGAGGACAGCCGGTGCCAGTCCACCAATGCTGACGTTTAAGGGAAAGCAGAAGTTCAGTGCTTCCACAGGCACAGTGGTGCACAAGGACAGATGAGTTTGCAAAGGTCTGACAGAAGAAGGCACCCCCAGTGTCTAAGCATGTGTCTAATTGCCTGCCTTAATCCAGGCTCTGGTACTTACTTTCTCACATGAGTATCTCTGCAGTACACAAACTCACACGCACGTTGACACTTTCCATCTATCCACACGCTCACATGCATACACACTCATGCTGACTTTACATATTCTGTCTCTGTGTATGAACTGTGAGATTGCAGGAGGGGCTGGTAGCAAGGTTTCCCAACGCTTGTTATGATAAACACCCTGCTATCAGTTGCCTGTAACTTTGCCAAACTTCTCCTGTCTAGCTCCAGCTGAAATTTTCTGTGCCAACTATATACCACAAGCCGAATGCTTTTTGGAAAACCTCTGCACTAAAACAATTCAGACAGTTCAGTGACCTGCATCAGGGAAAAATGCACGCTTGTGTCTATGCTGAAAAAAAAAGAAAATCTGGGTAACCTGCTAGTAGAGATGCTCTTACGAATCCCATACTTCGCAGCAGGAATTTAAGCTTGTCTGGAGGACTTGGGCCTTTATTCCAAGAGTGCTTTTTGCCATCCACATGAAAAATTGCCCACTTTGGCCTAGTGACCAGACTTTGAAGCCTCCTACCTTGCAGTTGAAAATCTGGAAAATCTTCAGAGTTAAAAGTTGCAAAGGGAGCAGGGGAAACCCTGCCCAGCCTCCAGATTGCTCAGTGCTGCTGGTGCGGCAGGGGATGAACCAGCTCAGCCTGAGCATGAGACTTTGCCAAGGTTTTCATGGTCCCCTCCAAGGCCAGGGCACAATGAAAGGATTCACCCAGCTCCAACAGCGGAGCAGAAGGAAGCTGGCTTTCCTAAGCATATCCCTCCTTCTCGCTCACTGCGCCCTGAAAAGGAGGCCATGTCCCCATCCAGGAGGAAGGCATCCAGCTGGCCAAGGCTCAACAAGACCCACTGCTCAGTTGAAGGCCTCACATAACAAAATTCATGTTTAAATTTACGTTTAAGAAAAAGAAATTTTATTAATTTTCTTAAATGTAGCAACTCAAGTGTTCTTCCCTCCACTATGGTTTTTGACTAATAGCAATGTCTACTCATAATTTCACTTTTCCAGTGTATAAACAGTAGCTTTAGTGCTTCCCTGAGTCAGGACTTCATAGACACAGGGTAACACTTCTTTCAGATTCAATACAGCATATGAAATTCAGACTTGCTGTGAGAGTCCTACCCCAAGCAGAAAATATCGGACACCTTGGTGGAGGCTTAACAGCAAGTGCTTCCGGCCACTGGGCCCACGCGGTCGTTCAGCATCCCTCTACTTACAGTTTTGGTCCCCACACATCCCAGTGTGGGTCACTGTGAAAACTAAGGGGCACAGATGATGTCCCCAGCTGGTGGTAGTGAAAGGTTAATACTAAATGACCTTTTATTACTCTGTTTGCACATTGACCCTTATAGACACACCTGTGGAAGAAGGGCTATGGGGTCGCTCTTTCCCAGCCACCGGATCCTACTGCGGGTTTCCCAAGGATGCCCACTCCTCCAACCCCACTATAGGTACAGCCCAGTACATGCATGCCCACACCCACACAGCTGCAGGGGTGAGCCTGCGCCTGCGTCACCAATTACAAACCATGAGGATGCTTTCAGCGAGGTATGTGACCTGGTCACAGAGGCCAGCTCCTGCTCCCTGTTTCAATGGCACCAGGTGCATCTACATAGGCATTTCAGTCCAGAACAGGAGGGCGCTTTGGAAGTGCATCCCTTCATCACCTCCACTTCTTGCCCTCTCATTTGCACTGTCGGGCGGTCACAGAGATAGATTCTTCCAGGTTAAAAATAGACCAGAAAATAAACCTTAGGAGTACTCATGATTTGCTCCCGCCACTATGGGTGTTTGGCTCATGGGATCAGACCAGAGCTAGTCTGAAATATACCCTCCACATGCATACAGCGTGAATATCGGGTCCTACCACACTAACTGTTTCACTCTACAGATCTATTTGAGTTGCACCGCACTATCTGGTAATGTAGAGAATATTTTTAAGCAGTAGAAAAACAATGAAAACCAATAGAAAACCAGGCTAATCTGGTGCCTTTCCTAGCAAAGATGCATTTTTGCCAAAATTTTCAAGACTTGTGTCTTTCAGAGTTCTTTTCACCAGGACATATAGGATGATCCCCTAAATAACTATTTGATTTATGTATTTGTTTTAAAAGGGATTTTTTTTTTTCCAGTGTTCAGCTGGCTTTAAGTAAGAGGTTTGAAAAATCTTCCAAATTCAAAACTTTCAAGATGCATGCACCCATACTTACCATAACATCTAGCCAGCCTCAAAATTTTCTGCTAATCTTCTAATAATCCTAACGCACCAATTTCATGCTCTAGCACATATGCTTCCAAAAGCCATTTTGCAGTTTTTTCTGATTGTGTTTCTGCATCTAAAGAAAAGTGAAATGAATGTTACAATTTACATTGAACACCCTAGTGGAGAAGACAAACAATTGCTATGACTGGGAACACCATGATATGCAATAAACATTTAGGGAACCATAAGACATAAACTCACTGGTGTTCTTCCTTTTCTTATGGTGAAAAAATTGAGAGAATACCAATTATTGACACTTTGCCCCAGAAGGTTACAGCTTTCTCTTATAGGAAATATTTTCATTCAACATTCTTGGTAATTTTTTTTCAGCTAAGTTCTTTTATCTCTGACTACATGGTTTCACGATAATTTTATTTTACACCTCAATAACACTAATGCTATGAGGTTTAAATGAAGCTTTTACTGCTTCCCACATTGTTCCCCAGAGTAGTTCATAGTAAATGGTATCCGTGACAAACAACTGACCACAGATAATCYTCATCTTGCTGAGACAAGAAGCAAAGATTTTTTTCTTTCGTTTATATTACAGCCATGAGAAAGTACAATTTATGCGCTCAAATACAGAATTCACAATGCTACTTGTTTGATTATTTCCTAGTCAGTAAATCCATAATCTCCCGGGCTGCTGAGTATCACTATGTTTAATGCTTGACAAAGTAAAGCCCAGTTGAATAAAGAGGCAAAAGTTCCTCTGTAAGGAAAATTTTGCTAAGGGGCAACACTAAAATATTGGTGTATGTCCTAAAGGTAAAACCCAACGTAGTCTGAATTACAAACCCTGCTGCAGTGTCTGACAGATTCATGGCTGCTTCTCCCTTTTGCTTGCCTACTGTACTTGGCAGTTCCTGGAAAATAGTTGTCTCTGTCACTTTTTGTATCCAAACAATATCCCCCTTGAGTTTTAACTGCTACACAAATAGAAATATGACATAAAGGACACAGGATAATTTTGGCCTGCTGACATTTTTTGTGTCCGTGGGTTAAAGAAAGTTAATAAGAGAGTTTACTGTGTGTACCACTTGCACACTAAAAACGTTCCTCAAGAGGTTAAAAGTTCAAAGTTGAGTCAAAGTCTGCACTGCCTCCGCTCTTCCCTTTTAATTATCTGAGGTCAGGAAGTTAATAATACCAGAAATCCCCAGTAGAGACCTCTTGCTCAGTGTATGAACTTTAAACTTGTTCATTTTTTTTCAAAGGGTAAAAAGTTCAGTGAAAACACAGTGGATTTTCCCTCTGGTCTCCACCAATTCAACCTCAAGGGTTAAAAGTTTAACTGTAAAAGAGAAACCTTTGTTCTCTGAGCTACATTTACAGAGTTCACTTATTAAAAGGTAAAGATTTCAAACAGCAGCTAAAGTCCAAAGTGATTCTTTTCCATAATGATGAAAATATTGCAATAAAAGAAAGTCCTTTGATCTGTTATCGCTTCCCTCAGAAGTGACTGTCAAAACTTATTTTTCTCTTTATTTTGAACTTTGGACGAGTAAGGGAGCCACATGGGTCCCTAAGGCCACGTATATCTGTTAAACAGCAACATGCTGCATTTGTGAATTTGTCCTACATTTTTCAGCCAGACAATATCTTTTCCCTACTGAAACATTTACGGCAAATGTTTCTYCACCAGGACTTTTTGCACAGTTTATTTCACACAAGCTCAGGTTCACCAGTTCTGTCAATGGTGAACATGTCAAGTATAGGTGTTTTCATTATCTTCATTCTCTAAAGAATAAGATCCCCATGCTGACCTTTTAGCAGCTATGCTGCTGGAAAATATACGAAACAGTTAATCTAAAATATATCTGTTTTTATATAACAGATCAGATTTGTGCTATGGGAGTTCCCTGAGGGGTATTCAATAGGTGCAAAGAGACTGATACTAATTGGTGTGGGTCAAAAGGTTTCCAAAAAGAGGAAAAGCCAACAAAAATGTTACTTTTGGTTTTAGTATTTGTCCCATGTCTAATGGCCAGGATAAGCATTTATGAAACTGAAACAGGAAATGCCCTTGGCTTGGAAGATAATAGATTGCCATGCATGAATTTGTGATAATTGCAGTCTTAAAAACCAACAAATTCTAATTCGGGCTGTCCTTAGGGAATTTCTCATGATATGAGTTTTGGATTGCCATGGTGTGAGTGGTCTTTTTATTAAAGATTTATTTGAACTTTATTAAAGTTCAAATATTCCCAGAACAGTTCAGTCCTGCTTCATTTATAAAGAAGTTGAAGCTCAGCATTTCAGTCTTCTTGTATCTGCAAGCAAAAATCTCTCACAATGTGCCTGAAAGTGTTGCTCTGACCGATACCTGTGACTCTGTTCTTTGATACAAACCTCAGCAAAATCAATACGAGCTCGCAATTCAGCATGCTTTAGATCTGGCCATCTCACTCTCAGAACATAACTGAAGATTTTTTTTCCTCATCCTGCTCCACTCGACCCATGCTTTGGAGGACGATTCAGTTTTGACAAATGAAGTTTTAAATCTAACCCAGCTCTAGAATTTCTTTCACTGGGATATAACCCACACTGCATTTCCAGGTCTTTCTCATAGAATAATGTTCACCACTGTGTCTATAAAATAATATGCACTTCGCAATGGACCTGCAAGTCTTCACTATTAGGAAGCTTGTCCTAAATTACCCTTTTGATTTTTAGTTCTCCTACAGACTTTGCATGACCTGTTATTCCATTTAACCTGTCATTCATCAAGCATCTCCCCTTTAACATTTTGGTCACTTGTTTACACTGTCAGATGAAGACTAGAGCAAAGATAAGTTTTCCTTGAATGTTCTGAGAAACATTTTCTCTCTCCTTTATGTGATCAGTAACTGACTGCAAGACATGAGCTGTTTCAAGTTCAGTTCAGTAGGAAAGTTCTACTCTTTTGGCAGAACTAGTTTACTAGGTCCAGCGGTCCCAAAGTTCAGCTAATGATGGTGACCTTACGAGAGGGTCTAGTTGGGCTAGCTCAGCCGTATTTACATCAGTCAGTCCGAAGAGGGTTCTTGGCACCAACTCTGCATGACCTTCTCAGCAAGCTCCCTTCAAACCCCAAACTCACAAATTAACAACAGATTCTGTAGGTTACAGGCCATCCAGATAGAGGAAAGGATGACTGAATCTGATTATGAAACCATTTACGAGACTTGCAATAGGTAGCATAGCATAATTTTTTATTGGAAGAGGTCCCTTTTGGACATAATTGTCATTTTACTCAACTAATTATAATTATGCTTAATACAAAAAAAAAAGCAGACTGTTCAATACAGCTGACACTGACAATATTTGTGCAAAGCATGACTGTTTCACAAATATAGTCTGAGTTCAAGTGATTCCAGGAGCAAATTGAATACCTGGCAATCAGACCTCCGTAAATTATCATTTTAAATGGAGAGTACTTTTTCAGCTTCAGTGAGACACGAACTATTCTAGTTCACTTTTGCTTCTCTATCAGTCTCCACATATGCCCTTTTGCCTTTAAATATAGCTGTTCCATGTCTCAGCTCTGCCTTTCTACAGGCTAACTCAAACAGGCTTTTGCTGTGTCTTAACCTTCAGGCTAAAAAATTAAGTTGTTATTTTCTTTGCAGTAAAATAAACTTCATGGGCAAAATTGCTAACACATACTGTACTCTCTTGAAGCTGGGTTGTTGGGTTTTTTTGACAGTACAATTGTAGCCACAGAGTTCAAAACCAGTACTTCAGAGAGTTTCTTTACTCATCTCTGCCATCATCTCACCCCCTTCACATGCATGCATCTATACAAAAGCACTTCTGAGTGCAAAATTCAGCCTCTCACCACCAGGACAGAAGTGCTTTCTAGAACAAGAGCTCTGACCCATGAGCACCATCAAGTTGTATTGGGAAGAGTAGAGGATTATGCTTCCCACCTGCCCTCCTGGCTGGCAAAAGAGTCAAGTGTTTCTACTCTCCTGTTGTCTCATTCTACTGCTCTGTGTATTAATACACTATACAGATTTGTTTAAATTAAAACAAATCAGCCATGAGCTGTGGTAGCTCATATGCAATCACACATTCAGATCTGTTGCCTCTGCATCAAGAGCGATGACCTCCCACTGAGGAATGGGGAAGGGTGCTAATCTTCGAAATTTCACCAAAATGAGTCACTGGCACTTGTGAGAAGAACCCTGAATGACACACCACACTTGGCGGGGGGTGAGAGGTGGTTATTGGCTGTTTTCATCATCTCTGCACTTTGTCACAACTCTATGGTTTGTTTCATTTGAAATTCCTCCTTTTAATTCTCTGCTAAGTCATTCTGCACCACTTGCGCCCTTTTACTGTAAACCTAACTGACAAAGCTCTGTCCCTTGCCCTGCAGGAACATACTGCCATGATAGATACTAGGAAAAATCAAAGTAATTTGAATGTCTTTCCTACAGAGAAAGCTCTTCTGGAGGAGCCACTCCTCATGACATATTCTGCATGAGAAGAGAAGGAGAGAACATAGATTCAATCACTGTATGATACAAAAAGCCACCCACAGATAGCACATAATCTGATGCGATAGCCCCTAAGTTTAGACCTAATGGATCCCTTTGAACAAATGGATCTTTCCTCGTAATGTTGCCCCTGCTCACCTAAAATGGAAACAGCCAAGAAAAATAGCTGGATGCCAGCTGCCCACAGTACATTTCACATGAAACTTGTAAAAAATCAGTCAGAAGGCAGTGAATAGCAGACTGCTATCTACAGACAGTTCTAACAAGCACTTTGGGTTCTTATTATTCTTTTATTGTAGCATTTTCATGGCTATTATTTTACTAGACTGGGCTCACTTAATAAAAGGATAATGTATCTTGTGAGTGGATGATCAGATTATCTATCTGACAGCTGCAGACAAAGGTGATGTGAAAAGGGAAAGAGCCTCCTCTGCACCTGAATCCTTCCACAGGTGATTCACTTGCAATCTCTGTAGCCACATACAACAGATCTTATGGGAAGGGTAGGATTAAGTTAATGTTAATGTTAATGTTAATTTAATTATTTACTAATTCAGAGAAGAGAAAATCTTTTCTTCCCTTATGAATACAAACTCTCTTCTGAGCTCAGTCTGGTGTGCTGACCACCATTAGGTCCATGGTTACACTTGCCAAAATTATGTTCCATGCAACCAAGAGAAATGAAAGGTCATAAAATCAGAGTTTTCAAATAATCCCTCAAGACGCAGAGCCCTGAAGTACTGAGCCTTTTGTCCCTTCAAGAACAGCAACAAACGGAAATTCTTCAGGGTGTGAAAAAAGTCTGAAGCAAGCTTTGCAAATGAAAACACATGGCACGTCCCTTTTCCCCCATGCAGGGAGCACACATGTAGGGAGAACTTGGTCCAGTATGGAATATACTGGCCATTGAAACACAGTTTCTTCTAAAGACATAGCTGAGTTAAAAGAGTAGACTTCAATTAAAGCAGAAGGATKAGCAGAGAACAATACTGAAATGGCTACATACTCTCATCAGAGCCAACTGTGAGATGAGTAGTCCTAAAACAATGGAGTCTTTAAAAAAAAAAAAACCACAAATTAACTTAAACACACAGCTTTTGCAACCAACCCTCTTATTCCTTTTACAGACAAAGAACTTTGAAGGTCATTACAGCAAAGAGCTCCAGGCAAATTTCTCAAAGAAGTTCACAACCCCTCATGAAGACAATTCACTTCCATAAATTATTGGGTGATAACTAGTACGAACATTGAAAAGATTTGGGCAGTACTCAGTGGAAAAAAAAATCTGCTTTGAACTATCCAAAAATATGAGCAAGCCATGTAGAAATAATTAATCATATACAACCCATTACAATTAAAAGTGTATTCTTAAATAGCTTCTTGATTGAGAACAAATGCCTCATTAATCTGGAACATATCGACTTAGGAACACAAGAAATGTCAAGTAGAGAATGATGACCAACATGACATGGGACTCCACATGCTGCATGTGCTCCATCTTAAAGGCTCACAGAGAACAGTCAATGCAAAGGTCAGTGGATGTGGTGAGTTGGAAAAAAATCCACTGACATTTGATTTTTTTAAAGTCAAATTATTTCACTGTAGACCACTAAACATTATAGGCGTTCTAAAGCGGTCGCATTATCATCCCATCTGCTATTGTTTTCAGACATGGCTTCTACCCCAGTATTTCTCTGGGAACGTTTCTACTGCTATTATGTTTCTTAAAAAATTGTATTGTTGCAGCTGCATCTTACTGTATGTCCACGTAATACTTTCTAGGCAAATGTGAGCTTGCTCTGTCCATGATACAAGTGAATGAAGAGGGGTGCAACCACACTGGAACAACTCCAAACCTGATCCCATACATGTTACCTTTCAGCAGGGTTTACTGTCGTGGACTTGGTACCATGTTATTCAGTTGGCAAGTATGTTGTTTAACACAAGGCAAGCTCTTGGAAACCTCCTTTCTAGATTGAAACATACACTTTWAAAAGGCTTCACCATTCAATTTGATAAAAATTAATTGCTGATTTCTCAAAGGTCATAGTCTAACATAAAAATCTTTCACTGTTACAACACTGTAGTCCGGAGAGGAAATTTTCATTTCAATAATATTTTTGCAGTAGAATCTCTGGTGCAAAAAGCATAAGAGTGTTTTTCCTTAAAGATTTAATTTTGTTGGTAGATTTCACCCAGGGAGTCAGAACTGGCTATGGTGACAAAACCAATCTTTTCAGGTCTTAACAACACTACCACCAGCAAGCCTTGGCAGCAGAGCTGCATCAGCAGACCTTTTCAGCTGTGAATTTGGCCTTAGACAATTAGGTCATTTGGTCTCAACACCAGTTTGAAATGAAGAGTGTTTATATAGCTGCTTTGCAGCTTTGAAAGCTCAGCAAGAACCTCTTCTTTCCTGTAGTCTACATAAGGAAGGCCCTAAAGTGTCCATTTGTGGCTTGCCCTGCCACAATGTATACGCTGCCATTTTCCTCCCATGGCAAGATGTCACCTTTGACAAAAATGCAGATTCATGTCATGTTTCCAGTTTCTCAAAAGAAACTGAAAAGCATATATGAGGAAAATTTGGATTTTGCTGAAAAGTTGTTTCCTGGTTCAGAAATAACTCCACTGTACTAACATTGTCCCTCTGGCTGAACTGCAGCAATAGAGCACAGGACTTATCTGGTGAGCTGTTTATGGGAGCTGATGATGATCTGTCTCATATCTTTATTCTCCTCTATGTCCCAGATTGTATTTCCTATTATACAGAGTGAAGTTCAGGAGATTTGTTGGACTGGGGTTAAACCTGCTACTATTTTAAAATGTTTTAAAATTTATTCCAATTCAATTTCTGTACAGTGTAAACTGTACAGATACTTACGCAATCATGTTTAATTTGCCTGAAAAGGAGGAGGCTTATAGAATAAAATAAAATTTTACAAGCATGGGGGAGTGTCTTGCCTGCACCACCTGTCCAATCAGAGGATAATGCAATACAATATAACTTACCTTTCACACATAACCAACAAGACATAAGAAACAAGTACTAAAATCAAAATCTCACGGAAAGCTTGATTTAAATGAGAAACATTGAAGTAATGCTTTGTCAAATAATTCTGAACAACAAATGCATTAAAGGACATTGCAGACTTCACAGAGCTATTCCATGAACAGAGAACAGCTACATTCACCAAATAAAGTACTAATTGCATGTAAGTCATTCTAACCTCTCTGGATATTGCGGCAGGAAGATTTTTCTTCTCACTTTCATTTTTCAGTGACGTATAGTTAAAAATGTTTAAAAACATATTCTGAAAATAGTACTATAATTGGATCACACTGTTTATTTTACTGTAGCTCGTCTAGTTGTCCCTCATGCTTTTCCAGCCTGGCAGTTCCCTTTGTGGGGAGCCTTAGCTCCCATCACTCACTCACCATCATAGAGGTTGCTGTGTTTTCACTGGTGATCAGAGAAATGGGAAAAAATTGTCAAAAATACTGTATTCTGATAATGCTGGGTGTAGGYGAAAAGGTTCTCGGAAACAGTTGTGCAGTTCGATACTGTCAGGTGAAATGTGGGACCACAACAGGGGCTAGATAACTATTAGTTTATTGATCATATATCCACACTCCAACCATGCGGGGGGTTGCAGGGGAAAAGTGGACGGTTGGGTCAGGTGTCCAACTGGAGCTCGGCTCAGGGACATCCCTGCCTCATCTTTTTTCTTTTTAACAGCAGATTACATATATCATGCCCGCGCGGTTACACAACAAACAATACACCATCGCAATAAATAGAGGCTAGGGTCACCATGACCTGATGATCRTCAGCAGTGGCAGGATGTTCACTTCATTAACTGGGACGAGATAGCACATGCCGAACCATGTCCTTGACTCCCCGCCAAGCTTCCGAGCCCTCCCCTTGCACTGGGTGCCATTGTAGAGGATATGTATTACTAAACTGAGTTCAGGTTTTCAGATGCAGGGTAGGAAAAGTGAGTGAAATTCTGTGACCCGTTCCCTATACCTTCATCTGTAACGATCCCCTCAGTGTATAGGATCTCTCTCTCTTGTATCCTTGCACTTCTCTCCTTCCAAACAACCTCCAAACATTGTCTTTCCTCTTACAGCACCATATGATGCCCAGTGGATATGTCTGTTTTGGCTCCATCGGTTCATTACCATGAACTGATCAATTATCTGCCACATGACTCCACCGAAATCTATTAACATTTGTCAGTAATTTAAATATGTGAGCATATTTTAAAAACACACTTCATTTTCACACATGCAAACTTTACTAGGTTATAGTAAGTTATAGTTTAAAATAAATCCTCAGATAATCTATTACTTCAATTAAATTTAATCCTTTAAATAAATTGCAGAAAATCAGAGACAAAGGTGAGAAGGCTACTGAGGTAAAAGAAAGTCTACAGAGAGATGCTATGCAAAGAAACTAGTAAGAAAAACTTTCTCATGTACTACCCCCACGTGCCATCTGCATGGATGCTGAATCAAGGTTTGGGGTGTTTTCTTCTGTTATTTGAGTTTTAAGGAAACCATATTTGGCAGACTTTATTTTTGGCATGCTTTCTTCTCCGTACATAATGGTGCTGCCGATGGTCCTTGGGTGGATCTAAATTTGGTCATGCTGAATACAGTGTACAGCATACACCTCTGTCAAACCATGCAGAGTGCCCCTCAAGCAGCAGAAACGTATGCCTGCCTCACCAGAAAGGATCAGGCTGCAGCATTTTTAAGAGAACAGTCTGAGCTTTTCAATTTTAGTCAGATCCTTATCATTTTGCTAACATGAATTTTAAGGGGTGACACTGATTTTTTTCATATTGAACATCATCTTTTTGCGCCRAACTATCTTCTTTTGGTTGACACTGTCTAATAATTGGTCTAATCTTATTAATACCTTTGGTGTTCATCATGGCAACATTAATCATGAAAGCCTCATTTGGTATTAATCTAGATGTCATATACACGTTTGTAGGAATTCCATTGTAATCCAGCATTAATTAGTTTACTGTTCCTGCCAATTCTGATTGAAAATTTAAGCACTACAGCACAAAAATCATTCTGAGAATTGTTGAAGTCTTTGGTACGCTCTGCATACTTGGTAAGAAGTTTAATGACTATTGTTATTGCTTTTATTAAATTATTTGCTTAAAACATATTTCAGCTGTCTCATAAACCAACATTAAAATGTTCACTATTACTCGCTTCATAGTAACAGAAGTACAATAGCTGTCAATTATCTAATGCTTAAAGAGCTTTGAACAGCAGCTAATCCAACTAACTTTGTACTGAGCAATTTAGGAGAATTCATACCCCTTCCAAGGTACCTCTGCTCTTCTGACTCAGCTTGGGGGGTGGCCGTGCGGTGGGCAGTAACATCTTAAGCATGCACGGTTGTGTTTGCAGTTATTGGCTGACCGTGGCCTTAGGCTCCTAAGTACTCAATTTAGTTTTAAAACCGAGACTTCAAGTAACATTCCAGATGTCTTTCAGCAAATCAGGGACTTAAGTGTGGACTGGCTGAAAATGGTATTTATAATTTCTTACCTTTTCTCGTGTTCATAGCTTGTCCCTCCAGATATTAAACCTGAACCACAATTAACACTCTGCTTTAGCTGTCTGTGATTTCTTGTTTGCTGTCAGCTTCTTATTCCTTGCATTACACTGTTGTTCATTTGATGTTCCAAATCTACTAATAACATTTCTCAATAAATCCAGGAATAAAATGTATTTTAAAAAACTTATGGTATTGGTGTTATGGTGTCTTTCACTACCTTTCATACGAATTTCTAACAGAGCTAAAGGAGATTTCAGTTTTCTAATTAGGTTTCTTTCATAATGCCATTGTATCAGTAACAAAGCCTAAATGGTACATTATGAGAGCATGACAGTGGAGTAAGGGAAGACATATCCATGGAGTAGGAGTCAGGAAAAATAGATCTCAGTTACAGACTTCTTGTATGCTATGACTCATTCAACCGCACAGCCCTTTCTTGTGTCACGGATTTTACCATCTAAAATGAAGAAGGAATTATGTTGAACTCGTGGAGTTTCCATACATCTGTCAGAGGAGATGATCAAGCTTCTGCACCTGACAGAGTCCATAAAATTCAAGTGCAAGCTCATGTGGCACCTTGAAAGAAGCATGCTCTGTCTATGTTTTATTAATGCTTCTAAGAAGACACCCAAGCTTAAATAAGCCATAGTATTTCACACATACTCCCACTCAGGATAATAAAACTCAGCACTGCATAGAGACCACAGTCCAGCTTCCACCTTATAACTTTACAACTTAACTCTGGTGTCCTGAATTGTGCCATGTTCTAGTCTAAAGACACCGACAAACAGACCAGACCTCCCTTTTTGACGTTCTGCTACCTGATGCCCTTACAAATTACGCATCTAACCCACTACAGGCTCAAACTTCAGAGCAAAACTCAGGTAAAAGCTTTCTGTCTCAGAAAATAACTCTAAACCAAGTTGTGCATAGTAATCTCTCCAGCTCTGTGAATAAATGCCACTGAATTTTCAGTTATTTATACCTATGTAATAGGGCAGGAATAACTGTCTCTTGGCTAGACAGATTCTTGGTAGCAACAAACCGAAATCACAAGAAGAAAGAATTCTATGCTCTTGACCTCCCTTACATTACTACTTGTGATAAATTATTTCTACTAGCTCCAAATAGACTTACACTTTTTAAATACAGAAACTTGTACACCCAGGTTAAAAAAATCACAATGCTGTAATAGAAAGAGAACTCATTTCTTTTCATATGTGAAAATATGCATTACATTGGATCGACAGAAGTGTTTCTGAGCAGACTCAAAAAGAATAACGAGACTATGAGGAAGACTGATAGCTGACTTAGGTACTCACTAGAAAATATTTAGCTACACAATTAACCTCGACTGGATGGCAAACTTTTAGATAGCCAAATAAAAAGAAAATTGATTCCACCCTAAAACTCTTCTATATAATTCCAGATTGCATCCATTTCATGTGCCTGCCAAGAAAAGCATGCTGAAAGAGAAATCTATTCTCTCTCCTTCAGTTCGGCACTGGTTTAAAGTCCCCAGCCAGAAAGACAGTTACATCAGAAAAATCATGCTGTCTCGTAAAAAAAATGAAAAATCATAGTTTAACAGGGAAAAGGCTAATGAATGCTTCAATGGCAAAGCAGTAAGATTTTTAGGAAGTATTGCATGAAACCATACATTAAAAAGAACAGCGTTATCACAGTAATAATGTATAATCATCCCTTCACATTTATCTCACCTCAAATAGGCTTACTAAAGAAAGCAAGAACTAATACCCTCATTTTACAGGGTACCATTGTAGCATACCACAGAGCAAAATATCACTCTCAAAGTTGTGTAGTAGAGTACATAATAAGCTCAAGCAGCCCGCACAACTTTGGCTTCACTGCATCATTCTGTTTCAGTAAAAAAAAAAAAAAAAGAGATTATGTGCAGAMGAAAATAGCGTTTTACGGATCTCTGGCTCCATGATGTCAAAGCCTTACTACAGAATTCTGCAACCTAGAGTACCTGTTTGCCAGTCTTCAGGGTCCAGGGAAAAGAAACAGTTTAAAAATTATAAGAGATGAGAAGAAACATTTCATCCAATTTCTAAAGTTGTTTCAATACTAAAATTTTATAAAACAGCACCTATGTCCCCCAGTACTTGCAAAGAACTTGGCTTCATGTAACAGAGCTATTCAGGGACCCCATTCTTAGTGTATATTAGGATATTCAGATACATCAACCTGCTTGCTTTATTTCCAAAAATGTTGTGTAAAGATTCATACTTACCGTATTTATTGAAAACTTAGTGAAAATCCCAGCTAGATAAATAATAACACATACATACATACCACAACATTACAGAAGTAAATAAGAAGGCTAATCATCAGCTACATTCTAAGAGAGTAGGATAGCAAAACGCAACCTGTTTTGCACAGGACTTTGCAATTTCGGGGGTCTAAATGCTGCATCAGGGCACAGCGTTATTGTTGCAACGTCTTAGCTGAGGGACATGGTAAAGTGTCATCCCTGGGAGCTAAAGGCACATCAGAAGGCATGTGCCTCACCAGCAACCTGAAGACTCATTAGAAGGCCAGGTCAGAGTCAGTCATACTAGACAAAGGACCACGGGGTTATAGGCCTRGGGAGGGATTTGGGCAACATCACAACCTTCAAGGAAGGGCTTGAATGACTTACAACCAACAAGAAAACTCTAAGACTGAAATACATTTTAAGCATGTAATCTCCCATCACGTGGTATTATTCAGGAAGCTGCTTGAGCTTGGAGGTGACAGGGCTTATTCTCTTAGTCAGAGCTGGTGCGTTAGCAGGAGATTATTGCTGTGCTTGTAACAGAAAAGGAAAAGGATTGCAGCGCTTGTGACGTAGGAGAGAAAGGAGGTTACGCTGCATGAGCCAGAGAAGGGAAAAGATCTACAGGCACAATGGAAGGAGCACGTGACGATCCCCGTGACTAATAATGAAAGGGCTGGCAGCCTCTCTGATAATAAATATCAGTTGTTTAGAGTTGAAATCACAGTAACTGAACCTCAAAGCAAACAGTCACTGAACATTCATTGTGAGAGAAAAAAAAAAAAAGTGTTAATTGTGAAATGTATATTAGATTAGTAGCTTTGAGAGTAAGCTAAGCATTCCTGCACAGAATGATTCATTAGGATATGCAAAAACTGCTATGTTCACTTGATAGATGGCTGAAGTCCTCAAAAGCRAGCTAGATAAGCTGACTCTATTGCTTTCACTAGGGCTGAACCTGTGCCATCATTTTTCAGAATCAATACCTAGAGATGCTTCCAAGGCATCACAATAAAATTTTGGCTTTGTTACAAATGAGAAAGCACCCTCTTCAGATCTGCATGTGTGTGTTGCCTTTCAGGTAGATTTGAGCTTCTAAGTCTTTCATCCCTCTTACAGCAACAAGAACGAACTACTGTGCACTTCAGGCAACCAATGGGGATAGGGAAGGTATTTAATAAGGTTCACTGCAGTTTCAACACCCAATTTATACTTTTCCAAATGAGATAAAAAGGAATAAGGTTGCAAATCCCTCTGGTCAGGATTATCACATCACTATATGCATATAAGAGTAAGCAGCTGGTAATTCAAGTTACTGATTTACATTTACCAGACATATGAAAGGCTAGAATTTATTTCTAAAAAAATAAATATATGAATTAGTAAGGGTTTGGGGCATTTAGGCTCTTGTCATAGTCATTCCAAGCGCTCTTTTGTCATCTTGTCATGTGGAAATCAACTGAAAAATGGTTATTATTCTTTTTTATTGGAAAAGGCAGCAACAGCAGCAGCATGCCTGTTTCGTCTCTGGGGATTTTCCCATATATTTTCTATCTTTGATTTTCAGTCTTTGGCTTTTGCACCGATCTTTCCTTGTAATTCTGCTACCTYCTCTGCTGTATGTTTTTCTGGGTTCAGTAAGCGTTATGACACCCAGTCTATCTTTTTTATGGACCTGCAGAGTTTTTAATACTATAGGTGGGTTCCAAAACTTCATTATTGCTTCTTGACTGCACTACACTTAAAAACCCAGACCATAAGCTACATCTAAATCTGTTACCAAAAACTCTTTGACCTTTTGCCCTATATACTTCCATGCTCTGCTGCTTCTCTATTGAAGAGATGCATTAACCCTAACGTGCTCTGAGACTGCTCTTGGTAGTTTCTCTGTACACCTTAGCTTTTATTGTTCTAGAGTTGAAATACTACCATAATGCCACTTCTGCCTGACTGCTGACCAGTTGATTTTTCTTGGATGCCATGTCTAACCAGTCAACTCTGGTGTTATTTTGGAGGCTGGGAAGAAAAAGGTAGAGGGGCAGGGTAGCAGGGCAGCATAAACAGTTAAATAGGAGAAAGTATGGAAGAGACCTAACAGAGGAACTTCAGCTACTATAATTACCAGAGCCTCAATTTAACTGTGCTACACTGATTTTTGCAAAACGAGCTTCTTATCTATTAAAGATGACGCCGAGAGCTTCAGTTCGTTGGCCTAGTTCCTTGCTAAGGCTATCTCCAGAGATGCAGCATTCCTGGTGACTTTAACAGCATCATACCATCAGAGTTTCTTTAAACCTTGGATATTTCACTTCATATTACCTCCATTATCAAGTTGCTTTGTTCAGCAGCTTTGAAGTATTATATAACACCAATCTCTCTTGTCCCCTTGAATACAAAATATTACTATTAATCCTTTTGCAACTGTGAATCTAGGTTATATCATTTCTTCTGTAGACTTTTTCTAAAGTTGATAGAAAATGCAGCAAAGGCCTTTTCCTGATTTAAATTTTAGAACTTGTTCCAAATGTAAAACTACTCTATTGGCCTTTAGGCAGTATATCAACTGAGGCAGATATATTTAAGCAAAACATTGGATGTACTGAAACTGATAAGGTGCTGATACAGTCTTCTAGGCATTTTCAAATCTGTACACTGAAATCGTTATAGAATTTAGACATGCATCAAAAATATAAGGCTGAACTTCTTTGTAATAAGAAGCTTGGGGGTTTTCTGTCACGGTATTTTACAGATTTTAACTTCAGTGTTGTATCTCTTCTCACAAATTACTCAGAAGTTACTAAGGTAGGAAAAATATACATTCAGCCTAGTTGTCTCTCACACGTGAAATACATGCTAAGTTTTTGTGAAATATTGTGAGAAAGTTTGTAACTACACTCTCTACATTCACATTAAGAAGCATCATAATCTAAGTAATTAAACCAGTGATGATAAAATAAATTATATTCTTATTAAGGCTATGCATCTAAGAGCTGCTAAATGAAAAGTGACTTTGACTCAGTGGGCAAAGCTGCTAGAAGAATTTCAAGTTCTGTGGATAAAAAAAAAGAAATCTTATCTTTCTCTGTGCATTGAGTTTAATTCAGATCCCTTTTCAGGTCTGAATAAACTCAGTAAGCATTCTCCATTTATCTTCAGTGAGCTACAGGTCAAGCCCAGGAATCATGTTACAGTCAAGGAAGACATACTATTGTACTGCCATTGTCTCTGCTGATGTAACAGGGTCCTGCAACTGAATAAGCTTCATTTCTGAAATTTCATAGACTGAGAGATAGATCAACTATAATACTTCTAATTTAATAACTGGGAAAAATGAAAATCAGAAAAGTCCATTCTAGAAATGGGAACCAAAGTGCTACCACTTTTTTTTTATTACTATTTTTTTATTTTAAGGGACCTTCTTAAAGTGTGAAAACAAACCCAAACTTCCAAAGTTTAACAATACAAGGTCTGTAAACATTAAGAAGGTTTACATTAATTTTGGTTTTGTTTCTGTTATGGACCTTAACCAATATTTTATTAGTTGTCCAACAGAACTGACAATCACTGTTTGCTAGTCAGCTCTAGCTGTTTTCACTTTCACCATGTGTACATACAATAATGTCAAAACAAGCCAGTCTGGGATGAACCAGTATGGTTACAGGCCAAATATGCAAATTTTAGAATATTATTATGGTTTCTTTCTGATTAGCCTTTCTTCTCTTCTGGCCAATAGCTTGGCTGGGTGCTTCATCACAGAGACGAGGCTCCATTCAAAAGACTTGATGGAGATATCTGAATTCAAAGCCTTTTCCTGACACTCAGTAGTATTAATCTTACCAATTTGGCCAAAGATTTTCAGGGTGTCCTTAAAAGATTCAAGTATCATCCTTAAGGTGATCCTCTTTATACTAACAAGCTGTGGAAGAAGACAAGTTTGAGGATGCTGCAAGCCCAGAAGGGATCTTTTTGATACATGGAAAGCTGCTGTAAGTTAGTACCTCAGTGTTTGTTACAAAGCTATGCTAGTGGACATCCAAAATTTGGCATTAGCAGCATTGATGGAGTTGTTTGACTGCTGGTTTACTGTTTGACTGATGTTTAGTGGACCATCCCAGAGCAGCACCTGTGGAAAAGAGCAGAAACTAAACATCAGAGCCTCGCCAGAGCATTGGATACAACCTTCATTCCAAATATGATTTTGTTGATGATCAAAACAAGCTCTCTTCCCAAAAGCAAAGAGATGTTGCATCCTCATATATTGTTGTCCCGGAGAGAGTGCTACCAAGGTAAACATGTCAATCACTTGGAACCTTGTTTCATCAACCGTGGCTGTGAAAAAGCTGAATAACTGTCTTGGGTCAGCTCGTACAATGACCTCCGTCTTCTATATACTAATGGTAAGACAAATGTGTCTGGATGACAGCAAAGCCACTGAGGATAGCCTGACGACTTCCAGTGAGTAGGCAATCCTGCAATCACCAATGAACACAGACTTCTGGATGGTTCCTCCCTGGGCTGGGCTCTCAGTCTGCTGAGGTTAAGCTGGTGACCTTCAGTTCTCTAGCGAAGGTGCATTCCTTTGTCATGCTCTGGGAAGCATTACCAAAGACAGAAAAATGAATAGGCTAGGTGCAACTACAGAGCTTTGTTTGACTCTACTGGGAGCAAGAAACTACTCTAAAATGGAGAATTATGGGCTTCTATATCATCATGAAAGGAGAAGATGAGGTTGTAGAGTTGTCCTGGTTTCAGCTGGGATAGAGTTAATTTTTTTTTCCTAGTAGTTGGTATAGTGCTATGTTTTGGATTTAGTATGAGAAGAATGTTGATAACACACTGATGTTTTTAGTTGTTGCTAAGTAGTCTACTAGTCAAGGACTTTTCTGCTTCCCATGCTCTGCCAGGTGCACAAGAAGCTGCGAGGGAGCATAGTCAGGACAGCTAGCCCAACTGGCCAATGGGATATTCCATACCATGTGACGTCATGCTCAGTATATAAAGCTGGGGGAAGAAGAAGGAAGGGGGGACGTTTGGAGTGATGGCGTTTGTCTTCCCAAGTAACCGTTATGCGTGATGGAGCCCTGCTTTCCTGGAGATGGCTGAACACCTGCCTGCCRATGGGAAGTGGTGAATGAATTCCTTGTTTTGTTTTGCTTGCATGCACGGCTTTTGCTTTCCCTATTAAACTGTSTTTATCTCAACCCATGAGTTTTCTCACTTTTACCCTTCTGATTCTCTCCCCCATCCCACCGTGGGGGGAGTGAGCGAGCGGCTGTGTGGTGCTTAGTTGCTGGCTGGGGTTAAACCACGACAAGAGTCTATCAGAACAGCCTGGATTGCTGAGGACTTGTAGACTGCTGAGTCTTGAACAAGAAAATTGAATAGTTTAGTCCAATTAGTAACACTTGAGTATGAATTCTGATTCCAAGAAATACTAAGATGCTGATTGCTAGAAGCTGAGAGGACATACTAGGAGAAATAGTAATGTATGCTTTCTCTCTTATAGTCACCCTTAARCATGCACTAATAGCCACTCCAAACCAAAATACTGGACTAAGATGAATCTTTTATCTTACCTAGTACAGAATTCTTCCTAATCTTGCTGCTTTTCCTAGGTTTGCCTGTCCAAGCAAAATTATCTCAGTGTTACCACACACAGTCCAGAAACTGCCTGGTCATGAGGCATCACTATCAGGATGAACTCATGTCAAGAACAACCTGAACTAATAATTTCCAGAGTATAAATTGGAGGAAGACGCCAGATAGCTCTCACATAATGGACAATCACATTTCTTTTTTTCCATAGCTATGCAATTAAAGCATCCTTAAAGTCTTCCGCCACTTCTCCTTTTCCACATATTCAGGTGAATAGTGAAAGGGCAACACACAATAGCCTTCTGCTTCCACACGTAAGTATGCYAGCAGCTACCCCACCATCCTTGGGGACGTATCTTCTTGTAGCATTATTATATATAAGATTTCCATTTGATCACATTAATCATTGCATGAAGGAGATGAGAGGTGGCTGACTAAAGACCTTATTCAACTGCCAAGATCAACTTCTTTTTCAGATAAAAAATGCTACTCCAAGATCTGTCAAAGGAGTTAAAGCTAGTAATGGTGGGACCCCATATAGAGATCTTTGCAGAAATATAGTTGGTGTTGTATCTATTAGTACAGGACTGCATGTCTTCAGCGTTGCCTTTCTGCTACGCATCTTCCATTTCCCAAAGTTGTCATACTACACAAGGATTTATAATGTTTCTGCTTCTTGTGAAGTTTAACATGTGAGCTGTGCTAGACAGAGAGAGTCTTGTTTGATCTCTTCATAATTTTAATTGGTCCATCTTGATGTCTGCTTTTAATATAGCCGATTGGTGTTTTGGATAAGGCAAGTGAGGCATCTTTAAGATGCGCTGGCTGTTTTTTCTACACTGCTGCCCTTGCAGCTGTGCTGCTTGAGATGGAATAGAAACTGTGTCCAATGTCAGGCAGGCATGGGGGCTTCCCTCTAATGGCAAGGAGCCGAGATGACCTGGGCACAGGCAGGGCCCTGCCACACAGAATTACACAGAATGGTTGAGGCTGGGAGGGACGTCTGGAGGTCATTTGGTCCAACCCCCCCCTCTCACATAAGGCCATCTAGAGCCGACTGCCCAGGACAATGTCCAGAAGACTTTTTAATATCTCCAAGGATGGAGATTCCACAATTTCTATGGGCAACCTGTGCCAGTTCTATGTCACCCTCACAGTAAAAAGCTGCTTCTTATGTTCAGGTGGAGCCTCCTGTGTTTCAGTTCATGCCCATTGCCTCTTGTCCTGATATTGGGCACCACTCAAAAGAGCCTGTCTCTGTCTTCTTTACACCCTCTCTTCAGACAATTAAATACATTGATAAGATTCCCCTGAGCCTTCTCTTCTCTAAGCTGAACAGTCCCAGCCTTCTCAGCCTTTCCTGATAGGAGAGATGCTCCAGTCCCTAAATCCTCTTAATGGCCCTTTGCTGGACTCTCTTCAGTATATCTCTCTTGTACTGGGGAGCCCAGAACTGGACCCAGCAATTCAGGTGTGGCCTTACCAGTGCTGAGCAGAGGGGAAGGATCACCTCCCTTCACCTGCCTGGTGGCAGAGCTGAAAGAGGAAGTGGAAAGGTTAAGGAGTGTCAGGGAGTGTGAGAGGGAGATAGATTGGTGGAGCCACACCCTGCCATCCCTGAGGCAAAGGCAGCAGATGGAGGC
>JAYKAV010003322.1:0-160192 GCA_035582835.1 Phoebastria nigripes
ATGATCTTGTCTACTGTTTTACATTCCACCGCAATAGGCCGACTTTTCTGGTCCTCTTCAGGAAAACAAATAGACAAAAGCAGTTCTTCTACCAGTGTGAGTAAAGATCCTTGCATTGTTGGAGAAATTCTTGTGGCATGTGAGTATCTAACCAGTCCTTGTCACACTCTCAGAGAGTCTCAGCATCTGCCTGTTTCTGCATTGGTATGAGAAGGAAAAGCATTACCTTCCTTTCATTGGAGTATTGAACACATTTTGGAAGAACAGGGGCAGACATGTCCACATCAGCAGAAGGACCAGTGACCAGGTCCAGGACTAGGACCAGTGTCCCCAGTGACAATAATAAGATGTCAATGGATTATGCATTCATCTAACCCTAATGCAGACTACACAAGCGGATAAGTGGCTGCAGGCATCACTGCCCGTAATGGGAACACAGGTGTCTATACCACGGGCTGTTAAAAGTTAGGTGAGATAAAGCCAACTGTGGCTTCTAGAAAACTTGTGCAAAGGCGATACAACCTGCTGTTGTTCTGATGACCATTCTCACATCTGAATGTGTTTCCTGTGTGTCCAGGGCACTGTAATTGTAAAAGTGCATTTGAAATTAACCTCTTATGAAATGAGGAGTAGAGAAAAAAACATAATGTGGTTCTGCTGGTGCCAAATCCAAGTTCCTGTCTGGAAGGCAAAATGTAACCAATGTGGGGTTATTGCTCTTTCAGATATGCAGTAGCTAACAAATAAGAGAAATAGGTGTATCAATTTTAATATAGCCTTTTCCTAAATTCCATTATCTGCTGAAAAGTACAGTGTTATCATGCACTAAGGAAGGCTGATCTAAGTTTGATCCAGCCTTTAATATGAGCAGCAGTATGTTTCAAGGTTTGTCAGACACTGAGCCACAGCACCCTATTGATTAAACACTCCATTGCAGACCAAAAGCGAATGAGTCATCAATTTTTACTCGAAATGAGTTGTATAAAAAAACAACACATCAACTTACTCTTCTGTCTGGTCCCGCGTCCCCCTCCAAAAAAAAAAAAAGAAATGTTGCCTGATGACTCTACCTACTAGTCTTCACTACTGGTGCTGAGGAGTACTGGATATGCTGTTCCAATGTGGTGCCCATGGCGGCAAACAACCATCTGTAGCTCATATTCCTCTATCTTCACTGTTTCACGTGTGACTCTTTCTTCAGCCAGCAGGAAAATGACGGTGTAAAGGGCAAATTCGAACTCCGGGCTGACACCAATAAAGGTGCTTCCAATTGGCTTGACTGAGCCCTTCCAGCTGAACTGGATGCTCAAAACTTGGTCATCTTTGTCAGGCTGAAAGCATAAACAAAACAACAGAATAATCTCCAACACAGCTGTGACAAGAGAGATACAATTTCCGACTCCAAATTTTGAGGCCATTGCAAGATTCAGTTATCCTTGCTGTGCCAGGATGCTATAGGTAGAGCACAGCTTTTTCCCTGTCCTCTGGAGCGTACGTGATCATTTATCTCAATTAAGCTTCAGCAGTGTTGCAATTCTGTAAACACCAGCACTACTTTTTAAAATAGTTTTTGCAAAAAAAGAAGCTGGACTTGAGGGCATGCTAGTATTTCTTCTGCTTATATACACCTGGACAAATTAGGTTCAAAGCAGTTAAGCCTATGATTGCATCGTTGTGCCTTGATTCATTACCACAGCTTTTATCTCTGGATCCATTTGTCTTATTTGCAAAGGCACCCTGCTTGTTCTTACCCTGGTTTTGTTCTTCTGAGCGACATATCCCTTGTAATCAATTTGGTTGCGCTTTTCCTGAAGGTAAAATTGCACCCAGTTGTGCAAACCCAAGATCTGTTTACCACGCCTTGTTTCTCCAACAAAAACATGTTCAAACCCACAAGAATCAGGTCTGTAATAAACCAAAGAATAATATATAGGTCTTTTATGTGTTTAAGTAGTTCAAACTGGCAGAGGTAAAAGGCAAGGATATGCACAAGCTTGCTTAGGTTGATTTGTGAGCAGGTTTTTTATTTGCCTGTATTTGTTGGGTTTTCTTTCTTACTTTGCACAAAACTTGCAATGAAATCTAGCCACTATGCATAACTGCTTATCCAGATTTTAGTAAGGCTTCTGACACTGTCTCCCATAACAGCCTCACAGATAAATCGATGAAGTACAGATTAGAAAAGTGGATGATGTGGTGGGCTTAAAAGTGGATGAACGTCTGTGGTTGAAGGCCTGTGATTAGGGACACAACGTGCAGCTGGAGGCAATTCACCAGTGGTGTACCCCAAGGGTCAATACTGTTAGTATCTGATCAGTAAGTCTTTAAACATGATCTGTGTGGGAGCAACGAACACCTGATTTAGGCCATATTCTGAGGCTGTCTTCCAGTTCTGTGTGTAACAGATGGCACTCGGGCTTATATTTACCTGAGTCAGAATACTGTAGAGATTATCAGGGGCCATATCCATCAAACATACCTGTCTCCTTCTTTCCTGGCATAGAGCTGGAACCAGATGTCATAGAGCTGATATTTGAAATCGGCAAGGTTTGGCTTTGCTAGGTTTTTTTTAAGCAGATATTCATGAGCTAGCTGAAGGATAGAAAACCAAGATATATACACAGTTTACTTTTTAATTCAGCATTTTCAGCGACTAAAAAAGATCTGTGTTACTCACTTTCATGACTTCTGTCGCTAAGATAGCATCAAGAAAACAATTGTTTTCAACTATTTCTTCTGGAGTCACTACTTCTGCTACCCCAGTTGATGTCTCATAGTTGTCCAATAAGGAAATAAAGGCTGCAGAAAAAGAGAAACTTTCAGCATGCTCATCCTGATGAACAGGCCATATGCCTAATCATACCTGTGATCCAGTCATTAGAGACTGCTGTCATAAAAAGATGCCATATAATATGCCTTGACAGCCCTTTTTATGTCAAATTTCATTCTCAGGTACACTGTTGGATGTAGGTCTAGAGGTGACTCAAGGCCAGACCACCGCTGTACTTCTTTTTAAGATAAACAGCTCACTACTGAGCTTCCTTATGGAACCAAATGCTGAAGCAATAATGACAATAATGACCTTCTACCAAAACAAATCATATCTGACCACCAAAATTACAGACATAGGCTTATGAACTTGAGCTATGCTGGCAGAAGGCTTTGTGGGCATTACTTCAGTAGAGGAATAATACAGCATAAATCTACTTGAGATGGCTTGAGCTTGAGCGTGTGGCCACCGAGTGGATGGGTTCGTTTTCTCCTTTGCACCCCTTTTGCCACCTGCTCCCTCCTGTCACTTCATCTACTCATGCTCTGACACTTAGTGGACTCTGGGGGCTGATTCAGCACACCAAGCTGACAGAAAAATACTTGAGGTCAAAAACCTAAGTCATTTCCTGCCGGGCTAGTGAGCTGAAGGGACTCAGCGTCGGGTTCAGTGAGTACCAGAGCTGCCCTCACTAGACACAGAATTGTGTGGCTCAGAGGCTCAGAGAGGAGTGGGGGGAACAGAGAAAAACGGTGCTCCCCATTATGCCGGCTGTTCGATCAGCTTAATGTAACTCTATCTGGGGAAAAAAAAAATCAGGGAAGGAAACATACCTTCATAGACATGCTTGAAGTATAGCCCCCAACAGAAATGCAAGAAGTAGCTGTGGACCTAGTGCTATCTGAAGGGGCTAGAAGCTGTGAGCAAAGGAGGAAGGATGACTTTGGCATCTTTTTCAGTACATGGAATAACATCAAAACAATGACAAGAGTCTCATCCATTTCACTTCATAGTGGAAGAACCACAGAGAAATTCAGATTTTGGCTAAGGCACAAAAGGATGTTCTTGCTGAGGCTGAGGCTACAGGTAACCTCCATGCAAATGTCGTGGAAACTAACTTCAAATGACATGTGGCCTGATGATCCTCACCATCATCCAAATAATATATGATGTTATATTTTAGGCAAACACATAAAAACCAACACGGATTCTTCATGTCATTTCCACCATTAACAAAAGAACGGGTCTCACTTGCAAAAGTTTTTATGCTCTTCAGGCGTTCTTCATTTACGTTGTGAAACAGATGCCTAGCTGCGCTGTCCTGGACAGCACTGTCACCTTGCTGTGCGGCACCTGCTTTTCCCTAGGAGAAACACCAGAGTAAAACAATGGAAGAAGTAAGATGTCCTTAGAGGAGACAGTGCCTGCCTTTATAATAATCAAAACAAAACCCATAATGCTATCAGGATTCTTTGTTAGGAATGGTCTTCCTATGAAACGAGACATTACAGAAGAACTGCCAGCATAAAGAAAAAAGACATAATCTCTGACACTGTAAGAGCCTGAAATTTCTCTGTTGACTCATTTTCAGGGATGATTATGATGACCCATGTGATAGCTCAGTTCTGATCAGTAACCAGCTGTGCTACTATGCTGTATACATCACAAATGATAAAGAGAAGTAATGTAGAGCCAAGGCTCCCTCCCACCACAAATAAATAAAAAGGAGATTTGTGCACCTTCCTTCTCTGTTCATTTGTAACCCACAGACCCACTGCATATAGTTTATGAGGCCATACAGTGCAGCAGAGGGGTTGTTTCTCTCCTGGGTCCCTGCTCCCCAAGCTAGCCAGTCTAATTCTCCTCTCCTCCATAATAATGCTTAAGCAATCCAACTCCTGAGTAGGCTCCCTCAGGCTCAGCCTTTGTTTTCGCTTTCTGACTTCATGACCGCAGCCCCAGCCATCGCCCCAGTGCCAGGGAGATGCTGAGATAGTTCTGTGCAGCTCCACCAGCTTTGGACTGGTGCATCCTGGTGCTCTGAAGTTTTCAAAGACTTCTGGTTGGCCACATTTAAGGGCATTTTAATCAATGTTACCAATAAGCACATCCAAAACGGAAAGGAGGCTTTCCTGACAATTTTCAAGTTTCTCTTTCAAAAAGGGCATTCTCAAGGAAAGAGGAGAAAAGATGAGTAGCAGTTTGTTAACATGGGCAAGGGGTAACTAGAGCCTTGTTCTGAGAAATGGAGAAACCATATGGGAGTTTTCCCCATACACATTTTGGCCTGAGGTAGGTACCCCTTTCTCAAGTTTATTAGCAACAGAAAATTATATCTTATAATATGAAGCAACTTTGAAATAAAGTGTTTGAGCACTTGTGTGAGTACAAAATTGGATACTGAATATTCAGTGGCCTGCTGAAATTTGTGGCCAAAACACATGGTCATGTTTGCACTACACTGAGCTGGCAAGGAGTGAAATGGCTGCTCATCAAACCTGAAACCCACTCCTCCCTCCCTGGTTCCCTGGGACTGGTAGAAACAACCCTGAAACCCTCCTCACCCACACCTCTGTGCCACTCCACACTCTCCAGGAGAGACCCAGGAATTCCTCAGATTCCTCTCTTATTCCCCAAGAATGACTTGGGACCTATCTCCCCTTCTCCCTCACTGCAAGTCACCCAGACCGTACACACAAGCAGTCATTACACATTTCTGTAAACATCCAGGGTGGAGGGGACCTCAGGACATCTCTAGTCCTGCTCAAAGTATGGTCAACACTGAATTCAGACCATATTGCCTAGGGTGTCATCTTGTTGGGTCTTGAAAACCTCCAGAGATGGAGATTTCACAGCTTCTCTGGGCATCCTGTTCTGGTTGCATTTGGCCTTGTTGAATTTCATGATGTTCCCTCCTTAGCCTATTCCTCCAGCCTGCCTAGGTCCAGCTGAAGAGAAGCCCTGCACTTGAGCATATTAACTTCATCACCACAGGTTGCTGTCATCTGCAAAATTGGAAAGGTTGCACTCCATCTCCTCCTCCAGGCCACTGATAAAGATGTTAAATGTTATAGGACCCAAGACAGACACCTGAGAGACTCCACTTGTAACCAACGTCCAGGTAGTGTGGACCATTAATGTGTTCTCTGTACTGTTCCCTTTCCTAAGTGATTCTTCATCATTAGGAAGTCCTGCCTATGCCATTAATGGAAATGACGAAGCATAGGCAACTCTTTTAGCAAAAGCCAGTTTTGCAGACACCTTTTGCTACAGCACCATACTGCCCTTAATCCTCATGTGACTTAGCAACTGGTTACCTGCAAATCAATTGTGTAGTCTTTCCCAGGTATAAGGCGGTTAACATCCATATCCCACATCTCATTGAAGAGTTTAGAAAGTTCATGATTCAAGGCCTTCCTGTCAAGAAATCCAGAGAAATACACATGTTAAAAAAGACACATGCTGCTATTTCTGCAAGTCACTTCTAGAGTCTTCTAATATCACTCTATGTTCTGGATACTAGCTTGTCATCAGGAGAGCTTACTGTCAGTGCTGCTCTAAAAACCATAGAGCTTACGGTTCATGTTCATATCTAAAGAATGCAGGTAACCTGTAAGGAAACTTGAGCCTTCCCTAAGGTTATTTTAGAGTATATGTTAACGAAGTTCTTGTTAATAAGCCTTCCTGCGGTTTTCCATGCACTGAAATAAAAATGAAGATGGTGGCGTTTCATTCAGGAGGATTCTATGTACAAACCAGAGGCAAGCAGGAGATTGTTATCAGCGTGCAGCAACACTACACAACAAAACAGGAAGCAAAGAATTCTCTCCAGCAGCAATCCTATATACAACTCTTCCTACCTTTTTTCCTGCAAGACTCCACACTAGAGATGCTTTCCTTCGCCCATACGCGTGGTTATCCTAGCATAAGGTTAGCATGCTGAAGGATGACTAAGACTCTAAACACAGGGTTTGCATACAATACAGTTCTCTCACGCACTGATCTCTGATACACATACAAACCTACCCAGACCGGTCCTTTCCTCATTTTAATGGAATTTTGTCCTGCATAATAGCGTATAGTTTTCCGAAGTCTATCCATCCATCTATCAACAAGATTTAGGAAGGGTTGTTATTGTGATAACAAGGTAGCTCCAGTTTCAAGGGCATTATGTCTACACTAACACGTAAGATCAAGACAAAGAACAGAGTGGAGAAGAAAGAGAAGTGGATTAATCTTTAAATGACTGACAGTTGAATTAATCAGTTACAAACCAGCACATGCATCGAAGCCCAGAGAAGAACCGCTTGATAATTTTGAATTTCTCCTCCAAAGCAGATGTTCTCAAGAAAAGAAAAGTGCAGAAATTTGTCAACAATTGGGCATTTCTTTCAAATAGCCATTTGGGCAACTTGCCATGATTTTAACAACTGGTTCTCCCACACTGAACCAAGACACCTTCAAGCCTGACTCTGAACCTCCTAACTGATTGCTGTTATGTCTTCTCCTTCTATTCTGGCCAGGATGGAGATACTCACTGCATCCTCCAGCCAGTGGCAAATTCCATGCTCTCTAGCAGAAAGAGCAAACAAATATTGTGGTAAGGTCACAGTCTTCTGATGTGGCAGCCTTGATGTGAGGCAGCTTGAGAGCCAGGAAAAGCAAAAAGTGAGCCAGGCGGGCACCTGCCCCATTGTTGGCAGGGAGGGAATAGAAGTCGTAGCAGAAAAGAAGGTATTAATCAAATGGTGGGAGATTAGTCTAGAAGCAGTACAGCAAGATTTTATGTGCCTTCTCCTGTCCTGGACTGCACTTCGTGGCTGGCTCAGAAACCGCTGGTCTAAGCTCCATATTGAAGGAAACAGAAAGTAGCAAACTGTGCCTGGAGAACTGGGACTTTTTTTTCACATTATTGAACAATCCTTTTTCTCCAGAACTGTCTGTGTAACTGTGGGATGGAGCTTATGCAGCCTAAGATTAAAATCCTGAAAAGCATAAGCAATCTGCGCTTAACTCCTTGAGAGCTTGTTCTTCCCAAAGGAATTCATATCCCTGAGTTGAGAGCCAAAAGCAGCCAGTTTACATGAATGCACTAGAGGATAAGCTGCAGCAGCTGAGGAGCATAAAGAACATATATGATATTCATATTATACTCAGCATTATTTAGAGTGGGGAAAGCAACCTCCTACGGAAGGGCAGGGCAGACAACTGTAACTACTTTGGCTGCCACACCTCAGTCTGCCTGCAGCTGGGAGTCTGAGCCATCACGTACCTCAGCTATGCTAGAGGCACTGACAGTCCGTTTTCGCCTGGGTTCTGTGATGCTTTGAGATCATTGTTGATGGGAAATCTACAAGATCACTTGAATTTTGAACTGGGCTTGAATAGGTGTCAACACCTGAAAGAAGGAAAAGGACTAAAAATTCTAGTATATGGGAGCCAAAGGATATGTTTGTTGCTAGGGTTAAACACGAATATGAAGGAAGATTTTTGCTTGGAACAAGTACTTGCATGGATCTTACAGTGGAGCAGAAGGAGCATGTCACAGAGGAGCTATATTCAGCCCTTGCCCAAACCCCAGGCTCTGCTTATACAGCAGAAGTGTGGCTTGTGGCATCACATTATCAATACTGCCTGTGCAGCCCAAAGGAGGCACCTGCTCAACTTCACGGGGAGTTAGCCTCACGGCACATCACAGAAGCCACCACCAGCAGCATTTTTATTTGTTTTCAGCTGTACCTCCACATTCTTTCCAGAGTCTTAAGAAGAGCAATTCCTTCTCAAAAGAGCTTACAAACCAACACTAAACAGAAAATTGTTCATCTTACCAGCTCAGTTGAAGTCCCAAGAACAGGATTGGCAAATTCACAGAACAGTACCGGAGATGTTTTTCAAGCTTCATGCACCACCTACGTTCATGTTACCTTGGACTGACCTAATTTTATTGGATCACTTTTCTCCTGGGTTCTGGACCCTCCTGGTGTCTACTCCTCTGCATCAGCTTATCCCATCTGTTTGAGTACTGCCATATTATGTTTAATACAGTTTTTACTTTGGAAGTAACTACCAGTGGCGGATAGAATTCTGCTGTCTGTTGAACATCCAAGGTATGTGAAATATTAGGGGGGGATGTCAGGTTTTTGTTTTAAATATTTTGTTCTGTATATATAGTATTTTAAATACATATATTTTAGTATGTATGTATTTTGGTAAAAGTCACCTGTACAGGAAATCTGTCATCCCTGCAACACCTACTGCTTGTTCTTGGTCTGCTCTTGGCAGATTTGTCCTGTGTTTATAAAGGACTGTAGGGCTCCGTTTGATCTTTCCTCCTCTAGAAATGTTATGGACTATCACATGAGCCCATGGAGGGGAGCTCATGGAGGCGAGCTCATGGAGGCAAGCTCAAGGTGTCTACTCAGGAGGGGGTTACAGCAAAAGCATACCTACAGATTTCAATCCTCATATTTATTTAATAAATATACTTCTACTGAATGTATTCCTGAATTCAGAAAATGTGTCCCAAAACTCTAAAGTCACTTAATTTTATAAAATAAAAGCCTTTTCTCTCCTTTTTCTCTGCTGGGTGCTACCACAATATCATCATGGACTTTTCCTCTCCTTTTTTGTTGTCCCTTTAGGTTCCAAACGGAGCAGAGCACCTGTAGACTTTGTAACTGAAGATTAGAATAAAGAAAAATATATCCCTGCCAAAGCAAAGAACCTGTTTGGCAACTTACATAGTCATCTTGTAAAAACTCTTTCTGGACAGTATTTCTTTAAAAAAGGTCCATAAACTTAGCTTACACATATGAGGTGAGACAACTTCAAAGAGAAGCAGCCCAACACCTTCACGCAAATCCATGACACACAGCATTTAGTGTTTTCCTGAAAGAGAGTATTGTGTATTTACTCTCTGGTTTTCAATACGATTGCATGTATGACTCAGAGATTTTTATCATTAATTCTCAATCCCCTCCCTATGGTGAAATCTCTCAGTTTTTAGGTTTGTGCTTTCACATAGAATAAACTATTTCTGCGCAAGAAGTCTGGCCAATTGGATTTTGTCCAGTTGGAGTCTTGCTTGGATGTGCTTACATGCGCAAAGCACCACCCCAATAACAACAACACTTCATCTGCACTTGTAAGAGCTGAGAAAACTTTTGGGGGAGGCTCTTTGCAATAGTAACTCTAACGCACCAGCAGTGCAGCTAGAGCAAAAGAATCTAACATCTCCATTTTATTATAGCTTTCAAGTTAAACATTCACATGGTGTGCCTGTTTTTCCAAATTATTTTCTTGTATGAAACCTTCATTCTATCCAAAACAATGCCCCAAGAAGAAGTCTTTTATTGCTATAAATAAGAAATGACTCAAGACATGAAGAGAATTAAAGGGTCAGTGGCAAATCATGTGAGCAAGTCAACAGTGTCAAAGCAAGAAAAACGTATTGCAAATGGGTCACATGGAGCCCTGCAAAGAAGGTTTAATTGAACATCTTCTCTAAAGTAAATTTACCTTCAGAGATCCTTTGAACAACATCCAATTTTTAAAAAGCCTTTAATCTTGGCATAGAGAAGAAAAGCATTTGGAAAGCCTGATGAGCAGCCATTTACAAGAAGTTTCCAATCATTTAAAAAAATTGGTTCAAATGTTGCAAAATACACGCATCAGCTTATATGGTTAATAGAAGATACAAGCAATTCTCTTGATTTTCCTCTTATGACAGTGTGTATGTCTTTTCCTTGAGTCCAGTGATGTTTTTCTTAGTTTAAAGTTGGTATTTGAAATACCAAAGGATAAGTAAGACAGGTTTTGTAGGTGGAAAGGAAAATGCATTGTCAAGGGACAAACATAAGAGTGGGCAGTTACTCGGCAAACACTCTGTCAAGGTCCTGGGCAGGCAGATGATGTTTGGAGAACCGATTCTACGTTATCTGCTATGTTTAAGCAAAAACTGATCTTAGCATCACCTTACTTTAGCTAAAACAGCTTATGATTCAGTTGTCTCACCAACTTTTTACGCTGAGGTGAGTTAGTAAAACAGAATAGAAACAGGAAGGAGGGTTATTGCAGTGCTGCATTTCACGTAACTCCCTTTTACACGTCTCCCAGACGAATATATCCCATCCCCACTGCCCTTCACATTAGAGAAGAATTAGTATGATTTTCTCTTACCCATTAGCCATGCCAGGAAGAAGTTTTTCTCTTAGCAAATACCCTGAGCAGGGAAAATGCAACCTGAAGCTCAGAAATCCTTCTGGTAGTCCAAGGCATGGAGCTGTCTCCCTCTTATACTCCGCTTACCTGCTGAGGACTGTCACTCAGACCGACAGGCAGTGCAGGAAGGCAAGGGAGAGGCAGGAGGTGCCAAACCCCACAAGAAGATGTGGAGTGTAAGGACAGTACCATGTCTCACACCTCTCTCAGCACAGGTGCGCTCAGACCAGGAAGTCAGAGCCACCTCTACCAGGCTCCTGCTTCGCCTTATCGCCGCAGACAATCAGTATGGCAGGGAATACAGAAGGCGATGGCAGAGAGACCCACGGCGACCGCCGCCTTCTCCCAGCTGGGTTTTCAGATATGAACCTGAGATCCTTGTATGAACTGCAGACGTGAGTCACGGCGTTGCTTCTGGAGTTATGTTGGATTATTTGTTAACAGATTTTAGATCTCTGCATGAATTTTGGGCCCAGAAATAACCTCTTCAAGTCTGAAAGCCTTGACTGAGATGGACAGGCCATTCTAGTCTTGCTGTTCTATATGTAGTTATTATTTGACAATAGAAGGGAAGATAATAATAAATCAGGGGTCCAAAAAATTACAGGTGGGGAAGAAAAATAAAAAAACGTGCTTTTCTATTTACTGCTGAAATTGCTAGTTGCGACCTTGTAAATATGAGGAGGTATTATAACCAGGAAGTGTTTTACAAAGGCAGCACTTTGCATACACCACTGGAAGCAAGGGGTGGAAGGTGCCGGTAAGTGCAGGTACCTCTTCCAGTGCCTGTCCTGGGAAGCATGCATTCATTATGTGGCTAAATTAAACTTCAGATGGTTTAAAGCTTATTTTTGTTTGGTTGATACTTTTAAAATTTTCTTCTTCATAATAATTATTTCCTGAAAAACATAGCTTCAGGTTTAAACTGTGTGTGTGTGTGTATATATATATACACACAGAAGCCAAAATGGTTTGGTGTTAGGCTACCAGTTACACAAATGGTTCTGCACCTCTGGTCCATGTACCCCTTCAAAGAATCATATTAAAGCCAAACAAAGCTACAGGTAATGAGGACACCTGCCACATGGAATTGCATAGAGGACAAGACATGCAGCTAGCTCACTTAAAAGTGAAGCTGCCTTCTGACACTGGTAGGGGAAATTAATGTATCTCAAAATTGAATATCCTTAATTTTAACAGAATTTTTTCTTTACCATTTTTTGTTACTATTTACTGCCGTTCTGGGTAAGCAAGRTACATGACAAAAATACAGTGCCTGTGTTTATCAACTGAATGCAGGAAGTCTTCTCCTGGGCTTTCATTTAAAATACAAAAAACAGTGGGCATATTCTGTCCCTAACAAAGTTGCAACTCCTTTATTCACATTAGCAGAAAGAGCCCAGATGGGAGCCCAGGGAATTTCCATTTACAAGCAGCATCATCACTGGAGTCAGTGCATTTAAGTTAACCTTTGATAAAATTACAGGTCAGATCAGTAGCATCGCTAGCGATTTCATAACCAAACGTGTACTTAAATCTGTTGTGAAACTTCTGTCCTATGATTTAGCTGTTGAGCTAAGAAAAACTTAAGGATCCCAAAGAGTGTAAAAGGGTGCATTTGCCAACAGAAACAAAGTACTGATCAAAGGTGAATGAGACCAGCGCAGAATCTGGGTCATTCCCAGGCCTAACGCAGGCAGTAAGAAAACCTGAGTGTCCAGAGAGCTGTCTTTTTAACACCGTGGGTTGGCTTTCTCTACTGAAGAGACCAGGCAATGCTTTGTCAAACCCATTACACGGGGCAGTGTACGTTTTGTCACGCAGGAGCTGAGGTCGGGCTCCCCCTGCTCTCTGTTCCTCTTTTCTGGCACAAGGGAACGGGGAGAGTATTGGGCGCTCACTCACATGTGAACAGCATTTCCAAAGGAATTGGGGCAATGGACTTGTGGAAGACGCTTTGCCTAACAAAACTGCCACCTCAATTATCAGATGCTGACCTTTGCCAAGGTCAAGGATCAAGGAAGCCCTGTGAATGAGACCTGTTTCTAAAGCTTGTAGGCACCTCTGTGCGTTTCTGGCCTAAGTATTTTGCTTTTCTAACCAAGGTGGCCAATGGGTAAGTGCTGCTTTGTCACCTCTAGTCAGGTGCCTAAACTTCCCTGAAGAGGGAAAGGGCTCGTTCAGAGTTAATTTAAACCTCTTTGGTGGATCTAGAGAGGGTGAGCGAGAACACTGTGCTTTCCAGACCAAAGCAGCCAGGGCTCACACATGCACGAAGGACACAAGGACACATTTGCACTGGACAGGCTCACTCAGGGAGACTGAGTAAAAGCTGGCAGCTAGAACAAACACCGCGCAGATCTACAGCAGGCTCAGTCCTTTCTCTGGAGAAGCCAGAGCAGGCCTTTGGGTCACCTTTTGTGCATGGATATAGGGAAGAGGAAAGCTTCTGAGAAACTGTGTTTGCTGGACATTCCCATGGGAACTTTGGCTATTGCTGCCAAGTCTCCACAAGCTGACCAACACTGAAAGGCAGTGGAGATACGGCCTGGGCTGGTCAGTGGGAACCCAGCCAGGTCAGAGCTCACTGAGAGCAGGGAGTGGGGACTTTGAGGTCTCCACCCTTCCCTACGCATTAATTCTCAAGCTGGAGCCCCATCTGACAGATTGTCTCCCACCAAGCTCCATGGTCCCTGTGCCCAGCCTGTCTCTTTGTTATCCCCCCAGTTTCCTAAGCCTCAGCCTCTCAATCCTGAAGTCCTTCTCTCCAGCCAATGGTGTTACAATCCCTCCGCTTACTCTGGAGTTTCTGGTGCAGCAGCTGTCCTCAAAGAGAAAAGTAAGAGGATTACACAGCCAGGCATGTTTTTGTCATAGAAATGCCAGGAATAAGTAACTCCATTCCTGCAGCTAGATGTCTTTACCTAGACTGTGCAGTGACGTGACCTGCTTACCTTTAGGTTGGTCTGTTAACCTGCCTTTATTTACCAGTGCTAATTCCCAGGTTTAATAGGTAAACCATGGCTGTCTTATGAATGTTCTCACAGCCAGATGAGCTGCCTGCACAGTCAGCAAACCCAGAGGCTGGGAGAAAGCAAGTGCTTCGGGACGCAGGTGGCCCAGTACCCCTGTGTGAGCTCAGGGGCTAAGGGAGGAAATTTTTTATTGGTTTTTTTAATCTTAATGTTAGGACTGTCAAGCATACGCCTTCCTTGATTTTGTAAGGAGAAATTGTGTCTAGGAATCATTGAGGCCTGTTTACTGCAAGTTAAGACATTAATTAAAGAGCTTTGAAGCGTTTCATGTTTAGCACAGACACAAAGACGCATTTGCTTATTAGTCACTAATTTGTACACATCAATGTGAACCAGAATTTTAGGCGGTCTGGCTGAAACATCCTTTCTTGTTGCACAGCTCAGTTCTTGTGCTTTTCGGATAAACATCGCCATTAATGAATCAGGCTGTTGGCCATCACCGGCCTAGGTGAGATGGAGTAGATTCAGAGGATTCAGAAGTGCCAGTGCAGGGCATTCTGGCACCCAGGCACCTTTCTCCTTACTCGGGGTTGTGTGCAGGTGCTGGCTCTGAAGCAGTACAAGCGGGGGAAGTTAAGGCTTGAGAAGTTTCTTGGATATGATAATGAATTGTGGTGTTGACATACAGAAGTTACCCTCTTCTCATCTTGAAAAGATAGCGGGGCTTCGACTGCTGGTTAGAAAAGGAAGATACCGTAATTTTATTACCCTTGCTTTCCCCCATGATTATTTATGCAGTTAATAAAGGGCAAAAGGGCATTACGTATGCAGTATGATAACCCAATAAGGGCAGGCTCACGGAAGTGGTGGCACTAATAAAAATTATGCTTGTGTGCGGTCTGTGTTGGTGGGGAGAGCCACGGAAGGTAAACACCCAACGCAGAGCGCTGAAAGCACGACTACAGGATTTCGGTTTATTGTGTCGTTTCCACGCCTCCGGCTGCGGTTTGTGCAGGCACCGGGAGGTACCGCCCTGCCAGCCCGCCGGCGGGCAGCCGCGCCCCGCGGCCATTTCGAGCAGCGCCGCCTCAGGGCCCCGGTACCCGAGCCCGCGGTTCACCACAGCGACCGGCCAGGGGCGCCCTAGCCGAAACGACGGGGGCAGCGCCCCTCCCACCCCGCTCTCCACCTCCGCAGGAGGAAGCGAGCCCCGCCGCGTGTTCACCGGGCGAGGGGCCCAGCGCCCGGGCCCCAACCTCCGCCCCCGCCCCGGGTGCAGCGGCCACCGCCCGGGGCGCCTCAGCGGGGAGCGACCGCCCCCTAGCGGCCGCGCCGCACCCCGCGGCCTTGGCGGGCGCCGGCCGGGTGGAACGGCCAGCGGGCCCGCGCGGGGAGGGCGGGAACCGGCTGGCGGCCACCAGGGGGCGGTAGCGGCTCTGCGCTGATTGGCGGGGCGCGGTGTGACGTCATTGGGCGGGGCAGGGCGGGCGGTGCCTTCGCTTCTGGCAGGGGGCAGCGATGGGGGCGCAGCTCAGCACGGTGAGTGCGCCCTACCCCGGGCGGCGGCCGGGCCCGGGCTGGGGGATGGAGGCGGGAAGCAGGCCCTGCGCCTCCCGGCGGCGGGCAGTTGGGGTGCCGGCGGTTCTGCACACACGCCCCCCGCTCCTTCCGCCAAGGCCCTGAGCGAGCTGAGGCCCCGAGTTCAGGCCCCGAGGCCTGGCCGCGGGCGAGGGGAGAGGCGCGGCCGCTCGGCCCGTCCCAGCGGCCCCGGGGCGGGCTGTCTCTGGCTGCCTGAGCAGAGCGGGGGCCGTTGGGCGGTGTCACAGGGTGCCCGAGGCCCCTGCTGCCTCCCCTGCCGTGTACCCATCATCCGGGAGGGAAGACGGGGGTGCCTGTGCTGGGAGCCGCGTACCTCCCCCCGCAGCGATGCGGTGGCTCTGGGACCTTCTCGTGGCTGGCGTGGGCCGGGGCGTGTGTGCCGGCGTGGACACCCACGGCTCTTGTGCGTGGGATAATGGTGCCTGTGTTGGCTGCCGTGGCGTGCGCGTTTTTCTTCTCTCAGCTCCCTGAATAGTTTTCCAGTGTCCGTGCTAATGGCTTTAAAACCACCAGCCTGGCAGCTGCTGTTGTAGTGGAGAGCTCTTTCGGGATCGTGTCTGCCGAGCGGTGGGTTTGGAGTGCTATTATCTGTAGCATGCATCATTACCCTCTTTCCGCGGCTGCCTGACACATCGTTTCGTTCCTCTGATGCACCTGCTCAAACGTTTCTGGCTCTGGGTTTGTGAGAGGAGCAGGACGGAGGTGGATGCAACATATGCTAGTTTGGGTACAGCTGCTTATTAGGTTATTTGAACAGAAGAGGATGAGGCAGATGCTAAAGCTGCAGAAGTGAAGAAATGCCTGTCAATCCTCTCATCGCTTTCTAAAGCAGATGAGGTGAATGTTTAACTAAGATCACTTAAAAATAGGGTTTGAATGAGGAATTGGGGGAGGTGGGATTGGAGCTGAGGGTACAATTGGGGGAGGTGGGATTGGAGCTGAGGGTACAAGACTTTTGTTGTCAAAGAAGCATTTGGTTTGTGTGTTTGTAGGGCAGTTCGGTGATGGAGTGTCCTGCCATAAGCTTACGCGTTTAACTGTGTTTTGCTCACCACGCCCTAGCGGAAAGGGCTGGCAGTCTCGATGCTATGGCTTTTCTCTTTCTTGTGGCCTTTTTTGTTATCCTGCAGAGGTCTGTTTCCATTAATAAAAATTCCTGCTCAGTTACTTATTTTGTGATCTCTGTTAGCAAAGATTTGTGCAACTGGAAACTATGAGTCACCAGATCTTCATTTAGTGATTCCTGGCCTTATGGTCAGCCAGTCGCTCCTGCTGCTGCTGTAGATCTGATGCAGCTTTCATGGTTGCAGTGCAGTTATCTTCATGAATATCTTGATATACCCTGTGGTAAGAGTATGTAGATCACTTTTAACCCTGAGAATGTATTTCTTAGCAAGGATAACTTTTTTTAATCTTTCAGCCTTCAGTTCTTCTCTTTTTTTCTGCCCACCAGCTGATATCTTCTGAGTAAGGAACTAAAATAGCTATCTGATTAGTGGGTGTGCTGTTTCTTTCCAGGCTAAATCCCATGAGGTTTTTGCACTAATTGACCATGAATAACAAATTGCCTTCCACAAGGCTAACACTGTGTTAAAAGTATTTGTCAAAATTAAACTGCTTTCTGTTCCAGTAGACTCAGATCTGGTGCATTGCTTCAAAAAGTGATGATTGTGCACGTTTGGGGAAAGAGTGTGTTAATCTCATTTATTGAACAGCTGTGGTAGTTTTCACTTGACATCTGATGACCCAAAAATGTTTTGCAAAGATGGGAGGAAACATTTATCTCTGCACACAGGTGGAGAAGCTGACTTGCAGAGATGATATTTTGAATTTCACTCGTCTCCTGCCTTCCTGATCATCTGTTACTGACATACATTACTGTTGGAGTTGGGACTGAGCCCAAGTTTTTGAGTTCCCATTTTCAACTGCAATTTTGCTAGACCACTGCTGCGCTTTTTTTGGTCCATTTTAGGTAGGCACATCTGTAAATGAAACTAGTTTATTTTAATGTATTAATGTCTTGTTTGAAACATCATCTGCTGCAGATTCAGCTTGCTATCTCCACCAGGTCTCATTCACCTGTTGCAATTCTCATTAGGGAGTTTATTTGCTGCTCTGTCACTTTCTTTAACAACTCCCCTCCCTCCTACTTTTTTGTGATTCAATAACAAAAGTTCTTCCTGGAGCTGCAGTAATCTGGTGGATCTGCAGGAATTAAGGAATAACATTCCTGTAAACTTCAACTTCTTCAGAAACAACCTGTGTGGAGCTATTTCAGTATTTTCAAATAAAAGTGAAAAATGCAGTGTGTGTGTGTGTATGGCATGGTGTGCCTTCAAGCTATACCCAGTGTTGATATATTTTAAACCTGTACAGCAGCATTTTAAGAAGAGGACTTTATGCTGTCCCTTTTTTTTTTTTTTTAATTTTACAGTTGCCATAGTTTTAGTAGTAATAACATAGGACATGTTTTTTATAGCCTCCTGAGAACTGTCACACTCACGGAACTGTGCTTCTAAAAGACTGGTCAGGTCCCTTTAAAATAAAATGAAAGTGAAAGCTAACCGGGCAGGACTTTGAGCTCTTCCAAAAATTAGTTAGTGCCTTGTATGCAATCTAAGAATCTAAGTATTTGCTGCTTCCCCCCCACTCCATGGTCATGCTTTTTCCCTCTCCTCTGTTAAAGCATTGAATAACAAATTACAGAGTTGGAGAGGATTTTTATAAGTAGTTGTTCAGTTTATTCTCCTGTCCTAAGTTAGGTCCAAATCTACCTACACAGGTGATTTTGTAGGCTGTTGTAATGCTTATCTAATGTTGCAAGAACAGGACTGTCACTGGGAACAGGCACTAGAAACAAAGGTGTGGGCCTCTAGCCGAGTATGGTCCTGGCAGGCTCTGCACTTGTAACCTGCAGGTGACCCATCTTCAGCCCCATAGACCCACCAAGTGCCCGAGGTGTATGGCACTGGGCCAGGGAGGTGACATCTTCCTTCCGTCTTGTCTGCACAGCTGTCGTTGCAGCGGTGTGGTCTCTTCCGAGCCTTCCTGGGCTGGTGTGGCCACTCAGTCTCTCCTGGCTAGGCAGCCCATGTGTAGCGTCAGGGATGGAGAGGGTGGTGTGGTTTGGGGGCATAACCTGGTCCTGTCTTGTGGGGCTTCAGCCCAGGGATGAAGCTCATCCCTGCAGCAGCCTACATGACCATGTCTCTGTCTGCCTCCAAGCACTGTGATATAAAAGGCCAGTGTCAGTGGGAGGCTGGCTCCCCTTGCAGGCTGGGGGGCATGGGATGCAGGGGAAGAGTGTTTGGGGATTGTGGGACGTTTAGGGGAGGAACCAAAGGCAGGGATCGAGGCCATTTGGGGAGGAACAAATGTGGGGAAAATAAAAGGATAAAGGGATAAAAAGGGCTGACCCTGCGTAAACAGGCCTGCTCTGTATCCTTGTCTGGCTGTGTCCTGCAGCCAGTCAGCACAGTCTGTCCCATGTCCTCGTTAAACTCCATAGCTGCTTTCCTGGGGCAGGGACGCTGTTCTGCGTGCACATGTCTGTGTGGAGGTGTAAGCGCTAGTGCCTGGAGCCAGAGCGCGGGTCGGAGGGCCTGTGGTGCCAGCAGCCAGCGTGAGTGTGCGATGGCTAGCAAAGATCAAAATGGACTAGCCAGCAAGTAGGTGAGGTAGCCTGGGAGCCAGGCGTGTGTGCATCTCTGAGGGTGCGACCACCGAAGGCGCTGGCTGCTGGAGGGGCCGGGGGTCCTGGCCAGCTGCCAGAGAGGGATTGGGGTCTGTGGTCGAGTGTGAGACCCCCCAGTTACTCGGGGGGTCTACAACACATGTGGTGGTGTGTGAAGGGGTCTGTGCAACAGTGGCTTGTATGTCCTGATGTCAGCAACTGGGCAGGCTGGAGTCTGGGGACAGCTGCTGTGAAGACTAAGCCAGCTACTGGTGGATCCACCTTATACACATGTGTGTATATATATTTCCCACTAACTGATCTTCGTCCTGATCGGTCAGGGAGGGGAACAGGATGAGGCCATCGGTGCTGTTTGTGTGAGCATCTGTCTGTGTTGATCAGTGTGGCCAGCCATGTGTGTATTTGGGCACGTGTTGTGTATATGTGTCTGTGTGTGTGCCTGCTGGACATACGTGCTCAGTCTCACTAATGGTTGGACCTGGGGACATGGAGCTGTGGCATCCTCACTTCTGTCGAGCTGCTGGGTTTGGCAACCATCTGCCGATATGCCAAGTGCCTCAATGTAGGGGTAACGCCAGGTGTTCGTAAAGCAAATTTGTGTGTTACACTGGCTGGTGTTTTTTTAATAGTTCCTCTTCCTGCTGATACTAAATGAAAGAAACACAGGTTTTTTTGGTGGTTAGATTGTCATGTCATGCTACCGTATTACTTCACACCAAAATAACGTTCTCTTGCTATGCCCGTGTGTCTAACACTTTCTGTATTGCTGCAGTTGGGTCGGGTTGTGACATACCCGATATGGCTAATTTACACCACCATCCTGAGGCTTTTCAAGAATCCCCATCCTGCCATTACTCTGAAGGATCCTGAAGTGAAGTATGCATTGAGGCTGATTGATAAGGAGGTAAGTGCATGTACAGTGCTGAGCATGACCTCTCCATGGATACTGTGAAATGCTTACAGCTTCTTAAATCTTGAGTAATGTTGCAGCAGGACGAATACTTGTATTTTAAGGAAAGGACTTCTTTATAAATGCTCCTTGCCTAGTATAACTGAGTTCTGCAAGCAGCTTGTTTCCAAGCAAGTTAGAGTGGAGAATGCTGCTTTAGAAATGACCAAACTCGTAGTTTCTGTCACGTGTGTCTCATGTCATGGAGTACATCAGCAGAAATTCCTAAACTCTGCACTACTAGATTGGCTATGAGACAGAAGTCATGCTGTCAGGCACAGCAGGCAGGTTTTTCATGGTCAGTAGCATTCAGCATAGTAGTTGTCAGAACTATGTTGATGCTGATTCCTGTTACTGGATTTATGTACTCTTACGTGTTACAGGAAGAAGGGTGTTTAAACGATGTAGTCCTGACAGCACCTGAGCTGTCTCAGCTTCTCTTTCTCTCTGTTAAAAGTAGAAGCCATTCTGTATCTCCCGGGCTGCTCAACCAGGTTTTCAGAGGAAAGTCATGACCCTTTCAGGGGTGGATCTTGCTATCAAAAGTTGGTAGCTCAACTTGTGGGAAAGGGAGCAAAGCCATGAAAAAAGGTGAAGAGTTCAGATTTCCCTTGGATAAACTCACCATCAAAACCATGAGATGGAAATCTTGGCTTTTCAGGTGTGAAGTCACACCTGAAGATATTTTTAGTGTTGACTTTTTAAGTCAATGAGCTAGTCAGAAAGTTATCAGAAGAGTTTTGATGAAAAGGACTTAGGACTGGAACAGAGCTTTCGTTGAGGTGTAGAGAGTGCACTGATAGCTTGGCTTTCATTTGTTCTGTCTGCCAAAGAAAACAATTACTGTTATTCCGAATCCTGGTTTCGTGGGAACTGAAAGCTTCCCTGTGGCTTGGGCTGGGTGGCTTTACTAATTTATTTCCCAGGTGTACTTACTGAATTTATTTCCCATGTGTACTGCAACAACGCTATTATTATATACTCCCCACTTATGAGATCTGTAGCACATGGTTGCAGGTACAGCCTGCCTGACCTGCAGGAGGGGAGGGAAGCTTGAGGCACTGCACGTGCTTCTGAGAATCAAGCTACTTGCGGGTTTCTGCTGTAGCAGTTTGTAACAGAAGAGAATTCACAGTTCATTTGATTTTTTTGCTAAACACTGATCTTTTTTCTTACTCTGTTGTTATTTTTTGCATGCTTTTTTTTAATCTTGGGATGGAGGAACAGCTCTTATGTAACCAGGTCAAATGCTGCTGCATGTGGTACCTTGATCAACTGAGAATATTTGACTGATGAACATTTATAATTTTTTGCCTAAATGGGAACTGTGTCCTGGAAACAGAAGTTAATTTTGAAAAATAATAACTTGGTACAATAAGTGCTAGTAGCTTCTAACATCCTGCAAAAAATCTGGTGCAAACACTCTGAGCTTTGGTACACAACTTCTCAACATTGCCATATCCACCTGTCTGGGAAAGATGAAATCAGTCAGAGTCTTTCTGACATGCTTCAGTTTGTATTTTACAAGCTATTAAATTTGTAGTAGATGAGAACTTTAATCTAAAAACACCTGTCATTACACAAAAACATTTTAACTTGGGAAGAGAATCGTGGCTCTCTGGTTGTGGAGCCTACTCAAGACATCTGTGTGGTTGGCTAGAGTTTACCTTCCATTGCAAGAGGGATTTCAGTACGCTGGTTTTACCTTGTAACGGTGCTCCTTTTGCTTGCCCAGCCTAGCTAAAGACCCTCATATTTTTAAAGTTTCTGCTGTTCCCATGTTGGTGTTTATCATTCCCTTTCTATGACTATGAAGCTGTTGGTACCTTCACCAGTAGCACCAAAATGATTTGTGTCTAAAAGCAGCATTAAGTCCACGTTAGCTCTCTTTCTAGTGGAATTTTCAATGGCAGTTACTGTTCCTGAATAGACGTAAGTACAGAGAAGCCCTTTTTAGACTGCCGCTCAGTTCCCTTCTTTCTTCAGCATTTACCTTAAAATGATTTATTGTGAAGAAAATTTCATCAGTGTGACCAGAACTCATAAGTGAAGACTAGACGAACTGTGAWGAGAAAGAAATCTGTCTCCATTGGTTACTTTAAAAACAAAAAACAAACAAAAAAAGCATTACGATATTTTATAGGTTGTTTATGACGTTTTCTCTAGAAGGGATATTATGTCCCATAGGGCTTTAGAAAAAGGAAGTCATTGGATGAGGCATTAGGCTGTATGCTGTATCTTTCTGTCTTTTTTTTTTGTTGTCTTTTTCAATCCCATGAATGTGATCTGATTTTTAAGAGATAAAACTTACGTAGTATAAGAAATAACATTTTATTTACTCATTACCAAAATTTTATTCAAGGTATGACTTTCCTAGTAAAAGATCAGAGTAATTATCCTGGCTGGACTGCATAAATTGTCATAATTTTATAATAAAGTTCTTATCTAAATAGAGTGCTCTTTTAAATTTTAATTAAGGATTAATTCAATTTTTACGGGGAAAATATTTTTAAGGCTCTTAGCATAGCAAAGGGGACCAGGTTGCTACTTCCTAATCTTCTTGACATCCACTAGTATCTTCTGAAATCATCTTCTACATTGAAATGGTTAATTCATCTGATTTTGAGACATTAAAATCAAAATTTTTTGGCCTTGAACTCCTGCATATTTAAACTTTAACTGACAATTGAAGAACTGATTAATTTTTATCTTGTGGCCTTCTCACAGAAGGCAATGTAAATGTTCATACTATTTAGAAAGTTACCGTTTAGTCTTAATCTCCATACGAGTATCTTATTAAGTTTTTCTATTCACATTTAAATATACATCAAAACAGTATTTGCGTTTGTCTGTTTTATTTCTACTTTCACTTCTGTATTAATTCTAAAATATTTTGAGGTAAAGTTAAGTTTTCAGGGAGTTTGAATGAAAAGTTGACCTCTGCAGGATTGCCACATTCAGAGGAGTTCATATTTGCATTATGCAAAAATTTCAGTTAGGATGCTGCTCTCCTCCAAATATTTAATCCTGCAGGAAGCCAGACTACCGTATTGATTTTACAACTGAAATCACAAACTTTAAATCCCAGCAACATAGCTGATTGTTCTTTTTATTTTCCTCTTTCAGGAAGTTAGTCATGACACAAGAAGATTTCGATTTGCTCTCCCTTCCATAGATCACGTTCTGGGTCTCCCTGTAGGTATGTTCTGTCTTCCCTTACTGAGAATCCAAGCGTTGTTAATTATACTATAAGAGATTTTGTGGGTTATTTTTTTCCTACATTTTGAACTGTTGAATTTCAAATATTGTCCACATGGCTTGAGCTGGTATTTAGAACTTTGCAAGATTATCCTCGTGCTGTGAGTCATCTGCAGGGTCTGAAATCTTGTGTACTTACAGGGAGCGTACATCCAGCTTGTTTCTGTGAAGACAGTAGAAACAAACACTGGTCTTTACTTGTATTTTTCCAGTCTCAACTTTCCAGTGTGTGTTATTCCCATGGTGCTTGGTCTCTGTGGTCCCTTTCCATTCCCCAAGGCAGCGCTCTCAGCTGCTCCTCCTGTAACACATGCAGTTTACCAGATGATCTGCTCACTTCTGAATTTGCAGCCAGTCTCATGGAACTTCTTAATCACCATGGGGTAGATGTTTCCTTAGGCCTTGCCATGTGGCGCGTTGCCTTCCGTAATAGCTTAGTGCTATTGTTTCCTCCTGCTTATATAAAGAGCATTTAATTGTGACTTGTGTTTAATAGGGACTTCTGCTTTAACAACCTGTTGCAATGATCTGTGGATCAGGTGCTTCGTGGTAGCCCTCAGCACCTTTCCAGCATTACAGTTCATCGTGTTCAGGTTCCCTCTTGTTTGGGATACATTATTCTCTTGATCCTCTAAGGTCAGGGCAAATCAGCCAGTTGTTTCAGCATAGCCCAAGAAGGTGCGTGCCTGGCCCTGCACAGTCCCAGGAGCAGCATAGTTGTGCTCCCAAAGGTGCTCTGCACGGGCTAATCTGTGGGTGACTGAGGGAGTGGTTTACTGGGTGACACTTGGGAAGCAGAGAGCTGAAAGCTGGTGAGGGTGGTAAAAGCAGCTGGGAGCAGCAGGCTTGGCAGCTGTGGGATGGATACTGGCATGCACTCTGCGTGTGTAGTCCAGCACCAGTATTTCTCTTTTACCACCAGCTGGAGCGTTACAGGAAGAGATGTGATTTACTCTGAGGGACAGTGGGATTTGTGTATGGCCCCACACAGAGGCTGCCAGCTGCTGTCCTGTCAGGGCCGGGTAAAGCTCTAACAAGTAAGAGCATAAGGCATGTTTTCCCTTTGGGAGGAGCACCTCTTTTGGATTTGTACCAATTCTTGTGAGACATGCCCCAACAACGGTCCCGTCTGTCCAGGTTCACAGTCTGTGGTGGTCACCATGGGTCTGTTCCGGGAGGAGGGGGCGGCGAGGCCGCCCCTTGCCTGGAGGAGGAACGGGAGGCTGCTGCTGCAGCTCCCTTCAGATCTTCCCCAGCAGGAAACATGCGTGCTACCAGATGCGTATAGGCTTTGCTGAGAGGGTTATTTGAATCACCCTTACGTTATGTCCGTGTACAGCTTCAAGTGAGTTATGGTTGTTCATTTCCCAGGTCACCAGGTAGCACATCTTCGTTCACTCACTGGTTTGCCTCACTGGCCCTCCAGCTTGGCAAACCAACTCCTGGTCAAATTCCCTCTTTGTATTCTCGTAACAGGCAGAGGAGATGCACTGTCTTTGGAGAGATGCATTCATCTTAAGAGATAGTTTGTTCCGTTGACCCTAGTGGTGGTAAAATAACAAAAAACAAATCGCCCCCTAGGTATTCTTCACTTGGGTCTCTTCAGGGTGTTGGAATTTTATAGGAAAACCCTTCAAAGGAGTTAATTCTAGTTTTTTTTTCATCAAAAATGTAGACATTGAGAAAAGAAACTATTGTAGAGAGTTCAGTGAATATGTGACCGATTGAAACGTGATCGCTATGTTCAAATGTTAAGCTGGAGGAATAGCAGGGTTAGAAAAGTGCCTTATGTCTAGGCAGCCTTAGCAATGGCAGCTAGAAGACCTCCTGGTAGACGTGAGCGATCTGTGGTCAAAGTAAGAACAGTTATAAACTCAGTTGTAAATAAACTGTAACAGTTTATAACTAACATGTTAATAAAGAAGTGTGAACAGCACTTGACAGTTTTCCCCACCTGTGTCCTTTTCACTTGTCTGTACGGGAGAGACATATCACATCTTTTGCAAGATCTCACGTACAGTCATGTAAATGCATGAAGCTATCAGAACAGATATGATTGACACATAAAATTAGCAGCAGAGTCGTCTGCCCTTCCAGGTAGAATCTGTGCATGGTTAACAACTCTGGCAAGGTGTTACAATGTCAGGAAAATGAGAGAGGAAAAAGCGGTGCCCCAAAACAAGGTAGTTAGGAGAACTTTGAGACTGCGTTTGCAGTCCATGCCAGCTCAGTACATCCACTGAAAGAAAAATCTTTTGAAAGCAAACTGCTTTTTTTCTTCCCTGCATACAGGACAGCATATCTACCTGTCTGCACGGATTGATGGAGCTCTGGTTGTTAGACCTTACACTCCAGTTTCCAGTGATGATGACAAAGGCTTTGTGGATCTTGTTGCCAAGGTGAGAATGTCACGCTCTTTTACCAGGCTGAGCAACTTCTGAGCCCACCTTTACACTTGCAGTGCAATGTGAAGTCTAATGTGCTGGCTTCTGTTCAGGTATTTGCCACTGCGGACTACCACTATCGTAACAAGTGATCTGCAATTACCTAAAATCCATATGGTATTTTGCAAGCACTTCTTTAGTGAGTGTGTCTCATGAGATGCTGCATAATTTTCTGGTTTTGCATACTGCAATTTTCCAAAATCTGTGTAGACCTGCAGATGTTCACACACTTTTTAAATCCTTCTGAAATAAGGAATTAACCTTGCCTGAACTGTCAGCTTCTTCTGAAGCTAATGTAATATGGTAGTTATGATCATTAAGAGCGTTGATCATTATCGTTACTGATTCAGACAGTGTGTATGACTGATTTAATTGGCAAGAATGTGATTTTGAGTCTTGTGATAATGTGCTTTTGTTTTGTCTCTTGGTAGCTAGTCTAAGCAAATATGTTTAAAGCTGACAGGAATTTAAAACCTAATATCTGCACTGGATTTCCTCTTAGAATTTTAGTCTTAAGTTTTTTTCTTCTTTACAACTAATAACACTTTATTCATTTATTGTGAAACTAGACATGAATTTGCCTTTTACTACCTGCTTATCTTCATGAGCATGGCATTGCACACTGAAGACATGACAAGGGAAAAATGTAAATCTTTGACTCCGATAGAAACATTTCACAAGACTCCTTCTTCCCAGTGTGGCTCTCCATGTGTGCAAATGATGCTGTGCTTGTAAAAGTGTAGCTAGTCTCGACTTGAACTCTTTCACACCCATGTGATTTAAAACAGAAAAAACAGCACAGTTCCAGCAATGTAACTACACCCACTGATGCCTGTTGGTGAACGGCTGAATATTCAATTAGTTGGTATCCACTTTTTTTGGTACTCTTAACTTTGAGGTGCAAACAGTTGGCATCCCAAGAAGAAGGTTTGGGTATATCCCTTTGCAACTGAGCTGTCAGGGGTCTTTCTTGGAAGTTTTTCTGTTTGAAATCACAGTGGCTTTTTTTTTTCCCCCTTTTGAACTTGGGTGTAAATCATGTTGATTATTTAGAGATATTTTCTATGTTACAGAAATACAATGGAGAAATTACCAGTCTATGTCCAATCTGATCAAAATTGGGGCAAGAGTGGCATTTTAATCTTTTTCAGAAAACTCAGTGCTTCTCTTTTATTGTCAGTCAAATCTGTGTTGATAGTATTTCTTTATGTAGTTGTTGTGTTCTTTGCATGAGGAGTATGGGTACCTAAATATTTGAAGGGCAAATGCTCATCTTTGAGCTGTGAGATTAATTGCTTCATTGTTATTTTTAACAGATCTACTTTAGAGGTGTCCATCCGAAGTTTCCTGATGGAGGGAAGATGTCTCAATACTTAGACAGCCTGAAAATAGGGGATACTATTGACTTCAGAGGACCAAGTGGCCTACTTGTCTACGAAGGAAAAGGCAAGGCTGACTTGGAAGATACAATTTATCCGGAGTAAATAATACAGAAAAAACATTATAAAGTAGTAGTAATACTGGCCACAGTTTTTCCAGCTGGGTTCAAGTCTTTATAGAATCATAGACTCATAGAATCATAGAATAGTTTGGGTTGGAAGGGACCTTTAAAGGTCATCTAGTCCAACCCCCCTGCCGTGGACAGGGACATCTTCAACTAGATCAGGTTGCTCAGAGCCCCGTCCAACCTGACCTTGAATGTTTCCAGGGATGGGGCATCTACCACCTCTCTCGGCAACCTGTGCCAGTGTTTCACCACCCTCATTGTAAAAAATTTTTTCCTTATATCTAGTCTGAATCTACCTTCTTTTAGTTTAAAACCATTCCCCCTTGTCCTGTCACAACAGGCCCTGCTAAAAAGTCTCAGCCCCAACTCTCTCAGCCTTTCCTCATAGGAGAGGTGTTCCATCCCTCTGATCTTTTTCGTGGCCCTCCTCTGGATCCTCTCCAACAGGTCCGTGTCTTTCTGGTGCTGAGGGCTCCAGAGCTGGATGCAGTACTCCAGGTTGGATCTCACCAGAGCGGAGGGGCAGAATCTCTGTGGCCGCATGTTGATTACACATACCGCATGAACTGAACCTTAGCTATCACCTCTATTTATTATTCGGGCTGGTACTCTCATTATACTCACCCTCTCCCACTAGACACGGGGATTCTTTTCTGTTGTTAGGATCTCTGCACAAAAGAAATTGCTAGTGTCTTAACTAAGTCAATGGCCATCCTGAGGGGGATTGTTACATGACTATAGAAGTGCTTGTTATTGATACTATTCTCAAAGAAGGGAATTCTCTCCCTGCTTATATGGACATAGTTTATACACTGATAAAAACACTTGGTATTTGTGCTGTCCAATGCTAATTTCCCAAGTGAAAATGAACTTCTTCACTAGGAAGTACTTTATGCCAATATAAAATATCTCACTTTGGCATAGTGCAGCCACAAATGTATCACAAAAACCTTTTGGCAGTTTTGTGAGCAGCAGAACTCAGATGCGTGGTTTTCCAGAGCTTTGTATGTTGTGTTCATATTATCCTGGATGAAGAGAGGTGTGAATACAACAAACACAACATTTTGGGCAATGTCAAACTCTCTGTCAGATTTGGCTGAAACTGGCAAATCTCAAAAAGAGGAGATAAATATACAAAAAAATACACCCTGCATATTTCAGGTTTTCCCTTAAAATAATCTGCATGGGGTAAATAAACTCTCTGAGCAGATTAATTCCTTTGTGTAGAACTGTTTCCAGAATCTGGGCTTCTGAATATCACTGGGGGTATGGGACGTGAGCAAATAGAAATACAGGTAGTGATGGCTTGATGCTATAGTCAGGAGTAAGTAATAACCCATGTCAGTGTCTGATGTTACCATCATGTGTCTTACAATCTCTAATCACGTTTCAGGATTTAATTCATGACATCTTCACCTTTGTCTGTTTTCTGCTCCTGCTTTACGGAGGGGGAAGGGTGACAGGGCTGTAACAAAGTCAATTAGCTGAACGTGCTGGGAGGGGATCACAGGCACTGTTTCCTGCTTTCTTGAATGTTTTCCATCTCTCTCTCTCTCTCTTTTCAGGCAAGTTTGCTATTCGGCCTGAAAAGAAAGCTGAACCAGTTACTAAGAAAGTGAAATATGTGGGGATGATTGCAGGTGGGACAGGTATGTATATATAAAGATTCATCCTTGGTTTCTGACAGCTGGTAGATGTATTTGTTCATATTTTCTCTCATGTGCTCACTTGTGCTTTCTTCTGCTACTTCACATTCTCGCATCATTGACCTGCCTTTCTCTTTCAGGGATAACACCCATGCTGCAGATTATTCGAGCAATCATAAAAGACAAAGATGACCCTACCGTTTGTCAGCTGCTGTTTGCTAATCAGGTAATTCTGTCCTTTTTTCTGTTTATAAAGTTTTACTTAACTAACAGAACTCCACTCAGCAAATGAAATTCTTGCTGAGAAAACCTGGTACAGAAATACAAACCCTGAGGGGGGAGGTGAACTGAAATGTTGAAAACTTCCTGTATAAAAGCACTATAATGAATTGGTTTTTTAGTGTTACTACAGAAATGCTGCTTTTCTCCCCGCTAATGCTCACTTTCCTGTGTCTCATTGCTCTGTTTCTAATCCAGTTTATAAATGTTTTAAAACTCTGCATTCCTTTGTGCAAGTTGTTAATGTTTTGGGCAGACTTTCAGAGCTGTCTTAGTGGAAGCATGAAAGAGGTGGACATCTGTCTCCTTCAGCAATTCTAACTCTCCAACTTTGCAGCAGGGTTTGTATGTGGAATCTTTCTGTTTGAGAACACCTTAGGTGAGGTTAAAATTAACAGTGGTCTCCAGCAGCTCCCTCAACTACACAGCTGTGATTCTGCATGGCTGTCCCCTTTCATTTCCATTCCCTCTGTCAGTTCTTCATGCGTTTCTATTGCTTTTTGAGGTGTATCATACTGCCATGCTGGACAAAAGGAAGATCTCTTATCCGTGGAATCCTTGCGATAGAGATTTCTTGGATGACCGTGAAACCCAAATGGTGGTGTGCTGCTGAACTGCAATGCCCCTTCTTTGCCTGATATTCTTCTGGTGTTAATCCTTTTGCTTTTAAATTTCTCCATCCTAATGAATATTTGTTTCTGGATTATGAGCCATTATTTGTGGTGAACCTCACTTCATGCGTGTGTTTTCTAGCTTCTTTAGGCTCTTCTCTGTCATTCCTCTCTCCTCTGATACTCAGTGTGTCCTCATTTCCTTTGTACCATATCTGAATTATAAACCAGGATTTTCCTACCCAGAAGCTATGATCCAAGTGCCAACAGATGCCCTGTTCTGATGATTTATTACAGTAGGACCTCCGAAAGAGCCCTGCCGGTGCCCACTGGTGCTGGCTGGTGCGGCTGCAGCAGTTGGTCTCTGCTGAGCCCTAGGAGTTGGCATAAAGTGCAGTTGGTATCAGGGCAGGAGGGCCAGGATTTGCTCTGAGTAATTCAGAATGACTAATACAGGGCTAGAGTTGCTTTAGCAACCTCGAGAACCTACTGCTTCTTGCAGGGAGGACTTGGGGAACAGTTGCCTGCATATTAGCAACAGTCTGTGTAAACATCAATCCTTGGCTTTAAAGAGTCCTTGTACCCAGTAACTGCACAAATATAAAGCAGCTTTGTGACAAGTGGTCAGTCAGGAAAGTCTGCAGACTAGATGTTTTTTAATATTTAATACTTCAAAATATTTTAAAATATTTTTTTAATGTGTGTTTTGCTGATCTTTTATTTTCGCCTTCCTGAAAGAGCTGTGTTGGATTACAGATGACAATGTATGTGGGCTCGTACTGTGCTTCTGACTAGCATGCTTTGAGTTGGTCAGACCCAGTAATAGCTTTTCTGGAACACATGCAACTGCAGATCCGGAAATAGGCAATAGTTGCTGGCACATTCCTCCTTACCCCCACAGTTACAGACCTAGTGGTGTCCTCAGTGCCAAATTACTAAGGCTGCAGAGGATGGTACCACTTTTAGTCTCTGCCCTTTTCCCTCCTTCCCAAACTGCAGCTGCTCTTACGGGAATAAGGCTTTCTTTTGGCCTTCAATGATGTTGCATCAGGGAGGAGCAGAATTTGATACGCTGGGTAATGTTTGTTGTTCCAATGAGAACTCAATACCCTTTTGGTTATTTGTTCCACATCCTGTTTAAAAACGAAGCAATCTCTGTATGGCAGTGCTGATGAAATTTGAAGTGGCAAAGGTGAAAAACCTGGCATTTTCCTGACTGAACAGCACAGTATGGAGGGGTAGGGAGATAATTGTGTGCCATCATGGTTAGTTTTTTGATGAAAGTTGCTTTTGTAATAGGAGTGCTAAAAGAGGGCTTTACTCTTCTGATGCTACCACTAATTCCCTGAACAAGTGAAGGTTCTGTGTTTTGATACAAGTTTTGCTTTGTTTTATTTTTCAGAGGGAAGGCATTGCATGGTCAGGATTTGGGGAAGTTACGAATCTTTTTATTAGCTCTGCTACAGGATAGTCATGGAAATAACTTGTGTTTGCTCTCTTCAGCCTGTAAAATGGAGGTGAATAATCTGTTCAGTCTCACAGGGCTGTAGAGTAGCTAATGCTTTGTGGTCATTTGAGGGCTGCACTCAAATGCGGAGCATAATAATTGTTTTCCTTATCCTGCAGACTGAGAAGGATATCCTGTTACGTTCCGAGCTAGAGGAGATCCAGGTTCAGAATCCCGGTCGCTTTAAGTGTTGGTACACACTGGACAGAGCACCTGAAAGTAAGATCTAACATGCTGCTTCCACTGAAACTTAAGTTATGAGTATTAATGCATGTGTTTGACAGGAGACATGCTATGTCATGTGTGTATTTCTGAGCTCCTTTCTTGCTTAACGAATCGTGTCTGAATGCATCTAGTAGCATCATTCTTCACACAGTGATGCACAGAAACTCTTGGATGTAATCAGGCAGTGTTTCCAAAGATACAAAGCTCACCTCAGGTGCGATGTTCCTCCCATGACTACACCTGAATACTTACTGTTACTTACTCTTCCTTTCTCCTTCCCCACAGACATAAATATAACATGCTATCTTATTGTCTTGTGTTTAGAGCATGCGTTAAGGCAGCTGCAGTGGGAGAGGCACTGTATCTCACGGAGGTGCGGCCAAGTGCAGACTCCTACCAAGCTGTCATTGTATGGCAGTTCATGGTAGCTGATCTCCTTCCTAGGCAATGGAATTGCCTTTGTATTAACAGTGTTTCTCAACGAAAATACTGTTCCAGCTTGCTGCAGTCCAGTTTTAAAGATAATGTGATACAGTTGGCTGGTCTAGGTGAGAGGATGAGCTTAGCTGAATGTGCCTCCCTCAGCTGTGCAAGTTAGAGGAAGAAAAGGCTAAATAGTTATTGCCGTTGTGGTAGTTTGGGGCAGAGAAGGAAAAGCCCATAGGCCTTCTCTTGTGAGCAAGAATGCACCTCCGGTAGGGTGGGGGGAAGGGTCTTGCTGTCCCCACAGTCTGTTGCTGTCATGTCATCTTCTGCAATTAGCGTTCTCCCGGAATTTCTAATCACTGTTCCTTTTCTTTGATATTTGTGAATTGTGAACTGATCTTAGCAGTTGCGATAAAAGTTCCTCCTTAAACACCCTCAACACTGTTCTGCAGACTTTCACTACCATACGTGAAACCGGACCAGTTTGGGTAATCTGTGGGAGAAAAATGTGTCAGCCTTTATTTCTCAGAATTTTTTCAGTAATCTGTGGGAGAAAAATGTGTCAGTCTTACTGTGCCCAAAGGTTTGGGTCAGCAGCTTTTTGCATCTAGGGCTGGGGATGCGATGGGTAAACCTGAATTCTAGTGTTAACAACTTCATCAGCTAGATTTCCCCTAGTGAACTTGTAAAACAGTGGGGTAAGGAGGATGGATGTTGTTATTTCACAGTGCTGGAGCTGAGAAGATTCACATGCTGTTCACAGCTCTGCTTAAGATTTCCTTGGGGCTTTTAGCAAGCTTTATTAAAAGTTAGCCCTTGTTTTCTCCATACATCAGTTTTGCATCTTAAAAGCAGAGGTGGCAGTTTTTCCATGTAGCATAACTGTGTTGCGGACACTAATGTGAGTGGAGTGTACAAATGCCACAGTCCAAAATGTTACTAAAAAACCCAAACGCCCACACTTCATTCGAAAGTGACTTACATCTGTCTTTTCCTCCTTTTTTCCTCGTTCCCCTTCCCCTACTTTCATTTTTTTAACAGATTGGGATTACAGCCAAGGATTTGTGAACCAGGAGATGATCAGAGACCACCTGCCCCCACCTCAAAATGATGTTCTGATCCTCATGTGTGGACCTCCTCCAATGATCCAGTACGCTTGTGTTCCCAACCTGGACAAACTGGGCTACACCAAGGACATGAGGTTCTCCTTCTAAAAAAGACTGATAATTCAGTGATCTTGTGTAGAAGGGAAGAAAAAACATTTAATGGGGAACAGGACGAAGTTACAGAGATGGCTGATGCACAGTGCTGGGAAGCTACATTTACATTAAAAATGCTTCATTTTTTCTGAGTCTCTGGCAAGTAAGACACTTAAGCTCAACTTTACTAAAACTGTACTGTATGTTGCACAGAAACAACTGTATTGTGGAAAGGAAGCGATGCCTAGTGCTCGGCTATATTGTATACTCCATCTCAAGGGAGGACGGTATAGCTGCTTAGGGCAGTAAACACTCATTTACACTTTTTCTTAGCACTGTAATCAAATGGCAGTAATATCCTATCCTACTTCCTAACACTGTGCATACCCAGTATTTTATTTGGTATGAAGTATGAAAATATATAGAATGTGCTGGATTATTCACCTTGCTTATGCCAAATTTTAATCCTTAAAGAGCTTTTACAGTATGAGGGCCAGGAGTGTTTGCCTTGTATGCATCATCTTTGCAACATCAGCAACTTAAAGATGCTTGTTGAGTTGAAGGATGACAATTAACCATTTTTGACTGAAGTTGTTCAAGCTGCCTTGTTAATCAAAACAGAGAGGTAGACAGCAATACAAAATTTGTTTCCTTTGTATTTTGGAATAGCCTCTCTTAAATGCAAACACTTTTCCAGCTGGTCACAGTTCTCATCGCTGGGCAATGAAAGAAACTACAGAAAGCAGGCGGCTTTGTGCACTGTTCCACAAATAGCTGGAATTTTTTGCTTGTATGTGTGTGGAATACTGAAAAAAACCCCTAACTTTTGTATTTACTTTTAAATAGCGGATGGTGCCATAGGAGTACAAAAGCAGTTGTTCTGCATGTCCTGTGCGGTGAAAAAAATGCTGGGTGAAAACTGGATCTAGTTTTAGTTTCTTGTTTCCCAGAGGTGGATTTGGAACAAAGGGAGCGCAGGTTTCATTGCCAGGGTGGGTTTCGACAGGTAGCAGGTAGCCCAGCTTCGGATGCGGTATGCATACAGTCGGGGGACTTGCCTGTGTGTCTTGCTCAGGCAAAGCTCCAAAGGGTTTTGCTTGGTAAGGATGCATGGGAACAGCCTTAAGTCACCAAACTGACAGCAAATTCAAATGTCTCACTGAATCTAAAACTGTTTCTTAGATGCTGTTTACTATAGCTCTGATTTTTTTTTTTTTTAATATACTTTTTTTTACAGCAGCCTTTTACCTAGCCTTCTAGGTAAACTTAAGGCATCTTGTGTGCCAAACCTTCTGCTTCTAAACAACAGAGATGCTGCTGAGATTAGAGCTGTCCTGCAAGGAATCTATGAAACTAAAAATCTTGTTCTGGTGATGAAATCAGAGGGACCGAAAGGATGTTTAGTCAGATATGAAGTAATGTGGACGCTAGTTAGCTACAAGTGTCAGTGTATAAGACCACTTCTTTAAAGTTTCGGGTAGGTATTTGAGGTTATAGCTTGCCATGTTTTCTTTTGTGCCTGTACAACAGATGGGTACTGTGCACTTAAAAGGTTAATTTTCAGCATTAATTAAAAGGAGAAAAAAGATACTATCGTCAGTTTAAGGAACCTCAAATGGATAATACTGTTACTAATTTTATTAATTTGACGCTTGCCTCTGAAGTCTTGAATTTTTGATGTGCGCTTCTGAAACTTGTTCTTTAATACTATGCTCCGAAGTTCAAATAATACTCAAGTAAGTTTCAGTCCCTTTTTTAGGAGGCAAAAAGCAGAAATATGAGAGACTTTATCTTGCTGCTGGTTTATATCACTGTGGGATACGCATAGATTTTTTTTCATTATTGTATTTAAAGAAGTTTTCTTGTAAAAAATAACTCCAGCTGGTTACGCATCAACTATTTTGTATTACTTACTCTGCTTATTCAAATACTGGCTTTTTTCACATCTGTGTAAGAAATAAAGTATCTTGCAGGTGAATCACCTGTGTGTTACTGAGCACATCATCTTCAGCCTTGTAAGAGACAAACTGTAATTGTAAAATACTTGAGAAAGTGAAGGTTCAAAAAAAAAGAAAGCCTGTTAGATTTGTTTAGCCAAGTGCTTCTCTCTTTCTTCTGTGTGAGTTTGGTGAAAACTGCTGTATTTGGATGCCGAGTCAAGGAGTAAACCGTCTCTGTTTCTCTCGCTATCGCTCCAGTCTCCTCTGTTTACCTTTATTTTGTACATCTTCCTTGTGAACATGAGGCTCTTTTAATAAATAAAAAGAGGGATTTTATATAATCTACTGAAACAAAACTGTGTCACAGTCCCTTTTGCTTGATGGTCCTGTACTACAGCATTTAAACAAGTCAGTGATAAAAGCTGGTTTTACATACTATTTTTTTTTTTTTTCTTTGAGCCAATTCATCCGTCTTACAGAAAATATGAGGATTCCTCCAGTTCTCTGACAGGACGTGCTGAGTACTACTAACCTCTGTGTTACAAAGCAGCTGGGGAAAGATGAACCTCCTGCGTGAAAGGCATTTTGTGGAGTTTCCTGAGAGAAACAGGATCGAAAGGGCTGCTGCTGCTTTGCCTTTACCAGAGGTGGGTCCCTTTCACTTACCACTGTGCAAAGGCTGGTGGATGCTATCAAGCAGTGTCCTGTGCTGAGCTAAGCCTAGAAACAAGAGTCCTTGAAGCAGCGGAAGGGGAATGTCTGTACAGCAGGGAGTGGGAGGTTTTATCCTCCCAGGGTGTAGGAGATGGAAGAGAAAGTAGGGGTGCATTGGCGATGGATCACCCAGGGAGGAAGGGCGGGAGAGGGGTCACGCTGTGGCTGAGGGATCGCTGTAGATGAAGGCCTCTGCCAGGCAGCGTCCGTGTAGCTTACAGCTTGGGGTACACAGACCACGCTGCTTCTTCTGCAATGGGAGCAGAAGGGGTGGGGGGGTCATGCCAGACGCCCTCCTGGAGTAATAAAGCACTGGCACCAAGGGCCCAGGTCATCTCTGCTTGAGTCAGAAACTCCTGGTGGACATCTGTATCCTGTGATAGGCTAATCGTGCTTCTTAAATTAAAGTTTCTTAAACTAAAAAGGGTGGGGTGAGGTGTTCTGCTGTTTTTTCTTGTTACGAAGACCTGCCTGGCGAAGCTAACCAGCCAACAGCAGCAGTGCTGCAAGTTTCCTCTTCTGCTAGCCTTTCTTCACTGAGCTACACTTCCATGAGCTCTCGAGCTCAACTACAGTATAAACTATACATTATACTAAACTATACATTAACAAACAATGTCCAAAGGGAAAAAAAAAAATCAACCCACCCCCTTCACTTTTTGCTTTTACTAACCTCATTACACAAACTACCATGAGGTCTGAGGTCTGGCTGGTAAGTCAGTATGTGAAGCTTGTGGTATAGCTGTGAGGCACCTGAGGTGAGACTCCAGCTTGGCTGAATAAATGAACGGGGTCAAATTTACACCGTTAAATACTTTGTTGTGCATCTTCACCATTATTAGCCATAGTACAGAGTCTTGGCCAGGCTGAAGGCCTGGGCTGCTGAGCTGAAACCCTCAAGGCAACCAGGCGAAGAGTGTGGTGCAGCCTGGGCGACATACCCTGGCTCCCAGAAGAAACACCAAGCCTCGTGACATCTCTGAGGTACCAGAGCCACTTTGGAGGATATGAACCAAACAGGCAACTGCCCCCATGTGTAACTTCCAAACTCTATATAGTCAAGACATTTTGATTTTCCCCTTCCCTTTCCAACAACATGAAAAAGCATGCAAAACATGCAAAGGAAAAAGCCCAACCAGTTTTCAGAGAGACAGAACTGAATTGCTCAAGAGACACGCACTAGTTACAAGTAGATACCCATTTAATGCAAAATTAAAGCTTTTCTGCTGGCCTTGTATAAACCAATCAATCCAGCTGCAGTATTGGTTATGCTGTTACTTTAAACAGGGAAAAAAAAAAAAACCCCAAACCCAAACAAACCGCCCAACCCTTCTGAATGGGCATAGAGTCCTCACGCTCTGCACATATCCCCATACCTATGCATGTTTTCTATGTATGAAACACCAGAACTATTCCCTCTGTCCCACCAAACCCCTGCTACACGTACAAAATACACCACCAGCTCTTCAAAAGCAACTGTATCTCACTGAACTACTTCAAAACAAAAAGGCCTCCCTTCCCCATACCCAGCTATGTTCGTGACTGCAAAAATTTCACAGTTCTCTTGTGTGTTTGTTCTTATTTCAGTTCACCTTTCAGCCTCCACGCCTACACCATGGAAAGCTGTGAAAACTTCTGGCACTGATGCTGCAGCTTCTTTGTGCCCTTTTTTAATGGCTGTGTAAATAACAGCCTTTATTTCTCAGCTGTCACAGCTGCCCCATCTTATAACTCACATCGTAAATAGTAAAATATGAAAGGTTTTGAAATTATTCTGTTAAATAAAATGAATGAAATATTATAAGAAAACTACAGGCAGAGGAGTTTTGCACCAACAAAACTATTCAGCTAGCTATAAACAAAGTGAGTTTACCAGTTTGAAAACTGATCAGGTCTTCCTTCACTGGTTAACAGTGGCTGAAAGAAAGTAATCAAAATTGTGCAACCCAACAGTCTCACTTTCTCCACTAAAAGCTGAGGGAAATGGAATAAATCAGTCCATAAATACAATCAGCTGCTAAGCTACTGAAAACAACATCAAAGTGAAATAATTTTGCCTCCTCCAGACTTTTGCTCTCTGCCATGAGTGGTCAGGAGCTGCCTCTGCTGCCCTGAAAAGCAAAAGCTCCCACCACCATCTCCAGAGCCAGGTTTTTGTCCCTGTTGGTTGATTTCCCCAAGTTTTCTTTAACACCTGCCACTGCTTTTTGCCACACCTTGACCTGATGCAGCTGCTCAGCAAGAACAAGCTTTGCAGCTGGGACCAAGCCTGCCCCTGCATTTCGGTCACAGCTCCAAGGCCCTCTGTAGCCTGGTACTCATCTACTTTTAACAGGCAGGTAATTAATAGGTCTGTCATGTAGCCCATTTCTATCACAGGGGAAGGGCTTTTCCTCTTAGTTGTGAACCAGCTCATGCCTCCAAACTGGTGTTTTTAAGCCCAGGTATTGTCCTTCATGCTCAGTGCAAATCTTCTGACCAGCACCAGTACATTTTCTTTATTACAGCCTCAACCTCCTACTACAGAAAAAAATCTGCCATCCAGTAAAGGCTGTGGGTCGAGTCTAACATGAGCTCCCAAAGGCTCAAGGCGATAAAGCTTTCATCGGCTCCAGCCAAGACTTAATGTCTGGCGAACAAAATGTTCTGGAAAAATGACATGCCTTCTATAAACACAGTTTTCTGGCAGGTACGTCCTGTTGTTTAAAACCTGGAGAGACTGACTCAGCCTGGCTTCAGCAGGAGCTAAGGGAATACAATGGGTGGAGGAAAGGGTGGGAAATCAGGGGGTGGAGGGAATGGCACGCGAGAAGAAAAGCGAGAGAGGCAGAGCTGAGCCCCACGCAGCTCTGGTGCCGGCGTGCAGCAACCACAGCTGGTAACCAGCGGTTTACAGAAAGTTTATGTACACATTGCCCACCTCCTTCAGTCCGTTTTTTGCACCAAGGCAGTTTTCCAACATGTCTTTTGTGGGCAGGAAGCTGTCACTACTGGTGACAAATTGCCATAGCACATTCCTGCCCGACAGGCAGCATTTTTCTCCTCCTTGGCAATGCTGTCTAGCATGACTCCTCAGATGTCCTTGGGCTTCCCTGGCACACCGAACATGATGAACAAGCCCAGGCAGTCCCGTCCCACCAGGCGGCAGAACTCTGCCAGCTTCTCAAACCTGCTCCTGTTTTGGAAGCGCTCGTCTGCCAGCATGGCTTCGCGGCAGCAGTCCTCCACTGCCTCAGCAGGGCTGCCTTCGCTGCAGAAAAGCTCGGCCAGCTGTAAAGCCTGCACGGCGATCTTAAGTTTGATTTGCTTGTCAGCTCCAGAGAGAGTCCAGATCCAGTCCGCCCCGAACAGGGAGGACTGCTGCTTGGTCATTTTGCTGGTTGTGATACGTTCCTCCACTCCCTTTTCCACACAGAAGCTGATGAAGTTGACCAAAAAGATCTCGCTCAGCGTGTTTGTGGCTGGCTGGAATTTGCTCTGAGGATCCACGAAACCAAGATAGTCCTTCAGCCTTTGAGATGCATGGACCACGCCTTGGCTGAAGACTTCACAGATGACTGGAGTTTCAGCCTTGTTCTCCTGGTTGTCCTTGTGTGAGACCTTCTGGCCCATTTTCTGTGCAGGAGGAGGTTGTCTCCACATGCAGACCGCCTCGGGGAAGTCCCTTCCTTTTCCAGCGAAGGCTCTGTGGGCGCTGGGCTCAGCCAGACCTATTAAGCATGCACATAGTTACCTGCTGCCTTCCAGATGAAGGTCATGGCAGCAGCAGAGCTGAGCTCTGTGAGCAGGCTGCCGTCCCGTGGGGCAGACGGGCTTTCTCCTGGGTGTGTTTCTCCACAGCTCACTGAGCAGCGACCAGCCTGACAGGCCCAGTAACTTTCACAGCTACTGAATTCATCTGTGCTTATTTTCCTTATTGTTAATTCCAGCACCATTTCTTTAGCTGATGCTATCTCATTCCAGTCTGATCTTATCTCCTTTGATCTCCTTTCTAGGACTATTACAGAGAAGCAATTTTATTTGCACTGGGTGTTTCCTGGAGACGAAACCACCTTTTTCTTTTAATCCCCCAGAGAAGAGTACACATTCGAACCTGAAGATTTGTATGGGGTGCTCACAGTGGTCTTTTTTGATGGGCTGTTGCCTGTATCCCAGTATTAACTGCCACTCCTGTCAGTGGCATTAGTTGTGCCATGGCAATGCTSATGGACTCAAGTTGGACGTTTGGCTCAACTGAGAAGCTTGCGCTGTTGCTGCCTCTAACTGCATTATCTCAGAGAAGCTTGGACCACCACACACGACTATCAAATACAGCTACAAATAAACAAGCTGATTAACCTTAAAAAATCCAGTCTCCCTAGCTGTGAAAGCTGGAACGTAAGTTACCGCTGTAGCAGGAGCCACCCCTGTTCACCTCTGGATGTTGCTGGTGCCAAATGCACCACTATGGTCTCTTCATCGGCCCAGCATCTCACCACCATTCTCAAGAAATGGGCTCTGTCTTGCTGAACGCTGCTCTTCCTCCTCCTCTTCATTCTGAATGAGTGACAAAAGTGTCGAGGATCTGTCTTTCTCTGCCCTCTTTACTCTCATTGCTCAAAACATCTTCGTTTGATCGATCTCTCCTTCTGCCTACAGATGTTCATGTGCTCCTGCCACCCCAGGGAAACACCTTCTCAGGTGCATGGGCTGGTCAGTCCCGCTGCTGCCCTCAGGTCCCTCTAAGAAACAGATCACGTCCTATGTATTACGTGTCTTTTCTTCCACAGATCTTCAAATGTGTCATGAGCCCATCTCCATTCCTTTGTGACCTTCTCACAGGTATGATTAGGGAGCACGCTGCTGCTTCTCCCATTATCTCTGACCGTAACTGATTTCCTTTCTGTTCAAGGGTTCCCCCTGCACCCAATACTCTCTCCTTGCTCCAAATCTACTGGCAACTCAGAAGATTTTGCTTCTTAGCTGCCTCAAAGAGCTCTATCTTCTTCCTCCCAACTGAGGATAAAGAGGCTCAGTAGGAAAAGCTCTTGCTGCAAATGAAAATGCCAAAATACTAAGGTGAAGCATAAAGTATGCACTAAATATTCGTAACAACAAAGCAGTGCAAGGTATAAAAAAAGCATGCAGGTAGGATAAGTGCAACTTCTCTCCTAAAGGGAAAGCCAGGATGCCACAATACCTAGTGGATGGGAATCTGAAAAGTTATTCCAGAGGTTATTCTGTATTACTTCTCCATTCCTAAGCATGTATGTAATTTAAGCAAACAGAAAAAAGCTGGGTTTAATCTCCATAGCCTCTTGATCAATACACATCTATCTTTTCCTCATCACTGTAAGCAGACAACAGAAGTTTATTATACTCTAGGTTTCAAAGTGTTTGTTCTCAGTGTTCCCACCGCAATGCTGAGCTGACGAACAAAACCACAGAAATAAACGTCACGAGATAGGGGTTCTGCATTCTCTGGTCCCTTATCTGGGCTACACCGGGCAAAACATTGATCATCATTTGTACCTGCACCCCAGCAACAAAATGTGGTTTGGGGAAGCTCAACTCCTGTTGGCAAAGCAGGTGCAGCAACTATGACTGCTGAGGGCTGCGAGGGCACGGGGAGGGGAATGACACCTGGGACCAGAGAGACGGTTGTCCTTCATGGCGAGAAGGGCCGGAGCTGGTCCTTCCTTCAGCACCCTGCGAGGACTCGCCGAGGAGCGCACACCGAGCACACCATACCAAACAACCCAAGATGGTTCAAATCTGGATCCCAGAAATAAGTAAAAACACTTGGGATACTTGATTTCTTAGCTGTTAGCTGAGTCTTTCTGCAGGCAGTATCGACAAACTAATCAGTCCACAAAAAAATGTGTGATTTTGCCCCTTCTCCCTCCTTTGTCTTTTCAATAGTACAAAACAAGCTTCCTAGGAAAATAAAAAGGAAAAAAAGAGGATACATTAAAAAGGAACCAGCTTCCAGAAACACTTGGTGTTTTCCACAGACTTTATTGGATTTTACATGGCAATACACAGTAGTTATGTTGCCCTCTTCAAACACACACAAATTAAAATTCTCCAACGGTATCAACTGTGCACATGCGCACATAAACTTCCTGACTTTATCACTTGCTTTCGTATTCCACCCCCATAAAATGACCGAGGTTCAGATGCTGGGCAGCTTCGAAGGGACGACCTGGTTTCCAACGCAGGAAAAGGGTTGTTTGGAGAGAATGCTACTTACACTGGACTTAAAATAAACCATCATCTGCCGTTGCTGATACGCTTGCTAACAGCACTGGACTGAAGAGAAAATGGAGAGTATTTGTTTGTGCCTATTTCAGCACATAATAATGTGTCACTAGCCCCCCCCTTTTTTTTCCCCTGTGGATATCCAGTCGTTACATTCACTAGCCAGTGTCCAGTGAGAGCGAATCTGGAGGAATACTTTTGCTCAGAAGCCTGCACCATGTCTTCCCAGTGCTTCTGCAGCATTTGGGGGGTCTTAAGTCCAACTTACAGGTAAAATAATAACCATATTGCAAAGTACTCACAGAAAGCGAGCCCTGAATTCACATCCCAAGCATTTGCACCCTAAAGCTGACGGCAGGCGTTACACAATGTGGTACTTCTGCCCGAATAAAATAGCTCCAACACCCCCAAGACTGCAGAGGAAGAAACAACAGACGGCAAATTATTTGCAGACATTACTTAGTCAGGAATTTTGAATAAAGCATCAGTTGTGAGTTGTTTGTAGACAAATGGTAAGCAGCACAAACTATTTTATGTATACATTATGGATTGTTTGCCTGGCTCTAGATACTAAAGAGAAAATGGCAGCACTTGATATTATGTATAACACAACCAGTCCACATAAAATTTTTCATCTTGGTACATAAATAATAGCCTACACTGCACATCCTTCAAAGAACCAGACTGGTAATAGCTTATCAGGTTACAATAATATAATGCTAGAATGTGTCTCCAATCTACCCCCAACATCTGATGGGAGCTCCCTGGAAGCCCCTGAAAGAACCTTTTTTCCTTTCCTAGCTTTGCTAATAGTGTTTCAGAAATACCCACAAAGTCAGCACAAATCTAACATCCCTTGCACCACACCAGCAATGTGTCGGAAACGGTCTCACTTCCAGCAAGGAGAGCGATGAAACGAGTGACAGACGCTTGGTAAAGCAACACACACCACCGCAAGGACCAATTCCAGCTGTACGTTTTTTGCCTTTACAAAGCAAAGCAGCTTCATGCCATTGTGCTAACACACATGCAATGTTCAACACCATACGAATGACCACTGTGATAAAAGAGTTACTTTTTTTTGTTTGCTTTTGGCTAGGACACCTCGCAATACCGAAAGGCTGACAAAAGACTTCCACTGGCTAGTTAGGATTTTTAAAATCTGATGATCTTCGAAAGCAGTGGAGCTGTGCTTTAAGAAGGTGAAATGATGAGCAACATGTTTGATATATGAATTTTTGAGGAAAAGTCCCACCTTAGGTTTAATATTATGAAATAATATATTTCCTATACATTTCTCTATATAACTTTATTTTTTTTGTAACTACACCATCTTTACGTTAGTCACAGCACAGAAATATCCCTTCCATATGCAGGGAGTACTCTCAACTTTAAGGAAATTTTGTAAGTCACAGAAGTGTTAATAACCTTGTTTGAATGCTATAAATACTGCTGCTGGGAACAAGAAAGACGACGTTTTAAAATGTGCAGTTTCCATAAGAGTCACTGCTAGAAGAAACATGCTTTATAATTGTTTTATCCCGAATGGAAGATCATTAAACTGTGCACTTAGTAAAAAGCAACGAAAGCAAACAGTTCCAAAGGTCAGCCTGCCTTTTCCAGTAACCAGCTGGTTTGCAAACTGGCATAATCTTTTTACAACCCTCTCCCCTTCCCCCACACCTCGAACTTTCCACCACTCCATCTCACAAAATTTAAATTTTTGCTTTTATATGTACTTCATATACTTCTTTTTTCTTTTTTTTTTTATAAAACAGTATAAAAATAAGAGCAACAGTCAAGAGCTACCGGGCAGTTTACGCAAGGCATGGATGACTAAAATCCTACATTGGATACCGTAGGAAGGGCAGAACTGATATTTGTGCTGAACAAATGCACTTGAAAAAGAGCAGTAACATCTTTTTTCAGCTGAGACCCTAGAGAAAGCTGATGCACAATATCTACAGACGCAATACTTCTACCTAACATCTTCTGTTATTTTGAAACAGTATAAAGGATTATCTGAGGTCGTGAATAAGCAAAAGGAGCACTATGATACCACGTAAATTTAAATGCAACACTCTGAAACATATCACCAGTTTGTACATTAAATATAGTAAAAACAATTACCATTCACCAGTGTCTTGAGTGTTTCTTATGGCAACTTTAGAGTAGGCACCTTTTTTTTTTCCCCTCCTTTTTTTTTTTTAAATTCTCCACCCCCCAATATTACTTCTAACAAACAGAAGCAAGAGCAATGTAATGTACATGATCTGCTGCCCGTCACGTATAATGATGACGTTTCTTGCACATAGGAAAGTGAGCCTTTGTCAGTGCCTGGTGGTTACTGTCACACGTTGGAGTCCTCATCTGTTATACTGGTGCTAGGAGAGCGAGTTGCAAAGTCTTTAAACATTTCATCTTCTTTCAACATGTGCTAGAAAGGAAAGGAGGGAAGAGTCAAGGTTCAGGCCCTCACAACTAAAATCAAGCACCTGGGAACGGTCCAGTCCTGTGCCCGGCAGCAAACAGCACCRTCAGCCCTGCCAGCCACCGCTTTGTTCTGCTGAGGATGTTTTTCACCCATGCTGGGTTCCTGACCAGCTCGCGGCTCAGTCCCCTTTCTGCTGGCCCGAACGGCTGGGGGAGCGCAGGCTGGGGCTGGGCTTCCACCAAGAAAATGTGCCACGACTCTCAGCTGGCAACCCACCGCCCAAGGGCAACCCGCCGGCTTAGAGCTGGGTGCTGTGTCCTCTGCCCTCCCTGGAGGGTGGAGAGTCAGCAAAGAGGGCTGGTGACCACGGGCCACCACTCCCGGCCGGGGGAACCTCCTGGCCAGGATGGGCGGGTATCTTCCTCAACCGCTAATTTTTCTTTTGCCCTCTGTCCCGGTACAAAAACCAAAGGACCTCATCTGACCCCTAGTTCTGATGAGGCTTCACTATACCCATAGTTTGCGCAGTATTTGACATATTTCAGCCCTCAGAGACCAGTGGCGCTTCACTCTATCCAAAGACTAGGTCCCGCTATGCACTGAAATCAATCAATGCAATTGCCCCCAAAACTACAAAACTCAGCTGCTTAAGAGAGCCAGTAATAGTGAAGAAAAGTTGTACTTAGTATATTTGTATTAAATAGCAGTGCTATTTAATATTAATATTTATATTAATAGCACTGCTATTTAATACTAGCGACTGCCAAGGGGTTTATATCCACCTTACAGAAACAGAGATCTTATTCCACAGACCCCACTTTTAAGCCTTACTGTCAAGTTGTTGATGCCTTCAGAAAATGCTCCTATTTGCCTCACTGTCCCTTCTGAATCTTCCATCTACAAAAAACAGATAATGAATAATGAATGAATAATAAATTCATTGTATGCCACGACAGAGTGGCAATTAAGTGCAGCAAATAATGTAACTGCTTGATTACACACCATATGGTCAGAGCAAGCAAGGAGCGTGCCCTGTCAGGAGAGAAGAGGACAGTTATGCTAGAGTAGGTCCTAAAGGCGCTGCATTCACAGCTTGAACCTCCTTGGGCTGAGACACACATTTGTTAGCGGTGCTGTGTGACTGCAAGAAGTCAGGACCTTCACAGGTCAAAGCAAAAGGAAAGTTTCCCTGTGAAAAGAAAGGTTTTTCCGCCAAACCTGACAGCACAGTCAAGGACTCCGAACTGCTAGAACTGGCTTACCTGCTCCAGCCTGTCCAAATCGTCATCGTCATATACTCGGATATCCAGGCCAGGCTTAAAACCCTTCTTCGACCCACTTCCAGATGCCCGCCCCAGCTCCATAGGACACACATACTCTTCCACATCATCTTGCTTCTTCTTCCTCAGGCTCCCAAAATTGCTGAAGGGAAGTTTCTTTGGCTTACAAGTGAAGAGAAAATTGACAAGAAGTTAGAGAGTCATCAAAGAATTAACAGATTTCTTACTCTTGCATTGGTGTTTCAATGATGAAGGGTCAAAACCCCACTGSTCTCCTAAACAAAAATCTTCTGAATAGCTGTATTCCACAACAGCAGCATCCAAAAGAACAAGATGTGTCCCCTCATTCTACCACTGTTAAGACAACACCATTTAAAGGATCCCAAGTGAGATCAGAATCCCACTACATTAAACCGTGAGYGTATCAACAGTAAGAGTCTCCCTCCCAAACATCTTACAGTACAGACAGAAGGACAACACACAGGAGCGCTACCTCTTGTCTGTGCATATGAGAGGCTGAGATGTGGTGCGTTCATGGTAGACACAAGTGTCAAACCCAGATCTGCTGAGTCCTGCTCTCATGCTTCTTTCATTAGCAGCCAGCCTCTTTTCTCAGACTTTACTGCCAGACCTTTCTCAGCCCTCCAATCACAGATAAAACCAGCACACTGGTCTTCTAAATGTCTGCCTGGAAGCTCACGCATCGACCCAGAACAAGTGTCATACCTTTACTTTGGCAGTTGCTGTTAAGAGGACGTAGTCTGGGGACTCCATGGCTTCACGTTTCTGCTGCTGGGCCTGCTGCCCAACGAGGAGGTTGAAATGAGTCGCCAAGTGCCGTCTCAGTAGTGTCTTGTTTGGTGGGATGTTCAGCAACTGTGCCATGGTTTCTACATTGAAACGAGGCTCCAAAACCTATTAATCAAATTACAGAGAATCCAGCTGAAGCCAGTACTGTCTGATGAGTCTCAAGGAYATCAACAGCCATGCCTATCTTGGTCACTTCCTGAGGTTGCTTTGGGGTTTTTGTTTGTATTTTAGAGGAAACATACCACAAAGAGAGAGAAAAGAGTTAACTAGTTAAAGGATTCATAAAATGCTACCTCCAGGCTTTCCTTCTTGAGATATAAATAGAAGCAAATTGGCAGGTAAGAAGAAAGGAACAGATAAATCCACAGATAGATCATGTAATGTGTGAAGCTGCCACAAAATGTTTACCCACCATCCTCTTTAATTCTGGAAAACATAGCCAGAGGAATGATGTAAAATAAACAGACATAAAAAGTTTGGAGCAGGGATATACCTCTTAATCACCACAACAAACTTCTGCAAGTATAAGTCTCTTGCCTGGAGTATCTGATGCTAGAGCAATTAAAAACAATCCTGGTTTGACATYGAAATCACAAATTTTACAAAAGTAACAAGCCTTCCTCATAAAATTAAAACATAGCCTGGTCTAGGAAGGAAGACGGTGGCTGTTTAACAGCACGATAGCAGTGTACAGCATCGTAGGACAGGAGGCGGAGAATGCCATACCTAAATTAAATTGTGAGGGGAATACAAATAATCAAACCCATTGCTGCCCAGACTAATTCTGCCCAAGACATTCATGTCCTTTAAACTATAGGGTAATAAATTTTGATAGCGACTTCTTATTAAGCAGAATAACAAGATAAGGTGCGTGCAGCAAAGATAGTGTCAGAACTTTGCTCTAGTGATTCTCAGCCATATTTTTTTAAATAAAATGGAATAAACCAGCCTAAAACCTTACCATCAGTCCCCCATGCACGCCGCTGCCCCGCAGGTTAGGAGCATACTCTGCCAGATCAACAGAACGTAACCACTCCATCACGCGATGATTGGTCCACTGGGTGACCTCAGAAGGTGTGACGTTATTCTGTGAACAGGAGGAACGGGCAGTTAAGGACACTTCCCGACTCAGCTGTCCCAGCCCCAATCTTTACAGAAACAAACCTCTCCTGCCCTTAATGAATGCCAGCTCACTTCGCACTTGAGAAAAAAAAAAACTCTTTTTGGATTGCTATCTTGCATCAGTACCAATGTGGAGATGGGTCTGGACAATGGGCAGGTCTGTATTATGCTTCATGCCATGTGATTATCCTGCTGTGCACTAGGACTACTTGCAATTTCTACCAGTAGAACTGAAACTTTAACTAGCTCCATGAGCTGCTGTGCTTTTCTTGCAGATACACATCGTGAATCTAAATCCAAGAGTCTAGGTTGCTTCATCATCCATTGCCCTATCTAGCATACGCTGCATCCAAAATAAACTGATGGCAGTCTCTCGTCTGGTAACAGGGCCAAACTCCTTTCATGCAGAAAATTTTCACAAAGCCATCAATTTTCCAGAGTGTTACACAAGACTCACAGCAACAGTGCACTGAGTTCAAGATGATTTACGTTCCAGACAGCACATCAGACACTAAGCCAAAACAGCCAGCTGTTGGCTAGGAAGATGAGCTGGAGATTTGGCAAGGGGACACGAGTCTGGGGCCATGACAGGTGGAGGAAAGAAAGCGGTGTTCCAGGTAGTGATGGCAGAGCATGATACTTGGAAGAACAACATGAGAAAAAGGAACCGAAAATGAAACAGAATGAAATAGGAAGGAGGAGAAAGGAGGAGAGGGCAGAGCAGGAATAATCAGAAACAACAGGGAAAAACCCTAGAGGATTCCTCTTCACAGTTTCATCTTAAAGCAGTACCTCATCAGACGGCCTCCTGCGTAGACAGTTGGGCTCAAAGTTATTTATTCTCAAAACCTGAATGGCTCTTTTGATGCTGAGGTGGTGGAGGACGCTGACAACTTTCAAGGACAGCAAGTCATCCTGTCGAAGAGGAAAGGGGAGTTAATAAACGTGCTTATTGGTGGAACCAGCACCCRACTGGAGGAGACTGCTTCAGACCCTGGCTTAAAATGGCACATCTGACTCCTTCTGGGGTAAGATTTTAACATGTGAGATGTGATTAATGTCAAACCATCTGTCCCAAAATAAAAGCTTCCCATGTTGCTCTGTACTAGCTCCTGGACAATGTTCTTCACATAGGGTAACAGAGCTTAGTACACCTAAACCTCGGGTAACGAGGAAGGGAGAGGGTGAGATGACACATCCTCAGCAATCTGATTAGAGCCAGGACAGCTTTCCAAACACAGTGCATCAGACTCACCTGGCATTTGCACTTAATCCTGCCAAAAGTTTTAATACCACAAAAGTCCAGCTAAAAATTTAACTGAAAACAATAAATTACTCTGAAAATTGAGGCATTCTGTATGGTTAGAATGAAAAAAAAGAGGGAAGAAGAAAAATACGAAGGTGTGTCAGGTTGGTCTCTCACAACTGCAAATGATAAACATTTTTTAAAATGCTTGTCACAAGTGATGGAACGATGAAAAGGGTGATCATACCCAGGCTGCGGAGAGGCTCACCTTAAGTCTCCTTGGCCCCAGCTCACCATCACTGTGTAGCTCCTACCTTGTGCAGGCACCCGCTACAGTTCGAGGGGAGGGCAGTTTGGCCAGGAGCGCCGATTCCCCCTCACACGTGCCAAGGGAGCACGCTGGACACACGGGCAGCCTGAAGTTTGGCTCTGTGACAAGGCACCACAAGGCAACCTGGCTGGGCCTTTACACCACACCATTTTCAGCATGGGATGAGCCACTTCTCACACATTGCAGGGCAAGAGCCTGCAAAGGCACAGCCACATTCCTCCCTGCAACGCATGGGTGATACTAACAAAAGCAGCTTGTTCTTTCTCTAAAAGCTCGACTCTCGCAATGTTTTTTACTTAAACATTCATCTCATGGGGGACTTTATAGCTCACACAGACTGGCTGTTTAGGCTCCCACCAGCGTCCGTGGAAAGTGTCAGGCATCTCTTAGGACAATTCGTGCCATGCTAAGGAATGAGATGGTGCCTCACAGCACCCCTCTCTCTGCACTGACCACAGGGCACAGACGACTGCCTTTGGCTGGATAGGTAGCTTTTGGATGTCAAGAACCGGGGGAGATGAGTTCCCCCCTTCATGACTACAGTAGCAATCTGGAGTTCTGCTTTGGCTCCATTAAAGTTCCCTCTTCTCATTCTTGTTCTCAGGGCTCCTCCACCGAGGAGGGGAGAGACAGAGCCTTCTGGCACCCAAGGGGGCTCAACTCACAGGACACATGTGGTGGACAATGGCAAAGGAGACAGAAGGTTTAGATGAGGCTCACAGATTAAAAAAGGCTGCCCTGACCTGCTGACAGGTTTGCAAACTAAGCAATGCAGAAGATGTCATATTTTGCCCACCTCTGGTTTCATTCCAACGACTAGCCCCAGAAATTTAGCATTTCAAAAACGAAATAATCAGATTCTCTTATTCAAGGAGCCAAGCCGTGAAAAGCTTGTAAGGAGGAGTGTGTGACAGGCCTGGCTAGACTTGCCAGCTCGCTTGCTGCCGCTGCCGCTCCAGAGGAGTGCTACAAAAGAAAAACCTCCCATGCACTGCAACCGCGGTCACGTGCTGTGAGACTTGCATTCCTGCTAAGGTAGGCTGTTCAGTTGTAATTGAGTCCTAACTACGCCATTAAGTGTCTCAAAGTTCAATTCTCTGCTGGTGCAAGTTGGCTGACAGATAAATTTATGCATCCTTGTGCCAGGGTTAACCTGGCTTAATATGTTTTAGCATTACTTATGTGTTACAAATACTGGACTCTATTTTGTCAGAATATTAAGACTAAATTCTTCACTTGCCCAAATAAACTTTAAGATTAGAGTTTCTATTTTGTGGTTTGCTAAGTCAGGGTAACTTCATGTGATTGTAAAAAGTATTTCTTTCATACTTTGCATATATAGCTGTATTTAGTTATCATTTACACTGAAGCTGCTGTTATAATTTGATGGTTAAACTTTGCCTAAAAATATCCCTAAAAACAATTAAAGGGAAGTAACAGAAAGAATATCTATTTAAAAGGCAAAGCTCCTGCTACACATCCCTCCTCTGTCCACCTATTACTTTTCTCTCTTTTTTAATAGAAAAAAGACTGACTGTTGAATAATACAAGTTCCCTTACAATACAGCCTATGCTGGGTCTTATCCGCGTTCAATCCTCATCCAGGTAATACAGTGGTAAAGTCTCCCAACGCAAGATCAAGCTCAGTGGAGCCTACTGGCATCAGATCTCCAAGACTTAAGAAGCAGAAGAAAGAAACTGCCTCTTATTTTTATATTAATGCCAGAACACAAAAAACTAAAGGAAACAAACACCAAACCACACTACACAAGCAGTGAGTATTTAACATTTGACCAAAATGGACTCAACAGCAAAGTCATGCCACATAGCCGAGGCAAGTCAGTCCTGGGCAGTGGCTGCAGTTCCTCAGCAGCACTGTGCTTGTCTTACAGGAGGAGCGTTGGATCAACCCTGGGCTTCCTCCTGATGCTATTGCAAAGCCTATACAAAATACATCCAAATGTGGCATAAAAAGGTAACTTTTACTCTGCCCATGGCATGGCCCAAGAGAGAACAGGAGTGTGATTGATTTCTTCTGTGTTATACAGAAGGAATTAATATTGGCAATGCTCAGTTTGCATTTGTGTCTCCAGAGAAGAACAAAGGTCTGATCTCATCTAACCTGAGACCTTACACAAAGGAAACCTGCTGGGTTGGCTTCACCTGACCAGCAGCAAAGTGGGGAGCTGATGCTGGAGCTAAGCATTTTGAAATACATTATGCAAAAGCTATTAAATGTAGCCTGATTTCAAACAAGTTGGCTCTTAAAACTGCAATTTTCTTCAAAGGAAATTGCTTGGGTTTTCTTCACCTAAGCATCCACATGAATAGGTAAGTAGACCAAATGTTTGCTCACTGAAGAAAAAAATTCCACCTACTTCTGTTAATTAATAACAGCCTGAAGAGCAAAGGCCCAGCTGCATGAACTGTGACCACAGAATTTACACACCTTTGTGTACTTACAAACGCTGCCTGAGCGCATCAGTGTCATGCACAACTGTTAAGCACAAGATTGCCCATTTCTCATGCATGAGTCTGGACTCTTGCTTACTATGTTTGCTCTTCCACCTTAAGATAGTATCTTTAAAGCTGGAAAAAATATAGGAAATACTTGCAGGTGAGTAGTAGTATCAAGCCTTCTGTTTTCTATAGGTTACAGCTATTAGCATTAGCTTAACACAGGACACCCACTACATTTTCAAGGGGTCCTTTAAACACTGCAACAAAGCAGACAGACAAATACGGCATTCTGGCATATCCTTTTAGTGGCAGCGATGCCTCTGACACTCTGACCTCCCTCAGCCTTCTCCCTTCAATTATCCAGAAAATTTGAAGACCCGATTTATGAACCATTCAACATCTTTGAAATTATTGTCAGAAAGTCTCATGAGACACACGAGATGTTTAGCTGTTGAAATCTGTACTTTTGGTACACTACATGCGCATAGGTGTAGCCTCTGCAACCCTGCAAAAGCAACTACGAGTAAGCTCCAACTTTAGCTTCCTTTCAGTAGATCCAGTCGTCTGGGACAAAACCCACATGTGCAGACGGCGACTACGTGGTACTTTTACATTCCTTTTTAAAACTTTCAACACAGGCCCAGAGTAATGTACAGACTGTCTGCCGACCTCCACACGGGCGCCAACTTTCTGCTCTAGGAAGCTACAAGCCAGATCACCGTGATCCGGCTCTTTGGCTCCTTGTGGACACTGGATCCCGTAAGATGCCCATAAGGGAYCTGAGAATGGCTGTCTGTGACATGAGAGCTGCCCAGGCAGCCATAGATTCCCTTCTGCACCCCACAAGCGGGCTGCTTGTGGGGCCAGCCAGGATTTGGCCAGTGGCTGCTCACACGGGAGGGCCAAGGGGAAGAAGGTTGGCGATGGTGGCTGGTGGCAGCGCCTCCTCTCCAGCCACAGCCGGCTGTCTCTCAGGGCCAGCTGCTGCCTGGACCCCCACTTCCCCTTATAGCAAGGGCAGGAGGGTGTGTTTGGGGCCAGGGCTGCCGCTGGGGGAAGGCTTGGGGGAGGCTGAGAGGAGGTGAATGTGGGAAGGGGAGAAAGCTGCTTGCAGAGGTGCGTGGTAGGGCACAGATCCTGGTGCTGTGGGGTGCAAAAAAGGTTGCTGCCACTGGCAAACTGACCCAAAGGGAGTAGGAGGAAGATGGAGGCTGGGATGGAGAAGGAGGAGTACGTTAAGTGAATATAGTATCTATGCAGTTGCAACAATAGACACAGTGAAAGCAGGTCTCTAGTCTCACCTGGTCTTTAGTGAGCTATCTGGAGGTACGCCAGCGTGCATTAAAGTGGCAAGAAACTAAGAACACAAACAAGATGTGAGGAAAAGAAATGCCATTTACTTACCACGCTCATGTAATGGAGCATTCGGCCATCCACCTTTCCTTCATCAAACTGGGTCTTATACTGGGGGAGGCCAATGTCATCCAGCCACCCTAAGGCAGAGACAGACACTCATGTTAGTATGGTAGCCGYGTTACCTAGCACCAGTTGGTGTTATTCTCACTCTTTGAGCCCCAAATTAGCCATGATTAGGAACCCCTATCAAAAGTTGCTGCTTCAGCACATAACAAAATCTTACTGGTAACCCAGTGGTAATCCAGTTTTCCATGATTGTTTTCCTCTTCAGACCCAAGTGCCTGCAGAGCAAGCTGAAGCTTCTTCCGATGCAATGGGTGCTTTATCCCAAGCTCCTGCGAAAGGAAGGAAAGCAGCAAACCTAGAGACAATACTGTATTTTATTTCTCCCTCTGCTGAATTACAAATGGTTTCAGAGAGTCACACTGTACACAGCACTTGCTGGTGACTTGGCAGGTGTATTTTCTATTTGCTGAATATCAGCATCATTTTAGCACATGTTCAGCACTAGGGAAAGGCCCACTCACTGTGGTGGATTAATTTCAAAACGTGGTGGATTCCAAACTGTATGAAAATGTCGGTCACAATATTCTCATACCAGGTTAAAAAAACCCCACAATATAAAACATGTTAGTGTTCAGAAAAATACTTGATGGGATTACTTCCTTTCCTTCCACTTAGGCAGGTAAGGTTAAAAGGATTATTTAGTTAAGAGCACATGAAGGTCCCAGGAATTACTGAAATTTATTAATACTTCCAAATGCATAACACCTTCCCCAGTTTAGTTGCAAGTGCAGCCATTGCAGGATCTCTTCAATCCCATATATACTTTCACCAGGGCTTGCTAGTTAATGTTACCTCTGATAACATTATTACAAGCCACTATGTCCATATCACGCCTTTCTTATTCTGGTTGTAGTATAACTACAACTTCGAATTAGCTCACTCCCTCATTGAGAAAACAGGGTTACTATTTGGTGAGGATCGTGATTTTTAAAAGCTGAAAATTCAAATGTTAGCAAATACTGTGGATTCAAAGTATAGATTGAATCAACTTTTTTAATGTTTCTAGTTTTAGAAAACAAGACATAAACAATTCTATAATGATTTAAGACAAAGAAACTGATCACCCTTGTGTGTAACAAATCCTCATTCCTCTTTGTGTAAAATGTGCAGAAAATATAGTCAGACCAAACCAGCAGCTTTTTACACCTTTCTCACATAGGCATAAAATAACTGTACCATACACAAGTGCTAATGAATCTACAAACCTATATGATAATGAGGCATTGTTGTGTGCATATTTTTAGTGGCATAGCCGATTGGTATGTCCATGCTTAATGAAGTTAAATCACGTATTTTTAATTATTAGTTTTACTACAGAGCATTACATTTTTACAAAACTTCAACTAAGAAGAAACAGATTTGGCATTGCTGCAGATGACAAAATTTTAAAAATTCATCTTTTTAATTTTTTTTTTTTTACTGGATGCACTTTACAGACATGATTTACATGCACAGAAATAGCAATTTTTTGTACGTTTAATTGAAAGCAGTGTTTCCAGTATTTCTCACCTTTTCCAGATCCTGCTGAGAAGCCTGCAGAAGCGTTTGCCCAGACAGTATCCAGTGTTTGCCATTACTAATGTAAGAGCCTAGGCCTTGGTCCTGGAGCCAGTTGCAAACTTGCTCCTTCGTCCACTTTGCGAATGGCATGTCCAGCTCACTACAGAAGATTTTTCCAAAAAAAGACTGATAAATCCTGTCTCAAATCTCCTATTCTCATACAGAACGATAAAACCAAAACCTAAGCTTAATTARTGAGTATTTTGTGGGAGCTGGGACAATCTCTGGGAGAACGTGCATCACGGTCAGCTGTTAGGTGAGCCTCGTGAGGCAGAGGGTGTCCCTATTTCTGAACTGTCAGCACCACGAAGCGCTGATTGCTACTGATCTCCTGCCACTATCACAATAAACACGGTCTGTTAATACCACTGAAACAACCCCCTCTGCTGCTAGGGTGGCTAAAACTCTGAAGTAAGAACATAATGTTTTACTTTAGCCTTTAATCCCCAGAAGTGCAGCAGGAAACGTACCAGAGGAATATCTGTCATTGCCACGTGAGGGCTCACACCCCACTCTGCACAGCCTCACAGCTGCACTCCTGCGAAGCCGTGGACAAGAAAGGTTCCACTCGCAGCAGGACCCCACCACCCAACCAACCTCAACCCCGCAAAGACCATCTCTCAAAGGACGAAACGGCCTGGATCCACCTGCTTCCATTTGCCAGGAGGGGACATTTCATTTTGGCACTGTGCTTCTCCTTTGGACCCTGTGCTCGACTAGAGCTGCTGGGATGGCAAGCACCAGCACACTTTGCACCACTCGTCTTACTTATGAGACTGCCCCAGGTCTCGAGACCAGCCCAGTCGTGGCCCCGCCGTTGCTCTTGTCCCTCCTCTTTTGAACTCCGTCTCAGACATGTCATCTGGGTTGAAGGTAGTAGACTGACTTCTTTTAAGTCTAGTTTAAAGGAAGAAAGCATATTCACATTTGGCTAAGGAAAAGGCATGCTGCTACTACTGCAACSAGTATAGGTAAGATCTCCTGTGGAGTTTGTAGCTCTTCCTCCACCCCGCACTGACCTGCTGTTAGCTCCCTCAAATGCCACACTGGCTCCTGCTCTTGAGACAGTAAACCATGGAGCCACAGGTGGGAGGGGGAAAAAGGGAAGATGTGTTCCCAGCAAACCCCTGTGCAAGCCCCAGCTCTGAAAAACAGTCATTTCTCATCTTTTACTTACTTTCCAAATAATTTCTTGATCCCTCTGGCCTTTTTCTTGGAATCTGGAGAAGGTGGAGTCATCTGTAGACTATCCATTTCTTTTGGGCGAGGGGGCAAGCCAGCCAGATCCAAGTGATCTGCAGATCCCTTCTCCGTTTCAGCTATTAGAAAACAAAAGCTCCGTCAAGACTCACTTATGCAGGATTGTACAGATACACTCCTGAACTCGGGAACGACTCTTGCTAAAATTATTGAGAGCCATCATGTTAAGAAAATGGGGCAAAGATGGATGGGAAAATCCAGGAGAAACAACACGTGTTCCTCCTTCATAGGCCTGACTGGGAACACTCCAAGGCAATGCTCTGCACCGTGCCTTGCGTCCAAGGTGGGCAAAAAACACCTCATGAATCAATCAGTAAATTCAATCTCAAGTTTACTCTTCCTTGGGGAGTGCTCCTACAGTCCCTTCACAGACAGAGCTGAGGCACGTGGATGCCCAGGAACAATTCAGTGCCATGGCAAGGCACCAAACCAGGAGTCTCCAAAGCACAGAAAAATAAATAATTTCCCTGCAGGCATCTTTCCTAATAACTTGCAGTATCCCATAAGTTCCCCATCCAGGAAATTCCAGCAACAAACAACTCCTCCTGCCCCAGGAGCAGGAGGGCCCTTTTCCCCTCACTTCTGCAAATTGTGGAATATTTTGTTCCTCTGCAGAGAAACACCAGGGAGTTCAGGTTCTGTCTGAACTAGATCTTCTCTTTTGAGGGATGCATAGAACATCTCTGAGAGACCCTACACATTACCACCCACTCTAAAAGCATTAAATCTTTGATCTGTAGCTGTGTTTTCTATGACAAAAAACCTGAGGGCTCCTGTCCCCAAAAGGGAAGTTGTCAAAGGTTGTTTAGCAAAAGCTAAACTAACAAAGAGAAAACTATTTTAAGATCATTTAAAAAGAAAACTAAAAGAATTGCAATATCTACTAGGCTACGTAAGCAGAGATGTGCCAGCAAGTGCCAGATAGCTGAATAAAATCACCACGTGGAGTTTATGCCACTTACTTGCTGAGGAACAGTGATAGCATGAGCCTGTTCAGATGAAGCAGCCGTGGCAAGGCAGCCTGCAGCAGGCTGACAGTCAGGCCTGTAACCACTTTTACCATCTTTTAAGATGGCTGTGTAATTAGATGACCATCCTTTGTTTTTTGAAATGGACTCTCAGACTTCCAGGAGAAAACCAAACAAGTTACGTGAATCAAAGTAGAGCATATATTGCTGGGACATGTGGTCTCAGGTCACAGAGTTAACGCTGAGGCGGCCACAAGGTGCCACAAACAGCAACAAACCGCAGGCTTCGCCAGCGTATCTTTCTGCTGGGCAAAGTTTAGATGATTCAGCCAGAATACATTTGAACATGTCCCATTTTCCACCGATGCTTTAGATGTTAAACCTTGCAGTGAAGCAACAAGGTCACATAAAAGATTATTTCCGGGCACTTTGGTTTGTCCGCTATCGAATACGGTGATCCTGCCAGTGAGAGACAGCACTAACGTCGAACCAGGCTTTTGCATTTGTGGTTTTTGCTTTACTTGTATAAGAAAAAGTGCTAGCTTAGAAAAAACACATTTCAACAGCATTCTAGAGAGAGAATATCAGGACAAGGTTGGATGCATTAGTAGCAGAGATTTGCGGGTATTGCAACATTTGCTCCTTGTACCTCGCTCCCTTTCATGCACTGACACAACCCTGTAGAACAGCTGACATTTAAGGGGCCACATGGGATACGAAGAGGGCCCAGAGCATTTGGTCTCTTCATCAGCAAGGGGCACACCGGGCGGCTGTACGACCACCCTGACTGACACAGCTCTGCTTGCTAAGGCAGGACCTTGCAGGTCTTACCTGTCCTTGCCAGAACCACCTGGGGAACGCTCACATCACAAGACTGGCTGTTACTACGTGAATGGCTCCATCCCCATCTGCCCCAATTATTTCTCATTCGTTTATTATAATAAATATAGCTACATCTTAGAAGAGGAGTTACGTACCCTTCCCCCCAAGAACTCCCYTAAGTGAACACCTGGGAAATACACCTCATTCCCCGCTTCACCACCCTTTAAGTTCTTCCAGGGGCTCCAGGACAGATGACAGCACAAAGGTGCCTCTGGTATTTAAACATCACCGATACTCACCTAATACTGTGGTCTGTGGGTAACTTTGTGCTCAAAGTTACGGCAAAGGTCTCTGCAAATTAACCCGCAATCTCTCTGATTAGTAGCAGTTACTGAGAAATGGCGCAGCTGACTTTTAGCAGAGGGCAGATGTTACATGAAAACTCCTTTTAGTGATGGACAAAAGTTTCGATGCAGAGCTCTGGTGTCTAGCTCTTGTTTGAAAAGTGTGTGGCCATAACCAGCTGTTAGCAGCAGTCACAACACAGCGCTGGTACAGGCAGACATGCAGGATTACTATACCTAAAGTAGGTGCACTTGCACTTCGACTGCGATCTTCAGATATCCAAACAACGCACATAACCACACGCAGCACAACGGGAGAGAACACGCAGATGGACAAGGTAAAACACAGTTCAAAACTTACATCAGCAAAATACAAGACAAAAGGAGGGAGGTACGTGAGACACATGCGCCACACGCAATGCTGAATTCACACAGAGATTAGGATTCACTGTTAATCCCCCTCTCACAAAAAAGAAATGCAGTAGAGCTGTACGGTGGAGAGGGTAAAACAGCACCGCAGTCACTTCGGTGCAGGGAGGTCACTTGCTCCATGACACATTGGGCAGGTGACGCACGCTGGCTCCTGTGAGGTGGCAAGTATCTGGACACCAGCTTTACAGATGGAAGCACTGAAGTCTGGATAACATAAATAACTTACTCAAATTCACAGGACCCTGATCTAGATGGCCCATCTTCCAATCCTTTAGGACAGCCACAAGTACTTCACTTTGTTAGACAAATTAATTTCAGGATGAAACACAAAAGCACACGTGAAATAAACCAAAGCAAAGAGCCTAACCCTCAGAATAGACTGTACATCTATTCCAAGTAAGCTAGCAAGTTCCCATGCTATATGTCACAAGCAAATACGGGCAACGTATAATAAATCTGTAGGTATGTTACTTCTTTTGAACAAAAGTCTAAAATTGTCTTTGAGTAAGTAAGAACAGGAGACTCTTCTGCTCAACAAAGCAGAAGCTATCCCCCTTCAGGCTTCTGAAAGATAAATTCCTAAATCTCGTGCAAGAGAAAGCCAAAAACTTCAGATGAATGGCAGTAGATCTGACGCACAGACTCTCTTGATGCTTGAACTGGAATAATGGAAAGACTACTATAGCAGAGCAGTGAATGCAAGTAGGACTTCAGCTGGTGGCAACAGCGACTTCTGCATTAAGCAGAACATTTTGTTTATTTCTTTGTCATATGCACATGTCATCAAATGACAATACCAAAACAACTCCCCCTCTATTACAGGTTCAAAAATCAACATGAGCTTGAATAACTTGTCAGTTCTGTTCCTCTTTCCACCATCTCTTTTGCAAGGCTGCTTAAATATACATAAAATAAAGAGGAAGACTGAGTGCTGCTGCCTCATTTCTGTACATCTGAAAATCTTATGAAAGATAAACTGAGGATGGAGCCAGGGGAAAAAAAGCCCACAAATCCCATGTGTGAACTACTGTGACACAGCTAGCATTTCAAAACAGCAGCAATCCACTACAAGGTCCCAGGGGAGATATCACAGCAGAGGGTGAAACAGATCAAATACTTCATTACATCAATGAGTTTTTTTCCTGTTGTGTTTTTTTTTTTTTCTTTTTTTTCTTTTTTTTTCTTGCTTGGTATTTTCCAAACATTCTACTGAGAAAAGTGCCACCAAGTCACAGTGAGACTAAGGCTGGCCTTCCTGCTTCTTAAGACAGTTACAGCTGTTGCTTAAGACCGTTCAAAATACACAGAATCTGCATGCAGGTGCACGATACCTACCCAGATTGGGGGCACTCGCGGTCCTCTTGTTATTTTTTATCTTGAAAAAGCCTCGTCCAAATGAAGATCTGGCTTTACGGGTACCAAAACTATCCTCGTCGCCTGTGCCACCATGAGAAGGAGACTTTGGAGGGAGGGTTGCGAAATTATTACCTTCCACAGGAGGTTTAACCTGCTCAAGTCAGGGAAATAAAGATTCAGTATCAGGGAATTGCAAAAGGCCTTTTGAGAGAGACTGCAAAGTGACTGCTGACAGATAATCTGGAGAGTCCCTCTTACTTGTTACTACAAGAAAACAGAATGTAAAAGCCATAAAGGAAAACATAAACAAGGTCTTCATTTGAATATGTTCAGGACCCAGGATTGCTATCACTACCTTCTAAGAGTAACATGTCTTCTTTAAGATGTTTCTCAGTTTCTGCAAGGCTGGCTTACAGGTATGGAAGAGGTAAAAATACAGTCCTGGAAGGCTTTGAACTTTTCCAGCTTTCCAGGGTTTCTGTCTCCCCTACTGGTAGCTGTAGGGGCAGTGGGAAGCAAAGAGAAAGACAAGACCCCCACAGTGTATCGGTTCTCTGCCAAGTGCCAGACAGCTCTTTTTGTCTATCACTGCTCTGCAATTTCAGAATTAATGGATTAACTGACTATGTCCACTGCCAAAGCTGAGAGGAAATTAAGTCTCAAGCAAGGAGTATAAATTCCAGGACAGACATCAGACACACCAGTTAACCAATTTAAAGCAGGAGTTTTAATCTTGCCCGTTGTTTCACTGTCTCTTTAAAAGAAGAAGGAAGCAAACCTATTCACAATCCAAATATGATCCTTTGGCTTTTGCTGAATCAATACAGCATTCACCCTGCAAGTGGTAACTGAGGTATGTCATCTCTGCTTAGGTCTTCCCATAGGTAATAATTGTTGCATGCAAACTATGGCCATACGGCACTGCAGGGTAACTGTTCTGCAACGACAGTCTTTTTAGGAACACAGTTGCTACTCACAGAAAACAATTTGGAAAGCCAAAGGTTTTTAGAGATACTAATTGAAGGTAATTACAGAGTCAGTAAAATACTTAATGGTTAGCTTTGCTAATTATCTAGTGGTAGACTATGTGGGGGAAGCATTAGCTTAGATGGCAACCTTATGCTCAAGCAGACTGAAAGATAATCCATGTGTGAGAAGACAAGAACATACGAGACACTATAAGCCTGACACTGAAGTGATGGTGACAACCTTCATAGACTCCTCGCTATCTTGTCTGCAGGTCTGCTATTTCCCCCTCTGGAACTGCATGCTGCAATTTCACACAACTGAGCCTTTCAACACCTGCTCACTGTATGTTTCTCCATGTACACACACAAGCATGCACACACACGTTACCTCTGTTGGCTTCTGTGCAGAGTCTCTGTCCTGTTTGGGAAAGATTGAGAAAGACATTTAAAAAGTCATGGTTTATAGCCAGTATTCAATTCATTATGGTTACCCTGAGTTAAATTCTGACTGAAATACCCTTCCCTGCCTATTTTTTCCCCCCAAAATAAATCTCTTCAGAGCTGTATTTCACACAGATTAATTCTTGCTTTCTTTGAGGTCAGTGAGCTGACATGAAAAATACAGTTGCTTCGGTTTACTTTGTAAAGGATTAGCTGTGTACATAATTAGCGACATGCAGCCTGTTAAGGCACTAATGGGCACAGCTGGCTGAGGGGACCCAAAGCATGAATCAGACAGGGTAGAAGCCAAGTAGGTAAAACATCCACAGCCTCCACTCCTTGGCTGTCCCAACAAACCAAAAAAAACCCCTAACCCATGAACTCTAGCTCTCGTCATCAAGTTCTGGTTACGTTTTCAGTCCTGTCAACATCCCTTGCGAGCTGTAAGGCACAGCTCAGCGGCTTGGGTATCATGGAACTCAGGAGCTTTTAGGAGCTTAGGCTGTCAAAAAAGAGAACAGGAATTGCCCTGATTTGATGACATTGTTAGAGGCTAGCTGCTTTTGGTCACTTCAAAAGAGACCTAAACTGAAGCTATCACCAGATGTACAAAGGCTCAGTATTTTGTTCCCGACCACCTAAAGCATACAGTAACCCCAGACTGTATTTTATAATGCATTAATTACATGGCCTTCCAAAATTACTCGCCTTAAACACAGGTAGGAAGTGGTAGTGGGACTTACTTTCTTCTTKTCTTAAATCAGAAAAGCGTATCAACTGAAAAAAAAAACCTCATTATCTGAGGAAAAACACAGCAAGAGAGTCTCTGGTAAACGTCTCATGCAGAAAAAAAAAAGCGCCTGTGTTTTCAAGGACAGATTTTCTCCTTTAATAAAATCTGGAAGATGTCACATGTACGTGACCATTGCTAACGTATGACATGAGGAGCCCTACTCTGACTCAGAATTTCTCAGAAGAAGGCAACAGAGTGTCAACGGGGTCACTGCCACAACAGAGATGTCACCCCTATTTCTAAGGGGATGGGAGGAAGTAAGAGACCAAACCAACCGCTTCGGATGTCTCTTTTCTCAAACTGCTCAGACTGCTGGACTTCTGCAGCGAAGAAGTTCTGAAACAACGACATAAAACCCAAGCCAAGTTACTGGAATTAAATTTGCTAAGATAAACACACTCTCAGGAACCAGCTTTAAAGAAAGCATTAAAATACACAATGAGATATACTAAAAACAAAGACATTTTGAATTAAGGCAATCAATGCACTAATCAGAGCCCATGCAATTTGATGAGATACTGTAAGAACCTCCACATCATAATTACTGCTGCTAATGCTTCAGTGACATGATGCCTACCTTTGGATATTTTTGGCTTCTTATTTAATGTTGTATTTTCAGAAGCACAAGCAGATGTTACACAGGCAAAGGAAGTGATATAAACAAAAGCTATGAAAAACAGTATTTTTAGCAACAGGCTTCTGACTAATTTAATCCTTAAAGAAGCCAAGCATATTAAGTCAAGCATGTGTGTTTTAGTATTTTATCTTCAGTTCCATTTTCCATTTTGGACCAGATATCCCCCAACTTCTGGTGGGATTTACAGTCTAGAACACTTAAGTTTGACTGAAAAGAAAGTTACCATTAAAGTTTTTCCCACAACCAGGTATAAATTAAGAGTAACTTCACTGAATTTTACGAAGTTACCTATCTTTATACCAACATAAGGGGAGTAGAATTTGGCTTTGGGAATATTCTTGTGGCACTAAGTCACTCAAAATAAAAGCAGCTGCTGAGCCTCACACTGTGTACCAGAAAAACCCTGTTGACTTAGGCTCCTTACTAACAAATCACTTTGACTTCGAGTTCATAAATAGTCCCACTGATTCCCCTAGGGAATATGGCTATGTGGCAGAAATTAAAATTATTTTCTTATTGTAGTCAGCTGATCACCTTTCCCCCACTATCAAAAGAAAAAAGCAAATCATGTGTGCATTTACTATGGAAAACTGTAAATTTCAAAGTATATTGACAGTCAACAACCCAATTAGAGATGCTTTACAATGTAAAAGAAATTAACCGCACATGTGCACAGATAAAGCATTGAAAAATAATGATCACRAAAACATAGGACGTGAGCAGAAAACTACCACCGCTAAATATCACCTTGGCTAGAATTAGTTGACATATTTACACATGTATGTAAAATATTGGAGGTGCGTTGGGGGGGTTTCAAGTCGACAATCACATATAAATATGTTTCCTAAACATTTTTGATTATGATACTCACACTGGACTATCACACAGCTGAGTTTCTGGAGAGGAACCTGTTGATCTTCCTTCACTGTAAAAACAAAAAAGATATGAAAAAAGTAAGGCATTTGGGGATCCCATCCAAATACCTTGCTGATACAGAAATCCTATCATCTCAGCCTGCTTTAATCCTGTTTTCACTTCAGCTGTTATGGTACTAACACAAGGCAAATTTTCCCCTCTACAGTGGCACATCTTGTAAAAGATAAAGGACAAAGGTGAGCTCAAGAGCCCCAGGAAAGACAACTCGCACTGTAAGTTGATGACAATACTGCACTATTCAGCTTAAATAAATGCAGAGATTACAGCCTGTGCAGGGTCTGCAGCAGCACCAAATAGTGGAGGTCACTGGCTCCCTGTGAGTCACCCACAGCATGGGGCATTTTGCCGCAGGTTAGTGCTTTGTTTGGTTTTTTCCAAGATGGGACACAGATGAAATCCCTGCCGGTGATGGCTAGAGCTGCATGAGGCACAGCACAGCAGAAACCAAGCAAAGCTGGTCTTCTSGATAGGATGCTTTCCTTGACTGGAACTGGAAAAATCACACATCAACTTGAGCTTGCACTGATTTTTCACATCGAGGTCAATGACAGTTTTAAGCCAACAAGATTTCCTTGCCTCTGGATTCTTGTATTTGATACTTGTTTAGATAAAGCCAGGGATTTGGACCCAGAAGAAAAAACTCTAGCACAGCCTTTGTCTRGCTGCGAGTCCGGTGTGTTTTTCAGTACTCCCTGCAGTGCCAGTCCAGATCTGCAGGGGCTGGGTTTCCTCACCCGGGCAAGGAGGGTGCAAGGCTTAGAAACTCTGGAGGAAGCTGACAGCCACTTCTCACCCAGAAGGCTGCCACTGGGTTCAAGCATGGGGGCCCCTGGGTGCCACAGCTTAGCCACAGCCCCGGGGTGCAGCCACGCATCCCCACCCTGGCTTCGCTGGGACGCTGTGCCTACACATTTCGTCCGGCTTTCAAAATCTCAGGCCGGGCTCTCGTAAGTGTGAGCGAAGAAGTATCTTTGCATTTCATCATGCCAAAGGATGGCAGCAAGGATATCTCTTTCTCTGATCTTTTGAAACGCCGCTTGGGTTTCCTTCTGTGGCTCCATTAACAGCTCAAGGTTAGAGCCGGACAGTCCTTTTGTTGCAGTTTTGGCAGTGCCTTACACCAATCTTTAGCAACTGTGGAAAATGTCTGAGTGCAAATCATCAGGAATGCATTTGTGCTAGCGCAGCCAACACTATCTCAGCCAGACCTAAATGATGTAAACCTAGATAAAAATAATGATTCTGTGTCCTTCGTTACATTAGATCAGTTTTTCTCTCCTTCTGTTCATTTCTTGCAAAGCAGCTGGTATAGAGTATGAGTGCTGCTACAAGCAACAGCAACCAAACTAATACTTGCTTACTGAAAAAGATTTAATCAATACAGTTCATGAACATAAACTTAGTTTTCTGTAGCTAGTCAAGTGAATGCTAGCCTTGTTTAACTGACTTAATGACGTGACAATACAGTAACTGACAGATTATTACTCTCATTAAACATCATACAATACTGGATTTACAATTGAAAAATACATGGAAACAATAATACCTCATTTCACTTGCAGGATCTGGCCTAGGCTGTGTTTTCACTTTCTCTGCAACAGTTTCTGAGCTCTTTGATGTTGATGAAAAAGAAGGGATTGAAATCTGTAAAATACTGGTGTGGATCTGTAAGGAATTCTAAAAAGAATGAAGAATACATTGTTACACAATGTTTTGAGTGTTACATGGTTTTGAGCTGAAATTAAGCAGTCATAAATGAACAAAAAGTAACATGACCTATGAAAAGAAGGATCTGAAATACGATTTTTAAAAGTAATTTTTTTTTCTTTCTTTCTATTGTAATACAATGATTTACTACTTGAAAGATGGCACTGAAGATAAAACATGGATCACTACACAGATAAGCTACAGCATAGACAAATATCACTCAAGTCTCCCAAAGCTGCCTGCTAAATCTATCTCTGCCACAGACCCAATGAAGGGTAGCTCACTTTTCAGGTTTACTCCTGTCCTCGGCCACTCAGAGAACACCAAAAAGCTGCTAAACATTTCATTTAATTTACTTTTCTTCATAGTGTGTTCATGCTGTTTAGTTAAGTAAGTCAAGTCCCTGCTCTGACTCAGAGCTTTAAGAGAAGAGATCTATAGTTTTATTACTGGAAAAGGTGATTGTAAAAATCAGAGATTGGAGCACAACCTACTTATCATTTAACTGAATGGATGTAATGATGATTGCATCCTTTTAAATATGACAGGATATATTAAATAAATCCCAACATGTTTACTTAAAGTTCCTGACAAATTAAATGCAGCTCCTAAAACAGTTACGTTTGATATGAAAAGTAATTTCTATGTTTGATAGGAAAAGTAGTTTAGACCCATTCTCATGACAAATACAGCTATTTGCTGTCTCCTGATCCAACTGATGATTAAGAAAAATAAATTTAACTGAACTCAAATGAAACTCCTCAGCCGCTTTCACAAGAAAACTACATTCTCCAAAAGGATATGGGACATTACTAAAAACTGTGCAACCCAGAAAAAATCTTTTCAGAAACTTGAGTTTTGGCATCTGCAATATGAATCCAGTACAAGCAAGGCTTTCAAGGAGTGATGGCATTAAATGAGGAAGAAAAAAAGATACCTCTTCATGAATATTCACATTAAATTCATCGTGGATTGGAGATGCTGTTACTGGGGTTGGGGATGGGCTTTTCTCTGGGTCAGTCAGACTTGGTGTGTCCAATAAAACCGTGGAAACAGACCCTGAATTCAAGAAGTCTTCACCGTCGCTYTCCTTGCCTGAAGGGAGAGAAGATGGAAACTTGTTGCCTTAATTCTGGATACATGATGACCCTCGCTCCCATGCAAGGCACAGCCAGCATGCTCACTTATGGGCCAAAAAGGGAAGAGGCTAGGGTTTGGTTTTTTTTTTAGGACAGACTACAATAGGGGAAGGGGAGTCATTGCCAAATGTTGCTTCCCAATTCAACCACCACAACATAGCAGGGTTGGAGCAGAGGGAGGACATATATCTCACAGCAAAAAGCCCAGCAAATGCCCTCAGGGCATTTAGTGGGATCAGTTTCAACAAGCTGAATAAACTGGAGTAGTTATTTCCTGTCCCGTGTTCTGGAATTTCATACTAAATACTTCTTTTCCCTTATTCACTAGAGTAAGACCAGGGGGTCAAGTCTGCCTGAAACTTAAGATGAGTCTATGGTACCTTCAAGTTACCCACAGGAAAAATACAGCCCACTGCACAAGAGTCTAACACCAGCTTTTAAGTGACTACATTATGCTTGCAGACTGCCACAAACTGAGTGTGTCTTATTTAGTTAATGCTGTAGCCTGCACCAGCATCTGGCATCCTCTTCTCCGAGCGAGCGACTCGCTCCTTCTGAACTGCCTCAGTACTACCAAAAGGCTTGGATTTCCACACTTGTCATCCATACCAGAGTACTGACACTGACAAGAAAAAGTTAAAGGCAACCAGTACTTTCTAAAAAGTGAGCAKAAACCTAGCACTCATTGCCAAAGATCTGATGCAAATACAAGCCAAAGTCTGTTCACAGCAAAAACCTCTCTTGCTCATTTTTCACTGCCTGAGATCTCTGTCTATGCTCCATGAATTGACCATAAAGCACAGTTCCCAGTCTGTTTTAACATCCTCCTGTCTTTGAAGGCATAGCACTGCATGAAAGAGCAATACCTATTCAAAAAATGCTACTCCTGCAACACTCAGCATGGTGTTTTCCCCTCATCACCACCTTTCCTCTTCCCTAAATATGCTTTCCCAGCCTTGCAGATCGAAGACATGCAGCTGTGTCCTTAGTGCCCCTCAGTGGTTTTGAGGAAGGAAAAGCCCTTACATACCAAGATCCAAAGTCCACAGACAGTTTTCAGCCCAGCATGCTCTGGCACGTCCCAGCTCCCATCCAGGCTTATGTCCATGATGCCGGACTAAGAGAAGCTGCTCCCTGAACCMACTGCTGCACCCACCTCAGGGCTGCAGTGCTCGTGGAGGAGCAGGACAGGCAGCTGGAGACCGTGGTCAAGGGCTTTCATGTAGCCCTGCAAATCAGCTGGTGCCCTCACGAGCCAAGGTCGAGATCTCCTTGCTGCAATCACCACCTCCCCCCAGGGATGACCTCTCAAAAGCCAGGTAGAAGCAAAGAGGGGCACCAGGAACCTCTCTTTTCCCTGGGTGTTAGCCCCAGTCTCGGCAGCATGTCCAGATGGGGCTCTGCCCTCCACTTTTCCTGCCTTGGCCCAAGACAGCAGACCCAAGAGCCCAAACGTGAATCCACCACCACAAAAAATACGTATTTTGCCTCCTCACTCATCTCTGGCTATTGACAATCTTCACTCTTTGAAAGGATCCCTGGGGGCTCCTATATCCTTCTCCTAGGAAGGTCATCCATGTCCTACATTTGCATGGCCAACAAAAGCCACAAGCCCTTGTCTGTCCTAAAGAAGCTCAGGCAATGAGCTCAGGTCAATTCAAGGTCTGTGGAAGGCTGGGTTGGCCTTGTCTGGCCTTCAGAGGACTCAATGACAAAGGAGGTTTCCATAAGGCGCTAATACAACACCGTGGCACACAGACTTTTAAGTTGCGCATATATTATACATGCATACATTATCAGAATGCTAATGTCTAAAATTTGTTGGGGACAGGTCTTTCAGAGGACAGTGACCTACAAAATGCAATTTGAGTGCTGAAAGAACAGGATGATGCAGGGAAAAAACCCGCCAGGCCAGGATTATTGCTGTAAAGGGAGATGCTCATTTTCTAACATCTAAGYGTTTTCATCTCAAAACCCAGAACCATTTCAGTGTAATGTTCTACATGTGTTTCTTTTGGTTTTCTTTTAAGGTAGAAAGGAGAGAGATAGGGTATTCAATGCAATTACATCAAACTGATGACCACCTCAACATTTATCACCTTTGGGGATCAGAAGCTCCTAGATCTGGAAACCTCCACCAGTCTTGGAACATATGGAATGGACCATTACATGTTACAGTATATATTATAGCTACCATCTCAGCCACACAGTTAAGCTCATTATCTGGCGGCAGAGAAGGCTTTTTTTTGGCGGGGGTGTGAAAAAAGACTGGTAGGAAAAGCCAGCCTGGTTCCCCACTGCAGTAAGGAAGGAGAACTATTCCACAGCTGCTGCACGTGGTGGTTTGTGAGGCTTCATTACATGCCAAAGACATGGCATGTCATCGCAACACAGTCCTGGCAGCACATCCACTTTGCTACAGACATTTTTGCAGCTCTCGGGCATTGCTATTACAGCGTGTGCAGCCACTGGGGTGGTGCTGGTTTGGCTTGTAGGACCGTGCATGCTCAGGCACTGCTCTGCTCAGCTACCAACCCCTCCCCAGGAATACATGCAAGAGAGGGGAACAGCAATTTTTAGCAGTTAATGTAGCAGCCAGCCCTGAAAGGCATTTCAGGAGGCTATGGAAAGAGCCTGAGAGCTTATCATATTCAAACTAATTTGGGGGGGGGGGGGGGGGGGGGGGAGGGAAATAAGCAACATGACAATAATAGTTACTACTACCAGATGGTAAACGGGACAGCACCCAAATGTGCAGCTGCCTGGACAAAAAAGGCAATTTACCAGTTCACACCAGTTGAAGAACTGGCTTTTACTCTACCTAAGAGATGCCTCCAAAGATAATAAGTCTAAGAGTCGATATAACACTACCACAATGCACCTACAGTTTAAATTAGAGTTTAATTTTTTTTYGTTGTACAATACCTTTTTTACCTTGAGCCAGTATCACCATGTCTTGAACTTTCTTGTACCTATTCAGAGATTGCCGAAGCTCTTCTATCTTCCGATCCTAAAATAAAGGAAAGTTGTGACTGTGCCTCTTCCTTCAGCAAATCAAAAATAAGAAATACAAATACTAGATATTCTTCAGTTTAATTGGTTGTGAGACTAAAAGAAATGGGCAGTGAGGATGGGATGGGACCCAGAACTCTGAGAGGCTTTGAAATATCAAAACTTGTATTTAGCAAAAACTGTCATCTGGTTAATCACCAGAATTGTCCCAGCCTTGAAAGTGGATTTCAGCTCCCTTGTTAAGTCAAAGGTAGAGTATAATAAATTTGCCATGTACAAAGAAAGCAGTAATCAAAGGATTCAGGGCTTTGGTGATCAAAAGAAAACATCCTACAAAATGCACATGCATATGAATGCGCAAAACCGCACATGAAAACAATTCATGCTTTACAGAAAGCCCTTTTGGAAACGCAGCCTGCGATATCTCATGGGACTTGTATGGAGCTCTTTACATTTTCTGAACACGGTGTAAATTGCAGTCACACTGAACTGAATGACACAACAGTGTAAGGACTCTGTGTACATGCAACAGAGCTCATAAATGTTCAGTTATAGTCCCTTAAAGGCAATGCAGTGCTTCTGACTATAGTGAATCATTAATTCTTACAAATTTGATTTTTTAATTGAATTGTGACAAGTTCATATGTGAAGATTTTCTTAGAGATTTAACTCAATCTGATGAATAATTACTGAAAAAATAATGACTTCGCTACCTTCTCTTCATTTGCTGCCATTAGAGATTCTACCGCCTTCTTCATTTTCTGTACCTCTATATCTAAAAACACAATGCAGTTCTCTAAGTCAATTTAAATAAGACAGTGTAAGGAAATAAGAAAAACAAAAAACCTAGAAGCAACTTGGTAATATCTGAAAGTAAATTCACAAATCAAAAGACAAAACATAAGCCACTTAAATCTTATTTTAGATGGAAATATATAGAAGAAAACCCTTTTTCTTCAAAACCTTTTTTCTGACATTTTTATCAAGGAAATGATGAAATTCAGGATATTTCCTTACCCACCCCCCCAGCCTTAGGAAAATGGAAAAGTCAAGAGTAAAACTGCTGCTTGACTTTCACTATTTCCATCTTTCAAATAATCAAATAATTGCAAAACAAGAAGTCCAAAATATAAAAGACTACATTTGGAGTGCAATAAAACACATCCTCATTACAACAGTCAACAAACATCCCAAATGGCATCTCAAAAACCCACTATACAAAGCAATAGGATTAATGGATATGATGAAAAAAGCATTGTGCAGTGATGCTTAGTCTTAATTCAGTATGGATGTAGAAATGAGGACAGCACAATGGAATGATACAAGTATTTGCTGTGATGAGCAGTCATGCTAGAATATATATTGTAGTTCAGACTTGGAAAAGGTCCCTAATACAGACGACAGTGTTCTGCGCTTCATCTATAATCCTTATTTACAAAGAAGTATAAATACATGGAAACATGTTTGTTCTAACAAGGTTAGACTTTGGAGGTGTTCTGGACTAGACATTCAAAAGAATGGAAATAATCTCCATTTTTGCTAAAAATCTACCTTGCATAAATGAAGTAAACTTTAAATTTCGTTACAAACAGGCAGGTGGCCAAATTCACAGGCAAGAAAGCATTTTACCTTAACTTCCTAAAATTTCTCAGAAAACAAACAGTGTGGGAAGAACATTTTCCTCCTTAATGAAATGCAAGAAGAAAACAAGCTGCCTGGCTGGCTTTCTAGATGAAAGACATTTAGACACATTGGGCTAAAACAGCAACTGATCCAGTTCCAATGATTTTCACTCATTTATGCTAACTGAAAATCTGGTTTACTGGATTGCGACTGCATTTCATTGAGAGCAACTGTTTTGTGAGTCTCCATGAGACCAAATCTTTCTTTGTCTATCAGCTTTTCTTCAGAAAACTTTGTATTTCAAGTGTGGTATATCCACCCTTATTCTCAAATTTTACTGTAAGTGTAACTAAGGGTTATAGATGATGCATCCTAACAATGTTTGTTAAAGCAGTTTTGCAAACACATGCAGAAAGCTATTCTGGAAAGCACTTCTGAAATGCAAATGCTTGTGGAAAGACACCAGAAACCTTACTTTTATCTTTGAGCTTCTTTTTACAATTTTCATCTGTGCAGGAAAATCCATTGGATTTGAAATTAGCATGACGGTTATGACATTAAATAACTTTTAACACAATATTGATACTTAAGGAGTCAACTATCCCTCACGTATTATTGCAGAAGCAAGCAGTTCACGGTTTCAACCTGCGCTCCCCCGGTGCTAACGTTCCTAATGAAACAAAACAGTCTCACTGCTCTCATACACAGCTACCTGCCTCAAGGATATATTTTTCAACTGTACGTTTTCACTTGTAAGGCCTCAGAAAAGGCTTATGCCAATAGATTACTCTTAAGCTAACACTTTACTGGCAAAAGCCAGCTAAGTGATAATGTATGCGTATTTGTTCAGAAAGCACAATTCAGCTAATGGGGCAGATAACCTGTGCTATCGTCAAAGAGCATTACTTAATATTGGTCCAGGGCAGAAAAAACATGGTTCATCATAGCAGAAGATCTCCTGCTGAGCTATACTGAAAACTAACCTAAAGCTGAGAACCAGAAGGTAATGGAAGTTCAATGTACACAGCAGCCCCCAGGAAGAAAAGTCCCATATAAGTAGTCATAAACGCAATAAAGTCAGACCTTGTTCACACTTAAATGCTCTAAAAGAAAAAAGAATCACGGTTCAATGTGGTCACTTTTAGTGATCTTATGCAGTGGTTTTGAAAACAGATTGTTTTATTAAATAAAACGTGAGAATCTACACACACTATTTTCCTCCTCAGGTCAGGGGAGGAGACTAATTAACCTCTTGTGGCTATATTTTTCTAAAAAACATACTTTAAGAGCACAATATTAAAATCAGCAATAACTATCAGTGAGATATATTCAGAAGTGAAATTGCAGCAGGTCAAAAAAGTCTGTGGAAAATTTTTGTGAGGCTTTAAAGAAAAATTTCTATTTTTAAATAAGTTCCCGAATCTAAGTTCCCCCCAAATAAATACTGATTTTGTTTCTTCTTTGCAAGCAAATAAAAGAATTATCTGACATGTAAAATTTCTGTGCTAATTCAAGCTTAATTAGGATTTAGACTTAACCAGTGCACAAATCCAGAACCAGTCCTCAATTTCACCTACTTATGGCTAGGTCCACACTGAAGATTTGCTGGTACACATCATACCTTGGTTTGCAGTATGGCATTTGCCCTTCCTTACCAGTGAGGGGTGTACAAGCAAAGCCCAGCATGGATATCCACACAGAAAGTTTTCTTCTCAATATAATCTTTTTGGGGAACTTGTTGAAAATTAGTTTAAGGATTTCTTTGCCAATATAAACTGCATCTTTTGAGGCACCGTGCAAGCCATGTAAAGAGCTAACTAGGGATTACTTAGGCTAGTTTAAAGTTGATCAAGAACTTGCTATGACAGTAGGTTCAGCAGTTGCATCGTGACCACCCACTAAATATATTAAAAGACGTAAACATGAAGACAGAATGTATATGAAAATTGAGGCTTTTATCTGTATTTCCTGTACAACCATTCATGAAAGCATGACCTCAGATGAGGTGACTGAGGAGGACACGGTGAGAGAGCCTCCCTTCTTCTTACCTCTGTCCAGTATTTCAATTCCTTCTCCTTTCAGCTTGCAAACCAATTTTTCTTGCAACCTTTTTACCTCGGCTTCCTTCTGCTCTAGTTTGTCTTTCAAAGCTGCTAACTCATCCTGTAACAGACACAGAATCACTCAGTGACAGCTTCCACGCGCATCTGAGATGTTTCCAAAATTCCCTCCTATGAAGCACAGTGGACAGGTCCTCAGCCGGTGGAAATGACTGAGGGCCTCCTGAAATTTACACTGGCTGAGGGTACACCCACCAAACTGATAGACTCTGAACATCACAACAGACCGCTGAGTCCATAAGGGGGCAAAACCAGGGGGCCTATGGTCTGAAAGTGTTGGTCTCATGTATAATTGTAAAGAGATTTTACATTTAAATTTAAAGAAGAAAGACTAAAGCAAAAAAAAGCAGTTTTCTTATTTATTTAACCTTGCAGAGACAGAAAAGGTGGAGGTGATGAGGCTGAATACTAAAATTTAGGAACACTTATTTTGGTATTTATAGGGCATTTTGCATGTTCAAAGCTGGACAATTATGGAACTGTGCTTACACCAGGCTGAGGACAGTTTCAGAAATAACCGCTGCTTCTATGAAAGAAAAATCAATCACGACACCATCAAGCACATAAACACATACTGGAAAGCAGTTCAGACAAAAATGTGGTACCTCTGCCACAGTTTGGGTTTGCTGATCAAGCATTAGGAAAGGAAGCTTAGAGTTGAGATTCATGGGAATAAGACAGATGGTGTTTGGGGGAGTGGGGGTGTATTAGATAAACGCTGTCAAAATTTAACTTAGATCTAACCATCTGCACTAGCAAGTGACTGGCACGGATCCACGCATTTAACTTTTTAAAATTTGAGTCAAATCCTACCCAGTTTAGTAACATGTTTCTTTGATGTCCGAGGATATCTTGTGCAACAGCATCATCAAGACAGGACCCTCAGTGCAAATGTACCCAACACTGAAAATTTAATTTGTTCAGTTTGTAAACAAAACAAAACAAGGCAAGACTCATAATTTTGGCATTTACAGCTTCTAACTGAAGTTTTAAATCCTTAAAGGAATAAACCAAACTAGAATACTGTGGCTTAGGTATATTCCTGAGCTTCCCTCAAAAGATCTGTTGCAAATATATAGTGATATCTGTGACCCAAACTATGGTCCAGACTACAGAATTTCCTGACATTGGTTCCTGTTTGCTCTAAAGCATCATTAAAAAATAGATCAATCTTAAAACTGTCAAGAAATCAAAGCTTCTTCCAGAACAGTGGTTGGGCAATACAATCCTCCAGTGCTCCAACTTGGTACTGATTCTGATGGGATTTCTGCCAGTGTAGGGCCCATGCTTCTCCAAAACAAGACCATCTCTTGGTCACTTGGGAAGCTGCTGTTATACCCATGGGCAACTAGAGCTGCATGAGGTTGTTGATGTGTATTTCTTCCCCTGAATTAGAAACATGATATGTAAATTTACACGTGGGAGAGGAGACAGTATAAAAGAATCACTATTTTCTAGCTAGTTTTCATGAATAAATTTTCTCTAAAAAGCTGAGAAAAAGTTCCATTTGAATAATGGACGTAAGCTACAGAACAGGCAATCTTCCCTTGGAAGGGGAATGATTTTAACCGAAGTCTAATTCCATTATGTGTAACCTGTGCAAAGTTCACAATACTAAAATCCTCTCCCATCCAATATAAAAGCTGTTTACAAGGAGTATCTACATAAAGAGCTTTCCACATCTAAAGGGAAAGGGCGCACTGCATATCAACAGACAGCAATTAATGAGGAACAGAGCATGACAGCATGATGCAAGACAGACCGTAAAACAGTGGAACATAAAGGATTCAAAACAGGCCCAATGTTACCCAGAAACTACCACACCTTTAGCATCTGGCTTTTTTGCTCCATCCGCTGCTTTTCATACTGCATCTGACCCACTTTGATTTTCATACTAGAAAGTTTGGCCATTAAAGACTGGTAACAGAGACAGAGGAGTGAGAGAAAACTAAAGATAGAAAAGAGACAAGGCTAAATGGCAAAGAGAAGTTAGACACAGAAACAGGCTGCTAGAATTACTTAGGTGAATGCTTTCTCTTCAGAAGTGGCTGATTTTTAGGAGAAAATATATGCTCAGCTTTGGTCTCACCTATGGCACACGCCTTATGTACTGCAACTGGAGTTTCTTGACACACATGTGAAACAAGGGTCTAAACAGGTAATAAATTTACTGTTAACAGCCAGCTGCATGGTAAGTTATCCTTCATAAAATACAAGGCCCAGATCTGAAAACCATAGCATGAAATTTGAAAATAACCCCTGTTGCTAAGTGAGTACCATGAAACCCCTGGGCCTGAGTGTGCTCAGGATTTTGCAGGGTGCAGGCAAGGACTGGGGAAAAGAGAGTGAACTTCTAAAGCCTGACATACACCCGTCTCTGCTTCTTCCCCTCAGCCTCACTTACTTTGGTCGTTTTCAGTTTTTTCTCATATTGGAGTCTTTCATTGTCCATTTCTCCCACTCTCAACCGCAATTCATTTATTTCCTGGATCAAATCCTAAGTGAGGGGAAAAACAAGACCAGAAACAACAAAGAAATTCAGTAAACAAAACAGAACAATAGCTACCCATTGGTAGGACCGTAAAAACACAGCAGCAATAAAAGGCACTCTACACAAAACCACACCACCCAAATTCATAGCTAAGTCAAGCAATTCAGAGCTTCCTAGATATCCAGGGACTGTATTTCTCAGTTTCTGCATTACTGCACTGAATGCAAGAGGGCAGAGGACAAAGGGAGACGTAAATTCAAGTTGTGTTCCCAGTGCTGAGGGCCAAGAAAGGCCTCCTGCCCCTCTGGCTGCTCAACTGCTTGGATATCTACCACTACGAGTGGGTAATGGAAAACCATGGCAGCTGTCCTTCAATACACATCAGCCACGTCCTCCCCTCCCCAGTCCCCCTCACCCCAGGCTCGACAGCCGACACCCGCCTTTTCAAAATATGAAGTGATTACAGTGTAAATCCATGTTTCCGCCACTCAAATGAGCCCTCTACCTGAGGGCTGAATGGAAGAGCCATCACTGGTTTCTACAAGCACAAAGGCATATGTGTTTAAGCATCAATGGCGCCACTACATCTGAGCTTTGCAAATTCAGCCTGGTTTGGAAGACACTCAGAGCCACCACCAACTCACATCTGAGCTCTTCAGGAGAATGGCTCAACCTCCTGGCCATCCTCCTGGAGAGACCTACCAGGTTTGGAGGTCAGGCCTGAGAGACACCAGCTCTACAGCTCCCTTCCTGCAGTGGTCAAACGAACCCCGAGTTTGACTGCCCCACCAAGGTGCAAGGCACTCTTTCTCCAAAGCTCCCCGTCCTCTAGATGGGGAAGTGGGATCTTAAGTGGCCAGCTGCAGACCTGCAGGAAGCCTGGGGGACAACCAGGACAGTGTCCCTCCATATAAGAGATAACAAACCACAGCTTATTGGGAAAATGATCTTCCTGCTCAGCAGGGGAACACATTACCAGAAAGCTGTGGCTTTCGCACAACTCAAAGATGTCCAGCAAGCTTCTGCCTCATGTATATCTCACTGACCTAGTTTATGTATGGACACCAGATCAGTGTTACCTTTGTGTAAAAAAAGAAAAAAAAAGAAAAAAAGAAAAAAAGGCAGTTTCTCAGCAGCTACTGTAATGCTGTATCACCAGAAAACTCTTCAAAAGAGGAAATAAGCTCTTTGTGCACCCTAGAAAACATAAGAGAACTTGGAACTGCAGTATAACAACTTTTAAAGTACCGAGAAGATAGCATGGTACTTAGGTTGGCTTGTTTTCCTACATGGTAAGGCAAATCCTACCCATGTCAAGCAATGCTGTACATCGAGCTAACAACTGTAAGCACAATYTTTCAGAGCTAAGTGTATAATTAGTAGAGATTTATAATTTATAAATTAACAAGCCAGCAGCTGACATTTAGAGGGTATTCATGGGTCCCTGGTAACACCTGCCTTCCAGCCCTGTGCCATGCCACATTTTCTGAGCTTACAAGCCTCCGGTTATTATTTTGTGCTTAATGAATCTGATGGCAACAGAGCAGCATTTGTATTTCTTTAGCAAGATCCAAGCTCAATTACCAGAACTACAAGGAAAATAAAAATACACAACATTTTGATGYTATTAGTAATTACTACTGCTAATGTATGACTTTCTGATTTGGATACACCTGCAATTCCTCACTGATTCTTCAATGTGTGACCTTTACAAAGCACGTCACTCTTCTAAGTATAAATGTACATGGATGTCAGTCTGCATGACAACATTAATTGAGCTGTTTCTTATCAACACCAAGTCTTCGAGATCTCTAACAAATCTATGTTCCCAGGTCTGACGGTCAGCTTTGACACTATGACAATTGATTTGTTTGGGGCTTTTCTCTCCTGCAGCCATCATTTTTGCTTTGGCATGATCCAATGTCAAAATATGCTGTGTAGCAATAACTGCTGAGGTTGTTGCCTACGTATTTATCACTTGAACTATGTGACTTTTAAAATACTGGAGGAGGAGAGGGAAACCAGTTATCCATATTCAAAAGGCCCCTCTGAGCAAAAGGAGTAACAAACCAAAACTCTGCTCCTTTTCTGAAAAAAGTTAGCACAACCCGTATCGATTAACAGAAATGTCAAGATGCACTCACAATGTCACGGAAAACAGAGCAATCTTGCAACCAGAATCCAAGAGTGTAAGATCTTGGAGCAGAAACGAAATTTTTCTGCTTAATCTGTTATGGGCCTCATGGGTAATCGGATCCTTTACCACAGGTAACTGGTCACCAAAAATACTGTACAATTTGCTCAAGAGTTAAATAGAACTAAATACAAGTCCTGACAGCATGCTTTGCCCTAAAAATATTTTCAATTACTCTCTTGCAAGGGCAACATTAACCCATGTCTTAAGTTATCTACAACACAGTAACTGTAAGTGACATTCAGTCTCATCTTTTTGAGGCAGAGGAGTACACTAAAGATTCACCAGGTTCCATATACAGACCCTCATTAGTACAAAAGAGATGGTCAAGCCTTGCATAAATGAGCAGAGGAAAAAGAAAAGGCCCAAACAGGGCTGTCTCCCCTGCTACTGAATTATTATTTAACTTTGGGCAAGCTACCAGAGGTAGAGATTGTCAAAGGCACTGAGGTTCCCCAAGAAATCCTAATCCTCCCAGTGTATTTCACTTTCCTGCTTGCTGTCCTGAAACATTTACCCTTTTCTTCCACTATTATCTGTTCAACTGATTTTGACTGCAAACTTTCAGAGCAAGGACTGTGCCTTGCCCCCTCCTCCAGCAGCCCCAGCAAGGAGATCACAGCATTGTCTGAAACGTGAAGGTGCCAACCATTATAACTGCTTATGACCTGAAGAGGTTTTGGGACCAGTGTGATGCTTGAGGTGTGTATGTCCCCACGGCACTCAGGGTGTTGTACATGTTCATCAGAATCTGAGATCAGACCAAAAACCCACTGAGTTCCCTGGCTGACTTGGATGAACCAGCAGTAAAACAGTCACCCACGTGGTGGCCAGTGTATGGCACCTGCTCTGCTTGCATTTAATACATCCTCTTCGGGCATCCGTAAATGGGTTAAAATACCTACCCTGGGCAGAATGCATGTTCCTGTCTCAAAAACCTGCAAAACAGGAAAGAGGCATTAAATGGTCCTCTTCTGATCCAGGGTCAGGTCCCTCCATGCAAACACCCAACAGCTGTTCCTTGCACGGATCCATGAATGGAGCTGACGGGGTGGGACATACAGACTCCTATTTCCCAAAGCCTTTTCCTTCCCTGCTCGTGTTACTTGCGCTCTTCATGGCAGGGCCAGGGAGGCACAAAAAAGCAATCATAACTTTAAGCTTCAGAGGTCAGAGGCTTCCTTACTGGCACTGGAAACACAAACTACATTTGTAGTTTTGCTCCACTCAGAAATTCATCTGCACAAAGGAGACTGGTGGTGTTTAAATTATGAAGAATTCCCCATGAGTGAGCCAGTTTAACCTCTGGCTGCTGCTTCAAAGACCATGTCTGGTTATGGACTCCTCCCTAAACAAACTCCCTCATACGATATTTTCTTACATAAACTCAGCCCAACTCAGACCACCCGTGCTCCTTAAGGAAAATAATACTGGTGTCTCCTGAGAAAGTGGAAAGACTGGAATGATTTAAAGAAGAGAGCAATTCTAAATCTCTATTAAGTATACAATTAACTTCGAAAAAGCTGTGTATTTGTGAACATCTAGACAGGAAAGTCCTAGAGCACAAAGGAAAAAAAGCTTACACATCTAGTGAAGCATCTGTTTAGAGAAAGAATGTTGAATATGAGAAAGCTACCAAGCTGGAATGGGAAGCTGCAATGACAGGCATAAGTCAAAACTGGATAACATGAAGGATTTAATCTGAATGGTAGTTCTGTAGGAGACAGTAGCTCCACAAAAGTTGTTTTAAGATGTCCATGTTTTTTTTATTTTCACTTTCTTTTCCCTAAATAAAAACAGAAGCAATATTAATAGTTTTTCTTTCCCAGTTTGGGTATGAAACTTTTTCCATTTTGAACACTGCATGTAAATGCCATAATGTGTTTTATGTTAGGGTATTTTAAATATTCATTTAAATACTCAGCTCTGCTGAAATAATTGATCATCTATTACTTTAAACAGCAATATAATTAGATCAACACTGAATAAAACATTGTGTACTTCTGAATAAGTCCTGCCTCCAAAATACCTGTCAGAGATTTCGCATGGCTGAGACCCTTACAACTAATTAGCCATTCATTTTTCCACAGAACAAAATGGAAATTAAGACATGTTATCCCTTTCAGTGTCTAAGCCTAAGCCTTTTTACAGCTACAAAGTGTTGAAACAAAGAAGAAACAACATAATAATTTCTATCACACTAAACTACATCATTCTGGTTTTCAAAGGGAGGGAGGAACATTTTAGCAGTAGTTCATTAGTTCTAGCATAAATATCCAGGAAATATATATAGCTCCTAATTATAGTAATTACCTTTTAAACATAATTTAGGTTATCTTACTTTTATCAAAGACATTAAGTGTATTTCAAGGTATTTCAAAGAGAAACATCTTCACAGCTGCCATGCAGGTACGCCTCTTGCACCGAGCCTACAGAGTTGCAGTGCATACTGTGGTCCTCACACTAACCACTCTTCTGGGAACAGAGGTAGCTCCACATCCACCTTCTCAGTCTGCTGTCTGAATTGTGCTATTAAGTTACAGAGAGACTGCAGTTCAGGAGGGAAATGAAAGAAGGGGGAGTACAGGAAAGCTCAGCAAAGAATCACGTTCAATAAAAATAAGAATAAAAAGAGAGGAAGCAAATCACCCAAAGCCCAATCACTTTTGTTACCTGTTTTGGAAAGCACAAGAAACCACAGGGTGTTTACAAATGGAGATGCAGTGGAATCCAGTTCTGAAAGCACCCGCTCACTGCAGTCATTTGGACCAAACCTTGCCTCCCAAAGCCATTTACTGCTGGTGTCAACTCATTTATCTATTGTTCAGGCTGCGTATGATAGGTGTCAGTATACAGGTGAAGAGAGTTATCTGTTGTATGCTGTAATTCATGAAAGAGCCGAGCACTGTGTGGGCAGAGAGACCTCATGTGAGCTGAGAAAGCAGCCAGCTCTTAACACACCTCCTATGGATGCAGAAGACCTTCAACGATTCCCTCCACCTTTCCACCTGCCAATTTCTCCAGCATTGCCATGCACAGTGCTTGCCTGGACTGCAAAATCACCCGCTTTTAAGGCAATGCTGTGATCCTTCACATAACATCTGCTATCAAACTAGAGGAAAAGGTAACGGGAGGCAACATGAATCTGATCCACAGCTTGGCAGCACCCAGATGTGCTACACTGCAGGAACAGACACCGCCATCACTACGTAAACGATCACCACCTTTCAAAGCTGAACATGATTTGAGTCGCTAGTTTTCAAGCTGTGGACTTCTTTGGGTCTGTATATTACTTCAGACAGGCCCAAAGAAAGTAATTCAAAAGCAAGCCTAACTTTTGCTCTTACACTTGCAATACAAGTGAGGAACGACACTTCACTGGAAAATATGTAGGAAACTGGAAGGGAGTTGATAAACCACTGATTGAAGTGGAAAGGGCAAATTTTGTCTCCTGTGATGACATTATGGCTTCTTCCCTTCTAGAAATGAATGACAACTGGAATATCCACAATACAAACATCTGACATTTCAGCTCATTGATGAACCCAGAATTGGAAATTTTGTTCTGCTTCCTAGGCGGACTCCAAGGTATTTCTGATATGGGGTATGTCACCCTGGCAGCGAAGCTCAGCCTGATTCTTGGCATTTCCTGGAAAAACTGGGTTTGCCCACCTGCTTTGAGGCTTTCTGGCTTCAAACACGAGCGAGGTTCAGCTACACAGATCTGCGGTGCACAGAGGGCAAATGCCCCAGGAGAGTGCTGCCAGGGATGGCAGCTCCAGGCTGCAGCTCTGCCTGGCACTGTACACCACTGCGCTGAAGCCAGGCTGAGATGAGTAACCGCTGGCCTCTCGGTCCTGGGCTTCTGTGGGGCTGGGGTTTGAAGTGAGGCTTCAAAATGCCCTCACACTGAGTCACCTCATTCTCTCTGTTACTGAAACCAAAATTTATGTCTTTTAGTGTGTCATGTCTTTGCACACGCATGCTTTTTGTACTTGCAATGGGCTTAAGCATTTGCCTCAGACATGCCTTACTGAGACGATGACAGTTTCAAGACGGGACAGGAGAGAGCAGTATGTTCATGATTTTATTTAAATCCATGCTAAATGCCATCCCTCCTGAGATTTGACGGCAAGAATCAAAAACTGGTTTTGGAAATCGTTCTGTGTAAAACCAGTTTACCAAAGAGGACACTTTTTATTTTAAGAGATGCATGTTTTAACCTTAAAGATGAATTCCCTTCTTGCCTCTCAAAAAAAAAAAAAAATCCCAGGAGATTTTCAGGTAACGTGAAGCCACACAGCTTTCACCATTTATTCAGTTGGGTTTTACTCACCTCTGTGTCTCTGAATCTGTCCTCATAGTCCAATCTATCCTTCTCTACAGATGTAAGCTTTAACTTCAGAGTGGAAATCTCTGCCATAAGATCCAGCTTCTGAGTTTCAAGGGATGTTCTGCTTAAAAGCTCCTGATTCAACATAAAGAGGAAGAGAACAGAATTACTCATCCAAGGGGCAGAAATCAGTAATTTATTTCTGCAGCTAAAGGCCTCTTTCATGGGGAAAAGTATCACACACTTCCTTGCACTCTCTGAAGCCCTGAGACACAGCTATAACCCATCTGACAGACTCCAGGCACCTAGGATGCATCTGAGATCACGGGGGCACTATCACGGGTTGGCTGCCAGAACGAGAAAAAAGCTTGTCTGTCATCACAGTTGCTCTGGGCAGCAAGGAGCTTTGAGGGGAACCCACCCATCCTGTCAGAGGCTTTAATCCAAGTCTCTTTGAAGTTCAGTGGGGAAAGGCTCAAAGAAGAGCAGGACTGCATTCCTACAGTGTAAAGCAGCACTAACATCACCAAGTACAAAGACTTTAAAGCAAATACTGTAGAAAATTGTCACTTAGTTAACAGACATCAAGGGGTGCAACACCTTGAAGTGCACTGCTCTCACTGAAGCAAAACGCAGTTCGTTAAGACAGAATGAAGACAGACAGTGAGACAGACATGCGCCTGTGAAATACCTGCTGCAGCATCTCTTCCGTGGCATTCAGCTTCTCCCTGTGCTCCTCTAGACAGAACTCCAGATCCCGAATCTTTTCTCCTTGGGCTTCCACCTGGTCCGTAAGCACACTTACCTGCACAGCGGAGAAAAAGGGATGCATATTTAGTACCTTGCACCCATGCCATATGTGTCACCTGAAGAACTGTACGTGAGTAACAGTGCTGACTGGGCCACAGATGAAATGGGACCATGGCGGGAGGAGGAGCAGCAGCAGAGCTCTGCAGTGGACACAATGCGTGGCAAAGGCGACAAGAGAGGAGGGAAAGCTCTCCCCTCATGCTTACTGGAATTTCAGCCGAAGTTCTGGTGGATGCAATGCAATCCTGCATCTTCCCTCCTGACTTGTCCTGGAAGTTTTCGCAAGGGGTAGCTGCTGCACTTTACAGCCAACAATTACGTCTTTGCTGTGACGATACATTAACTAAAACCCACTAGCTCCTACCTTAACAACCAAATAGCTAAATCTCACTGCATACAATTTATTTTGCTTTCCAAGTGATTGTACACAGTGTACCATAGCGTACAGCTTCTCCTTTTCAGAACAATAAAAGCAAAGGACCTTAAAAACACACGGACTGAGGCTAGGCAAGACCGAGACAACACCTTTGAGACTGCAGACTAATTCCCATTTTGCCTCTTCTGAATTAAGTTTTTGTTTTAAACAGGCTCTTTTGAGGAAATCTGCAGTACTGCTGGGAACGAGGGCAAGCTGCCTAGAGCAGAGCTCAGCGTTGTCACAGCCCTTAGGCCAGGTCTGCGTCAGGGGATTCCAGGACACCTGCGCAGACCAAGGGGTGCCAGGTAGTCCCAACTCTGATGGCAAGAGTAAGCCAGCTGGCAGGAGCACTCAGGGCTGATCCAGTCCAGCCTAGCAGCAGGTGAGCAGGACCTCCGAGGAGCTGCTCATCTCCTCCCACCTGTTGGCCAGTCCCACAGATTTTGTCACCTTTCACGAGGACAGGACATCTGTCACCTGATGTGGACAGCACGTGAATGGTCATGGAAAATGGTGATCTTAAGGATACACATGAATGTAAGAAGGTGGTCACTCTGCAGACCTGCTCACCTAACAAGATTCAAAAAGAGATCAGATACACAGAAAGAAAGACCTTTAGAATTTTCCTGCAATCTAAATTTACACCTATCCTTAATCTGTGTTAACTCTCAAGTATCAGCAAGCCTTCTGAACACTGTCCAAGATGACACAACTGAAAATAAATCCTCAGAGGTTTTATCACATACTATCAAAAAGTCTTATGAATGCAAGAGCAGAAAAAAATAATTTAGGTGACTACTCACTTGCAGAACAAGAGATTCCTTATCATTTTCCAGACGAGCAAGCCTTTCTTGATACACATCTCCATTCCCAGATATATGTCCATTAGTCTGAAAAAGACAGCAAATATTGTGTTGTCAGCTATCGTACCATAAGCATCATTCAACGTTATCACACACTTAAGGAGTATTTTTAGTCTGCACAGTTCAAGAACAGATTTAAAGTATTCTTCAGCCCCCAAAGGGTTACAAATCGAATAAACTGTCAACAAAGGATACACGACCACCATTCAGGACAAGAATTGTTCAGAGGCATAAAGATGAGAAAGGATGAACCTTTTGGTGACCCAATTCTGCACATTCAGCATTTTCTGAACAAAATCTGTGCTCAATGATGTACTATGCTAAGCCATACTTGCGAAGAGACAAATACCCCAAGACATTCAAGCAAGTGAAAAAAATCAACGTACAATCTACAAATGTGCATTATGCTTCTCAATTTTTTCTACAACACACAGTAAGAGACATCCTTTCACATCAGGCACATTTTACTGGGTATGGGTGAACGTCTGCACTCTAAACACATCTCTTTATAAAGCTGCCTGAGGCTAAAGAGAAACAAGAAGACATGATAATGCTATCGGAGAGTTCAGAGGAATCAGCAACTTTCTTCATAAAAACTTTAATGCTCTTGAGCAGCGAGAAGGATTTTACTCTATCCATATTCAAAGCTGTCTCAAAGCACTTTGTGATGGATGCCACAATCAGATCTCAGCTCAGAAAAGAAATTCTTGTTCCCATCATTGCCTAAATCACTTGGAGGATTCTGAGAAGCTGCTCCGAAATCTACTGTGCTGAGTACAGAGGCTCCCACCAACTCTGCAGGGCCTTGACTTCCCTCTGAATATGTGACGAAAAGAAACCAGGTGATTCCTCGTGCCCCGGTGAGTCTGCAGCACAACCCTGCCATGAGAGGCCACCCCCACGTAGGAGCTGCAAGCYTTGGGCTCCTGCTTTGAATATCCCTTTCAAACAGCCTGTCTCCCCCAATTGCAGAGGATGCCTCAGGAAACCTCCAGCTAAAACTCCTTTTCTAAGTTACATGCCTGACTTTGGGTGACGGGAAAAACTGCCTTGTTTGAAACCAGAGGAATAAAATGCCCACCAGCACCACTTAAAGATTAGATGCAAAGCAAACAGGAGGAGGTACAAGGTATTTGACCTCACCTTAGCGCTCTCCTCAAGAAATCAGGCTGTGTCATGGCAGCTTGTAAATCAGCGTGCAGTTGCAAATGTGCCTCCCAAGCATACATGTGTAACCTTTACAAGGTGACCCGTAACATCTCCCCTGAAATCAGTAGAGCTACAGCAGACTAAGAATGGATGTTCCCTAGTAATTTGTACCAATACCTCACACCATAATGATACCCTGAATCTGAATTATTTAGCAGTAAATCACTAGGCCTTCTGACCATCGAGAAACTAAGCACCAAGGCAGAAGTACTCTAAACTTCTGAGTTTGCTCTGTTTTCCCACTGACCTCTACCAGAATTTAGCTCATGCCGTAGGATTTCCATTCAAGACCAGTGAGATCTTCAGTTTTGTAACAGTTTTAATTTAGGTGAAAGAAGTCGAAGAGCTTCCAAAATAAACTTTTTAGCTGCTCAACTAGCAGATTATGCTTTAAATTTTGTAACTTGACTTGTATGCAAAACACAAAAATGAGGTTTTTGCATACTTTTGCTATTCTTTAGCTCCCTTCTCATTTAAAGACCTCCAACACATCTCAGGCACTTACTCAGCCTCCATGAATACAGCGTCTGTGTTTTGTAATATACAACACATTTATCAATCCAGTGTGCGTCTCTGATGTAGGAAAGTGATATTCATCCCCCATTACAAGCAGACAGCCAAGGTGCAAAGACACCCTTCCATCCTGCCRGGGCTCACATGAAAGTCCTTGTCAAAGCACAAGCTCGACTCCCTGCCTCCCAACCACCACATCAGCACCCTAATCACTGAACCTCCCGATACCTCTAGTCAGTGTAACCAGACACAAATTAACTAAAACCAAAGACTGCGTGAAGAAAATATGTCAAGGTAAGTATTGGTTTCACACTACAATGAAAATGTCTTTACGATGCTGTGAAAACCGACGAGGTGTTAAAGCAGAATGTTAGTCATTGTGCATAGCATCTTGCTAAGACACCTTTGTTGTTAAACTCTGTTCCCATTCCTCAAAAAAATATCCTGTTTTGCTCAGCACAATGTACTTTGTTTTAAAATAGGAGCATTTAGAGAGTGAGACTTCAGGCCGCCGCTGCACATTGCCATGAGAAAGAGGGAGGAGGTGACGGGAACTCCAAACAGGACCGGAGTAAAGGCTGTTCTCCCACAAAACCAAATACAAAGATGTCTTTGCTGGCAGTCACCAGAAATATTTTGTAAAATCTGCATAAAATCAGACCTCCTGTGGTACACCRAAAACGGAAAACTTTGTGTACAAGCCAACAGTAGTTTGCTTTTTGCCTGACATGTTCTTAACTTCTGCATAATACCTGGGACTAACTCTTCATTTCAGGTATGAAAAGGCAAGAAAGTCACTGACTTTCGTTACAGTGGGGAAAAAGATGAGAGTTGGAGAAAGGATGACACAGAGAGGTCACAGCAGCTATTTCACAGAGCAGCAGCCCCAGCACCTCCTATGGTGGTGCAGAGATAAGGGACCTGCAGGCAACGGCCACACGACGCCTTCCCACACCTCTCCTCTGCGCTGTCTTCAAAGGTAAAAAGTTGATACCTGGCATGATTTTCTTCCCAGAGAGATGAGGAAAGAAGAGAGGAGATGGAACACATGAAAAGAAGAACACGGTAATGACGGCAGTGGGCAGGACTGAAGAGAAATGGAGAGGGAAGATGCCCAAACACTGGATATGGGAAAGCAGTGCATCAGGAGATGGGGTGGAGGGAGCCCCAACAGGGACAAACGGGCTGCAGGGAGGTCTGAAAGATGCCAGGAGACCTGGTGTGTGCAAAACCTGGGTGAGCAACACTCAGTGTGTCCCTCAGGAGGAGTTTGTCTCCATCTGGGGACCCGCAGCCTCCCCTGGGACTGAGCCCGGCAACTACTCACTCTGCAGAGCAATGGCTCTGCTTTAAGAAAAAACCAAACCAAAMCAAAACACAAAAAGTAAATATTTGATTCAACAGCAACTGCAGGAGTATTTGGGGCACTTGGTCATTCTGGATCAAATTTGTATCATCGAAGTCAATACAGGATTAACATAGTTCACTAGCTGTGTAAGACAAGCTTTGCCATTTTCCAAAGAAGGCTCTTCTTCATTAGCAACTTAAAATCTATGTTCAATTAAGTGGTTAGACTTAGCATGTGTTTTCAATTTAGGGATTAATTGCAAAACACTGTGTGGCAAGAGAATGCAGATTTACCAATACTGATCTTAATCCTAAAAACAAAAGAACAGTTGTCACGATGCCACTGAGGCTTCACAGAAGTTTGAGGTTAAGCATTTACTTAAAATGCCTTATAAGATCAGACCCAGTGCACTTAAAAACTCTGCAAGATCAATCTGTGGCTAATCTGTTAAACACGTGTGTAAGCTTTGTCTGCAATCATGTAAGTGTAAAAATCCACACTGCTCTGGAGGGAATTATTCCTGTAATAAGTAGATGCATCACCGAACTTTCACAGCTTGCCTGCCCTCAGTCTTTAATCCATTTTCCCTGGAAGTAAGTTAGCATTCCAAACCGCAGGAAAGTTTCTAATAGCTGCTGTTTTAAGCCTCCTAATAAAAAAAAAAAAATCTGTTTCCTCTCAATTGCTGAATTCTCCTTTCAAAAATAAAACTCATTTTTAGCCTACTGCAGCTGATACCCTCATTTTCTCTTCTGCTTTTGAGACAAAATAAGCAGAACAAATCACACTCTTCTTGCTGAAGATGCAATTTGATTTGTATAGAAGGAGCTGCCACTCCACAGCATTATTTTCTTGTACGGCAGATTGCACTGACTGTTTTGACCACCACAGCCCAGTCAACAGTTGGGCAAGTGAGCTGTCCCTGACATCTCTTTCCTGACCATCTGGAGTTAAATTAGAGCTCATCAACATGCTTACATTGTTCAGATCATTATCATACACATTGCCTATGCTTAGCTAAGCACAGCTACTGCTGTTCTGCCTGTTCGCTCAGTTTTAGGGAGTCCCTTGCAGGGGGGGCTCCTCCAGCCTCAGCTACCTCAACATCACTTGGTGTGCCACAGGCAGAGCCTCCAGGTTTTCCAAGCAAAGTATTCGCCACCATTTCCCCATACAGAGCCATGACRGCTTTACCCTCCGTAAGTATTGATTCCATCCCAAATTCATACTGGTCAAATCTCTCTGAACACAATCCGTACCCATATTTAATCAGTTTGCATGGGAGCTCACCACTGCCCTCCCAAACCAGCATCTCCTGCATTTCATGCCTCCCTGCTCATCGCTCTGAATATCTGCAGCCTGCTCCACATGCTCCAGCAGCAGGCAGGCAGGCAGACCCGCTGCTAAGCTTTTCCTAAAGTTTACAGATTAGTTCCTCCCTACAGAACAAGCTGGGGGCGGGGTGGGGGGGAACACTTAAAACCCCCGCTTCATATTTTAAAGGCTTCACTACAATGAAAGTGAATTCTGAAAGAAAACCAGCTTAAGACAGACCTTCACTCTGAGGAATTGACCTGAAACATTTTCTAAATATAAATAACACGGCTATTGAACAGGGAAGATGCAACCGTTTCAAAACACACTGTTTCTTCAACAGCAGCTCAGCTGGTATCTGATACAAGAGAAAGACAAAATGCTTATTCCGTACCAGTGTTGCCCAGCTATGGCTTGTCACTTGGAGAAACGCAAGAGCCAAAACAAACACAGATAGCCTTACCTTATTTAGCCAGACGCAGTGTCCGTGAATGTCCCAGCTATACTCCATGCTGGTCATGACTATCTTCATGCATTCAAGGACGCGAGTGACTGTGGCAGGCAGCCGAGGCTGAGATCTGCAGCCCCAGCACCGCAGGCGCCTGCCGTGCCGAGCGGCGCCGTCAGGGCTCCTCTGAACCGAGACGGAGAGGTTAAGCGACAGCAGGTTTCCTCGTGTAACCAAGGACGGAGGCAAATGTGGCAGCGGAGTGGGAGATGTGGGAAGCGGAGCCCGCGAAGCAGCAGMGCTCCTCAGGCGGAGCAAGCAGCTCCTCTGGGGAATTAACACATCAAAGCCCGGGATGATCAACCCTTCTTCCAACCTGAGCCTGCCGCTGGGATGCCAACACACAAAGGCCAGTGAGGTGGAGGAAGATGCAGGCAGGGGGGTGCAGAGCTGTGTAAACTTGACCGGGAGTAAGGGCAGGTGGCAGCTGGCCATCTCGACCCTTGCTCCTCGTGGAACAGTCCCCTGCGAGAGCAACCCCCTCTTCTGCACCCTGCTGGCACTGCGGAAATTATCCAACCCAAAAACACACAAGAAAAGAGCGATTCCGCTCAGCTTTACCTGACTACAAGGTAGACAGGAGGGAATTTTCTTTTCTTGATGGGCTATTAATTGCAAAAGCTGGAAGAACACGTCATTCACTTGTAGGCGCCAAGAAAAAGAGGAAGGAAAAAGTTGACTCAACTGTCCCAGGTCTCACGAGTGGCTTATCTCAAGTTTATGTCATACTTAAGAACCACGTAAAACGCAACAATAACAACCAACCTCTGTCCTCACGTTTAAGTTTCAATTTACCCAGCAACAGCTGCAGCATAACAAATCCTTGGTATTTTTGACCACAGAGCCTACCTCTGGGAGTCCTGTGATTATCTCAAAACCCACAGCTTTTATTATTAAAAAGAAATGTTTACAACTACAGTTGATAGATAAAAATCTCAAGAACATGAATACTGAATAACCCAGAACAAAAGAGCAGAGCAGAAGAGGAGCAGAAGCTGTGTGTTTTAAGCCAGACTGATGCGTTTTGGATTGGGAATGGTGATTTTTGATGGCTCTGCCATCACGGTTCCGGCGCAGGACAGCACGGGCTGTTCTTACGGCCGATGAACTCATATCCACGATGCATGAAGATGCCACGCCAAGATGTGCTATAAACGAGCCCGTATTATCTTCCAGTGTTAAAAACACACCAGTCTGGATGACCACCTTTAGCAAGAAGCAGGGTCCTGTGTTTCAAGAACTTGGAGAGGTAGATCTCTCACGGACAAAAAGTATTGCTGGGAGGCAGTTTATGATGACAGACTGCAACGGTATCACAAGGCTCCTTTCATATTGCAACTTGAGGAGGGATCTCAAACAGGTGTTTGGTGGTAAACGCCTATATGCCACACATTACCATAGGACCTTTCGATAGCTAAACTCAACATAAGCACAAGTGGAGCCAAATGAATGCACTGTACGCCCACGCTAAGACAATCAAACAACAAACTTTGGTTTGAAGACAAGATTTTTCCATGAATAAGAAATATTAGATGATTTCTGGCTAACCAAACCGCTTTATCCAGCAAGGAAAACATCTCTCTGAAATCTGATATCCCCATATGTAAACTCTCATTACTCCCAGCCACTTTCTGGAAGAACCAACTTGTTGAAGAAGTGTCAAAATCTGAGGCTGGTCTGTGAGATGACAGATCTGCTATTCACAGCAGCAACACTCTGGATTGCACGAGCCACTATGGGTACCACAGCTCAAATTAACCATCATCTTCAGATGAGCTGAAAATGTTCTTCAAGAAACCTTTGAAGGCCATAAAGTTTGTTTTGCTTTAATGATCTTACAGTCAACTTCAGAAATTCACTTCTGGAGTGGAAAAAAAAAAATATTATAATATATATATTCAAATTCAGAAAGTCACTTCCAAAGCTAAAACCACAGTTGCTCTTGCTGCGGATTTTAAAGAAAAAGTATTATCCTGGCTCTTTTGTTCCAGGAGCACATCCTTTAAAGAGGAGAAGGTAGACAACACGACCCACATACACAAGTTCAGATCAGGAGCTTGGGGAAGCTGGCTCTGAGGTGTGGGAAGGGACTGTCCACCCACTTCTACCCTTCACCCTCCTTTTTAACAAGACACAGTTGGTTTCTTCTTTCTGGGAAGGTTGTTGCATAAGATGTATTTTAAAAAAGACCAAAACAAAACACTGTCAAGAAAAATAATAACCAGAAAGAAAACTGTCTCRTTTGTTTCAACTGAAGAAAAACTGGAGCAACATTCATGACTGGTTACAAGGTTTCTGAGAATTATTCTTCAAGAGATGGATCTACCAACTTCCAGCTGGACACAACGGGGCTGCCTTGGTCTTGCAAAAGGCAGAGTTTCTTTTAAGATGGTCTTGTTACTGGTGATGATGTTACAGATTACTCACAGGCTGTCTATATTCAAGCCAGAAGCTCCATTTTTACAGAGTACAGCACATGTTTTATTAAAGCACACATCAGAATACATTAAACATTTCTGTTGATCAGGAGAAATCTGAAAAAACTCCAAAACTTTGCAATAGTTATGGTCTGGCTGTGGATTTCAGGTCTGGTCCCCAGTGAAAGCACACAGTCCCAACATGTCTGAGCTTAGAAAAGGCCTCAGTCCCTTTCCAGACTTTGAACAAATGGCCTCGTTTGTAAATTTTAACCATGACATTCACCTGCCCTCCAGTTGCACATGGAGACATGAGCAGGGTTTCAGCAACGCAGAGATCAGTTTTGAGCTGTAGACGGACAACTAGAAATGACATGTTATAGTTAAACTGGCTTATTTGTGCAGCAGAAAGCTGCATGTACAACTTCTCTGAACTCCCCGTGGGGACCATCCGATGGATTCTCTTGGAAGAGCTCTGCCATATGTCTGGGCACTGTACGTGCGCTCTGATGTCACGTGGCCATCTGGCATCCACTGGTTAAAAAAAAACCAGCATGAGGCATTTTAACTCATTGGCCCTTTTTGAGTGCTTGCATAGACTAACACACTGAGAGGAGCAGAAAGGAAGCGCTAAGAAGCGGTACAGGCACATGGGGCAGCCAATTCTGGCATGGCAAAACTGAATGCTCTGCCCCATTTTACAGAAGCGAGCAACTTTGGGAGACTGCCGTCAGACCCTTTTCCCAGCTAGGGCATCAGCGGTTTCCCTGCAGGAGCCAGGAGAGGATTTTTCTCTTGTGACATACTGTTTGGCAGCAGTGAACACTATTTTTGTTTTCCTCTGAGACACAAGAGACTTGCTTACAGCTTTGGATGGGATGTCACGCACCAGTTCCAGCAGCTTGGAATAGCCCAGTGGATGCAACTTCTTCATGCGTGGAGGATTAAACCTATTTCAAACCAAGGAGGTGTCTTCCCTTCCTTGGTAAGGATGGGCATAGCTGCAGAAAGCCTTCCTGCAAATCATCCAGGCACTTCATGTAACACCCTCCTGCTCAGACAGGGACCGGCGACACTGGTGACACCTGCAAATCCCATGCTTGTAGCACAGTGCGAAGTGTAACATTCAGTCTTTCCTGCTAGGGGCTTTAAGGATGCCAGAGAGTACAAGGGAATAATTTGAGGCAGACTGAGGAGAAGCATAGATGGAATAGCTATTTTCTGCAGTCTTTTGTACACACAACCCCTGCACATCTTTTCCAGTGCTCAGGAGGCACTAAGCTGAATGGCACARCAGAGCCCTTCCTCTCCCAGATTCAGCCCATGGCTGCAATGAAAACCATTACTGTCTCATTGCCATGCGGTGATCCACATCACGTGGGTCTGAAGGACCTCGTTCCAGATCCTAACAGCCAGGCATCCCTAAATCACACACTTGCCATCACAAAGGGCAATGACTGGCCTTCACCTCATTAATCTCAACAGGCACTGCAGCCTCCAGCCATGCTGCTGGGCCCCTTTACTCCAGAATAACATGCGGTGGATCAGCATCACTAAGCATGGACTACTGATGTCTATGCACACCATGGAGAGCAGTTAATTTTCCAAGGCTGTGTATTTGGCATATGAACATTTTTTTATTTATAAAGGCAATACTTGCATGAAACCTGTTATGTCCCTTGATTTCTGCTCCGCACAGAGCAGAGACTAGTTACAGTGATGTTCACTGCTGTATGTTACGCAGGAAGGAAATGCTGATGTTAGCAGGAACTCTGTGTGTTTTAAAGATCTGACTTGAATGTCACTCCCGTCTCCTCCTCCTGATCTCAGCGTTGGCTGTCACGCTTTGACAGCGGGGGCGAGATCCAAATCCCACTGGAGGCAGCGGGAAGGCTCCCACGTGCTTCATTAAGTTTCAGGCATTTTCAAATGCGTAGTTCAAAGCAAAGGGAAAAAAAAAAAGCTCTCCCCTCAAACCTTTCCACAAGAGCTACCCAAGCGAGCCTGGCCGTGCTAGCCCAGGTCCCCGTCCCTTCCCGCAGCGCTGTGCGCAGCCTGCGTGCCGCTAGATGGCACGTCAGGTCACCCGGCGCCAGCGCAGCTCCACGCCTGCCAAACCTGCAGCTGGGGAGCGCAGGCCAAACACAGTCCTGCACCCACCACTCTGGGCTGCAACTGAGCGCTGACATATATCCGTGTATCAAGATAACAGTGTTTTACACAAGAACAGCTGTGGCTCCAGGGCGACTGAACCCTTTCTGAGGGGGTGTGATGCCCGTCTTGGGAAGGGACCAGGCAACGGTGGCTGCCCATCCCAACAGCAGCAAGGCATAGGGTGCAACACAGGGCCACCACGGTGGCCCGTTCCGCATCAGACCCAGCCTTCATCAGGTCTGGCATCCCCATTTCAGCAGTACGGCGTTACCTTGGTCAATGCCAAGTGTGTCAGATGGGAGGACCCGGACACTGCTGCAATACAGATTTGGCAAAACCTGCAGAAGTGCACACCCACCGCTGCTGTTACTGTTACAACTACAGGCTGACTTAAACCCTGAAGCACGGCCTCTGGAAATAAGTCCTGACTTCCACTGCTGGAGCTTCCCCAAAAACTGCGCACACCCACACCACCACAATGCAAACCCTGCCACAGACCACGAGCAAAAGGACTCCTATTTGGCCCTGCTAGGAAGTCACCAGTCACAGGGCACCTGGAGGTAAAACCAGGGGGTCCTTTGAAAATGATGCCATGTAACTCACCTTCTGATAAGCACAACATTTTATTTCCCAGAGTAGTCTTCAGGTAGCCTCCACTCAAGTAATATTTGATCTTTTTGGAAAATCAAGTCTTGGGGAAAGAACAGCCTTATCAGGTATATTTTGGCATATTTTTAAAGCGAGGGTGACAAAAACTGGTAGCTTGTCACAAACACAGAAAATAAAAATTTGGTTTGGTTTCCAGGTTAAAGGAATGCTGAGCTTACACCACTCACTTCTGTTATAAACCAGGTAAGGAAGCTCAGTAACAACACTGGTCCCTGTAGAAAATACGCTGCCAAAAGTGCTTTTTGGTGAAAAGTTCATATTGAAAACAGCTTTTTTTTTTCCCCATTTAAGCGTCTGATTCCTATAAAAATGTCTTTGCCCAAACCTCTGAGATGAAACTCCAATTACCGAAAATTTTTTGCTCCCCAAAATGAGGCACGGTGGTACATCAAAAAGAGCACAGGCCAACCCACTGCACAAGGTATTTGTGCTACAGCTTTTCCGAGGCCCCACAGCATCATCTCCAAACCAAACTCTCTCCCCTTTGGTTCTTTGAAACCTACTCTAAAACTTTTAAATGCCCTGCATAAAACACAGCCCCGCTGCCTGAGCTGGTCTAGCTAACACAAAAATGAGCGCATTACAAGTGAAACAAGGTGAGACCGTACCATTTGACTTTGGAGCCATTCGATCAGAGCCTCTGCTGTCGAGTCCGGGACCTGGCAGCGCAGCCCCTCTCTCTCGTCCGCTTCCATCATCTCCAGCAAGCCCCGCAAGTCCTCCACCAGGTGCAGTGCCCGCAAGCCCCCCATGAAGGGAGAGGTGGGGGACTGGCAGTCAAAGATGCCGTTGGAGTACTCCAGCGCCTTCGAACCTGGAGGGAGAAAAATCGCACGGGGTCAAGCATGAGGCAAGCAGGTCAGACCCGCAGCAAGGCTGAGAAATGCTAGGCGACTTTTGCTCCCGGCGGGCATTTATCTGAACCAAATTCAGCGCTGCTGCTGGATTCTGCCCGCGCCATGTGGCAATTCGGAGAAGGGCAAGCCCTTGCTGGGGTGCTATGTGGACGGAAGCTCCAGCAGGAAGGAGGTGGGCTGATCTGACATGGGACATGTACGCCACAACTGTGGGTTCAAGGTGCGGGTTGGGCTCCTGCTCCCTGGGATGTATCGGAGGCGGAAAGTACTGTGGGGGGAACAGGCTCTGCTAACGCTTTGAGTCACCCTGTAGGGACTGCACGACCCATGTCAGACACTGATGGTTTCCAGAGGAAACCATGCTCTGCATTTTTTTTTCATGCAGAAATATGTTACACTGCTCCAAGGCACTGGAAATTTTTTTAAAAGAATAAAGAAAAATATGAAGATAAATAAAAAGAGTAAATCACTTCTACATGAGAATGAATTTTAAACCCAACAGTTTGACGAGGTAGCACTGACATTTGCATGCTAATAAAGAGAAAAATCTCTTATTTGCATAAACTCACAGTACATATACTTGACTTACATTAAAAGTTGCTATATATTAAGGAAGGAAGGAAACTACGAATTCAGGATTAAGGTTGATTTAAGTCAACCTAGCTAATTCCAACTATAATTTCAGCACACTGATTTGTGACCTTAATACTGTAATGCCTCGGCACAATGAGACATGTTCATGACAGAGCATCAGCTTTTGTACTGTCAACTTTTGGAAACTACAGTGATATGCTATATATGCACTTCCACAAACTTTCATTCACCTCATCTGGTAAGCCACAAAAATGCAAGTATTCTGCTAATTCCCTTTGAAAAAAATGAAGAGAAAAAAATGCCCACAACAGCATAGGAGTTGATATCCCTTTGTTATATCACTTTATAAGTCTGTTCAGACACATGGGTAAATTAAGTCTGTGGTGACTTAAACATCCCAACATCACGTTTTATTTTTATATTAAACCTCATCCTGCCATAACCAACTCAGGCTCTTGGAAACACAGATACATGATCGGATCCAAATACCAGTATCTACTTATGGAAATTACTAAAGTCACAGCTTATATTTATTTTTAGAGATCATTATGATCCAACTGAATCCAGTTTACACGTGTTCCTGCTATGTGTCCTTAATATCTTTAGGAAAACTGCAGAGAAAAGTCATTGTTCAAACAAAGCACGCACTGTATGATTATTTTTTTCCCTAAGGGAAATTATTTTAAGTGGAACTATTAAAGACTTTGTAACTGTGTTCCTATCCTTGCAGAGTATTTTTTCAGTTTGGGTAGCTGTTTGCATAGCTCTGCTGGAATAGGATTAAACTATTAATTTCTTGCTGCTTTGCTCCTCTGTGTTGTGCACTTATATTATTTTCTAACTCACTAGACTCAACTTAAAAGCAGAGGTTGTATACTTTGTGATGCCTCTCCTTAGTCCACTTACAATTTACAGGTACTTATAAAAACTCAAATGTTAAAGGCAGGTCCAAGCCAAATGTTTGGACCCAAAACATTCCAATTTTGAAAAAAGGAAAATTCAATTCACGTTTTAACTCTTCAGAGTTGAGAGAAGTTCAGAGTAGCCAGTATTAGGCAAACTTACTCTTCCTGCCTTGCAGCAGCTCTTTAAACACACTCATCTTGGTTTGAAACATGCCTCGTCCTTGGCTTTCATGGTGCTGTGTGCACTAAATGAACTGTGTCACTCAGCCACTTTGAGCAGCATTTTGACAGAGAGTAGGAGAAAAACTACAATCTATTTAGCCGTGGTCTGTGTGTGAGAATCTGTGCAATCCCTCCACTCCATTTATTTGTAATTGCTAAGCTATAAGGGAAGACACCAAACACAATTACCAGCACATTCCCTTCTCAGCCTGAAACTCTGCCCTCCAGGTATGAGAAAGGAGGACTGAAACAGTTAAATGAACAAGCTGCCCCGGGCGTTTACCTGCTATAATGCCATCCATCTGCTCCAGCGCCGCAGCGAGCATGTCACTTGCATCACTCATCATCTTCTCTCTTCTCAGGAACGATCACCAGCTACACCATAAGGAGCAATGAAACACCGATAGTGTGAGCTAGATCCAGAGCCTCAAGTCCGCAATTCAGTCTGCAAAAGAGAATTTCATTTCACTGCATGTTCTTTGAATTCAGACACCACCGTTGCCGGACCAGCAGCAAGACTGCGGCCGTTTGCTAACCACAACAAGACTTGGAGGTGTTCATCACCAGGCAGGAACTGGCATCAAAGAATCAAGCCACCAACATGATGATCCAGTTCCTACTGTTGGTCAGCCCGCGGCCTGCTCTGCCTGCAGGTCCACGCCACTGAAGGGGCATCCCATAGGCACCTCAGAAATCCCACATGGAGCTTCAGGGAAGCTCACATAGAAGACACAGGCCTTCTATCACTAAAAGGAAGCTGAAACTCAGCAATAAACCACATGTCTATCCGCTGTATTTTTTCTCCCCAAGAATTTGCTGGTATAGAAAAAGAGGGGTCTGACCATTTGCCCAAGATTTCTGGATGTCTGACAATCCAGAAGTCCTGGGCATGCAACCATTTGCCTACAGGCAAGATATCTCAAATGCCCATTACTCACTGGACATAGTGTACATGCACAGACTATCCCTCTGAAGATGCTGCTCTGAGCTTAGCAGAGATTCACGCCGTAACAACGCAATCTGATCTTACCCTCAAATTTTTGAAAGCCAGAACTGGTCACCAGAGGAGTACTTCCAGTAGAGTCTGGAAAAGCGAACCTGCCCGACGTGCTGCCTGGGCAGGTGAACTAGCAGACCTGAAATCCTGATGGGCTACAACTTAAGCACGTGCTTACGTACTTTGCTGCAGAGGTCAGAGGCATACCCGATCCCTCTACCCCAGCACAATGGACACACAAGCCACTGAAATAGCCCAGACTGCCATGGCTTTAATCTAGGTCATGTGAGACTACTTCTGCTATAAATACAGTTAGGGAAAAAAGCTAAACAAACACCAGGAAGGAAAACTCGCTTTAACCTTTTGCATACCCTGCCATTTGGTTTTTGTATTAGGCCGCACCGCTGCTGACATTTGCCCCAACACAAGCAATTAAGAAAGTTGTTCACAGTATCTCTGGCATAAGTCCTGGAAAAGAGTCTAGTAAAAACCATAGCAAAACAAAAATTCACGTTATAAACTGCATTTTCCCTCCTACAAGTCACCTTATTGGTTTGACCCAGCTGGGAGGTAGCTCTTATGGGAGGCTGCCAGCTAGCTTTGCTGAAATGCTATCCTTGAAACGCCAACAAACGTTTCACTTTCCACATCAAAACTTTTATAACATGAAGTAGGTCCAAACCCTATGGTAACTTTTGAATGATAGCATAAAGACTACTGCACTTTTGGCAAATGCCTTGCTTTATTATTTAGTTGCCAGAGTCAGAAAAGCCAAGAGAACTTTAAAAAGTCAAAATACCTATAAGTGAAGGTGTTGCGAATCTTAAAAAATGCAGTAGTGTCATAACTGAAGACTTCCAACCTTCAAGGAGGAAGCCCTCCATTTTAAACACAAAGTAAATAGTAAACTTCAAGCAGTACAATACCTGCCATAATATGCAGATCCTGCAAGATATTTGGTCCGTGCCTCTACACCTGATAAAAAAAGAGCAGAAAACTCAGCCTTTGCAAACACATGCACTTGGACAGTTCTGAAGACAGTCTTGTCCTTTCTTCTTTAGGATTTCCTGGCTCAGACAACCAGGTCCTGCTGAAATCTAGTAAACATGGGCATTTATGAACGTAGAGTATGACTGATCTACATTGGATTGCTCTCTGAAAGCAAAGAGCACACAGAGAAACCCCAGGGCTGCTGCTGCCCCGGGCAAAATGCTTATTCCTCACAGCTCTAAGTGGAGAAGGACCAATGACACAAAGCATCCACAAACCTGCAACAGCCAATTAATGTTTGGGAATCAGGAGTGCCCATGATCTTCCCAGTGTGCACAAACACCTGATGGGGGGAGTAAAGAAGACAGAGCCAGACTCATCTCAGTGGCGCCCAGTGACATGACAAAACACAATGGGCACACATTAAAACGAAGGAAATTCCACTTAAGCATAAAAAATAATAATAATAAAAAAAAGTCTTTTTTACTGTGAGGTTGGCAAGCACTGGGAAAGAGTTGCACTCACAGACCGACTGCCCAGCGCAGCCTGCCCTGGGCAACCTTGCTTTGGGCAGGGGATGGGCTGGAGACCTCCAGAGGTGCCTTCCCACCTCAACCATCATTGAGCTTAGCACAGCTCATGATCAAGCGTTAAATACAGTACTGAGGAGGCCGCCTAGGCAAAGTCAAGCTGCAGGCTAAAAATGTGCTAAGGAACAGAGTGCTCCCTAATCCCACTTGTTCACAGTGCACCCCTTGTTCCTCACCTTCTGTCTAGGAGAGAGCTTAACTGGGGGCAAGGAACTGCTAATTTACATTTGCACAATAAAGCCATGGCTCACAGGCACAGAAAAATCACCATCCCTGCACTTCATCTGGGCACAATCACTCCTCATGTTTCCAAAAAAAGCACTCCTTGCTTTTCCTAAACAAGGGTTTTGTTCATGGTTATCAAAAATCCCTAAGACAGCTCTACTGAAGGGAGCAGCAGTGGCAGACAGTGGTACCAACAGCATCCAGGAGACCTCCAGCATCTACCCCACTGTTACCAGGTCCTACCTCCAAGGAAGGAGAGATGTCAGTCTGCACAGTGTTTCCTCCACTGCTACTGCAAAAGCAGCTGTGCTGCCGAGAGCAGCAGTGAGAAATTTTAAGATAAAATTTAGTGAAGCAAGACCGTGCAAACACAGTGATCTCGAAAAACCCTTCCACCACTCACGGAGCATCTGTTAGCAGCCTGACCAAGCCTACAGCTGAGAAACTTGGAGAGGTGAAATAAAAAGAACAAAAAGCCCCAAAGCTCAACATGATGCAACAAAATCCCATTTCCCCTGTTATTTGGTCCTAAAAGTGGTCATTGAAAACTAGCCTGGGATGGCACATCCTGCTCTGGCCACCTTCCCAGCACAGTGCATCACATCTAGCAGTCAGGAAGTAAAACCACTGTGACAGAAAAATACCATTGGAGGCATCCTTCCCCAGTAAGGGCATAGAATCGCTTTTATTCTTTGCACACCATCACCGGCACACGGGGAACGGATGGGCAGGGGGGAAATCAAAGACCTCATACACCAGCGGACAAAGAACCAAACTGCATGAAACAAGAAAAGACAACAAACCACAGGAGGAAGAGGGTGGAAAGGGGAGGTGCAGAGGGAGTCAAAGAAACGCAATTATTAGACAGAAGTCATAAATCAGCAGCCCTTTGTGGATTATAGGAAAGAGGACAATACAGAAACACCAGCGGATTAATCCCTGCACCTACTGAAGGGCACCGAGACTGACTCTGACTTCACAAACTTTGAGAGGAGCCTCAGCTGACCACTAACACAGCAGAGCTTTCCCGATACGTATGTTCCTTTCTTTACTCTTTGCTTTTTATGGCTTTGGTCTAATAGAAATAAAACCTAAGAGAAAACTCAAGGCTTTGGGTTTTTTTGTTGGCAGTGACTAAGGAAAACCACGTAGTCAGGTAACACGAATGAAAATCCGTCTTGGAGAAGCGCAATGGAGATCCTTAGGAAAATAAGGAATAGCTAATATTTCAGATGATGTCAAGCAGTTTAAATTCCTTTCATCCACAAAAGCAGAAAGGAAAAAAAAAAAAAAGGAAAATCATCATTTTAACACAGATGGATCTATGACACGGCAGATGAATGAGAAACCAAGGTGCACACAGGAGACAAGAGAGGCAGATGCACGAAATCCACCCCTGGCATAACACCATCGAGAACACACCTGGGAGGAAAGTATTCACAGTACCCTGTCTGATGGACCATTTAAAATAAGTTTTCTCTTGCTTTCCAAGAAAACAATGACACTTACCTTCCTGCGTGCACAATCAGTGCAAGATGGGGCAGGGGGGGCTGTTTTTACAGAGGCAGATCCCTCTTTTAGAGCTCCCAGCTGAATACCTTGCTCATGCCGACAAGAACAAGCATCGCTTCATCAAGGCTGTATTTACAATCCACCATTAAAAAAATAAAAATAAAATACAAATGCAGCTATCTCCACTATCAGTTACAATTAATCTTATCACTAGCTGGCATTTCTACCGCATCCCTGGCTGTTACAGAGAAGACGTTATTTGGTCTTACTTGTTTAATGTCCCTTCCTCTGGTTCGAACACACCAGCCGGTTGCTAGGGCTATGCTGTTCACTTTTCAGTAGGTGGAGATTTTTTATTTTTATTTTTGAATGACATACAAACCCTCCGGCTACAGTGCTTGCGAAGATGTATTCCAAACAGCTTACAGAGAAAACAAAACACTGCCCTGCAAATAAATCCTAAGAAAGCTAGAAAAAAACAAGGGGCTTTGTGAATGGGAACTGCAGTCTGCTGGATGCAATCAGGAAAGCTGCCTGAATATGGATTTCAAAATCAGATATTTAATTAAGATGGCAGACTTAAAAAAAAAAAAGTGCTTAAACATTTTACATATGTAGGAAATTACAGTTTCCCCACCCAGAGGCTCTCTCTTTCCTAGATCAAACAACACACAGACAGGCATCTAGGGGCAACATCTTCAAGCCTATTTCTTTTTTATTTTGAGGTGGTCTCATTCTGGATGTCCACCTGCAAAACACACCAAGCTTCAAAACCCAGAGGTTCGCAGAGCTGAGGAGAATCAGCTGCCTGCTAGCAGGTCCAAAGGCCAAAAGGACACACAGTGCCCCGCGTGCAACCTCTGCGGGGAAGGGCAGGGGCTGGCCTTTCGTCCCACTCGCCTTCCTCTTTCTGCACTCGCTCTGCAAACGCTCAGCATTTGGAAAGAAAGCATCAGCTACAGACTGTTTTTATGATATGATGCAATGAGATGGATGACTTGCGTTTCCCAGCTCTCCCATTCCTATGTAACACTCCTTAAATCAGGAAATTTTGATACACAGGAATGAAAAATCTTGATTAGGGCTTGTTCCTGAGAGCTGTAGAGAATAAAAAAAGGACCCCCAAGAGCAGGCTGTTACCCCAGAGCAGTCTACCACAAAAATACAATGAAAAAGCTAACAAACTGCAGACATTTTTTATGGGGAAGGTGGAGGGAGAGAACCTGTTCCACAGCAAAAGACCCCAAATTTCACCTTGCTGTCAAAATTAATGTCCCCGCATTCTCGGTCCTACACGTATGAGACGACTGCGAGAGGTCTGAAGGATCTGGATTCATCTCTCTCACCTCACAACACTGAAACAACACACCCTTAGCAATTAATTTTTACAAGGTAAAGCTCTATTTCGTGAAGATGAATGCCTTTTCAGACACATTATCACATCTATTTGTGCTTTTTCTGGCTGGCCAGAAGAGAAACACGGACAGACAGAGACTTATTTGCAAAATACATTTCAATCACAAATAAAATGGGCTTCAAATGAATTCAGTCTAAATCTCTGGCACAATTTCTCATGGGCTGTTTTGAAGATACTCAATTATAGTGCCACCAGTCAGTAGCATTTTAACACTTAATAATGAATATATTCCGCTAATTTACACCAGGAGTCATTAACATTTCTTTTAACATAAAAAAAGACTCCATTTCATACCTTGCAGACCTGAAAGAAGAAACTAAAAAAGAAAATGGATCCTTGTTGAATATATTGCTCTGGTGTTTTGCAAGAGAAGAACAAATGAAATTTAAAAAGTAAAACGAGGAAATGCTGGAAATATCTTAATGGGAATAACGTAGAGAAATATCTTAGCACGAGGCAGGGACAGGAAACTAGTTAGGTCCCAAACATGCTTTGAGCTGCGTAATTCAGACATTGCCCCCCTTCCCTGAGGAGAGGCCCTGGCCGCCGTGGGGAGGCAGGTACCTCTGCTCGGTTCCCTCCCGGGCACGGGGACACCTCCCTGGCAGCTCCTCCCGGCAGGCACCCGTGCTCTCTTGCCCGCAATGGCTGAACAGCCATTACACACAGGCCGAAGCAGGGAGGCCTGGTGAGACCAGACACGTCCTCTGGCTGGTCCTTCCACGTACAAGTCCTCCATTTTGGGAGGACAGTTACGAGGAGCCCCGTCCTCGAAGCAGGAGCCCCATGGGGCCAGGCTCAGGGCTGCGCCAGCCTGCAGGCTCAGCACCCTCCAAGAGCCCAACGCTCAACCATGCAAAAAGGATAAACATTATTATGAATAAAAAACAACCCAAAAGTTGGCAAAGGCTTACTTAAACTGATAATGTCTATTTAATTTTATATATATAAACAAATTTCTTCTTGAATTTGCTGAACTCTAGTCAATGACATCAAAGCAATACTGTTCTCGTATTACGCAGGACTGCAAAAAAGCAACAAATGTCCCTTTGTTCCCTAACTTTAGATCCTTTCTTTGTTCCCTGAATTTCATTATTTCTTTTATTATACAACAAACATTATTTATTTCCTTGAACTGATAAAAATGAATGGAAGCACACTGAGGCTGAAAGCCTATCCCACAGTACATAAGAAATGTCTTGAGATAAAAGGTATCAAGCCATAGAAAAGACTTAAAAGTATTTTAAGAGCATAAAGTGCAAAAGTCCTTCCAAGATATAATTGTTTATACCTGGGAAAAACTTACCTCAAATCACACAACAACCTTTATTACCAAGCAGCTTAGTCACATTCTGCCCTTTGCCTTAAAATTTGTTAAACACATGAGTCGTGATGCAAAAGCTAAGCCTYGACAAGATAAGCATCCTTCAGATACTTTGACAGAGGTATATACAGCAAACAGCTTATATAAACACCCAGTCTCTGAGTCAAGGTTTATGGCTTAGATTCATATCCAGTTACAAAACAAACCATTTATTTTGGTCTGCAGTATTGAAATCATTCTGGTTGCTTATCTCTGCTATCCTATTCTCCAGCAGCTCTTTTTTTTTGTTGTAATTGAAAGGAATTAAAAAACCGCAGCAGGTGACAGGTTACATTGTTTTGTGATGCACAAGTGAGCTCTGTGATCGCTGGATGACAGGGAGGCAGCCAGAGCAGCAGTACCCTACCTGCAAAGCAGCCGTGTAATGCACATACCTGTCTGCAAACACTCTTCAGACTCACTTCCACTCTTTACTCACAAGCAATCCAAGGTCAAATGGAGGCTTGCAAAAAAACCCCACAGATATACTTCACTTTAGGCTGTTCATGTTTTACTGGTTAACTATTTAGGAAATGCCTTCAACTACTCATCTTAGAGAGTCTGAGAAATCAATACGTTATTTTCTCACATGTTTTCCTTGGGTCCACTAATTAGAAAAACAATTGAGATATTCATTCCTCRCTCTGAGACTGCTAATGCAAGCAAGGAAATGCCTCACATTCCCCAGCAACATGTTATTGACACGCTGTGGCCACACAGGCTACAAAACAAAAGAGGCACTGTTGGTTATGAGTCCAAAAGGTAGTTGTTCAAAATACCTTAAGAACTACCAAATCCCRAGCACAGACTCATGTTTAGATCCAACTTCACAGCTCATGCCACTTTCTTTTAATGGGCTGGATCCAAAGACCAAATTCACAAACTTCCAAATTTGAAAGGGTTTGGCTCTGGATTTTGCACCTTCAGGTCTAGGAGTTTCCAGATCCACAGTTTCAGTGTTGTCACTACACAAAGCAAAAGTAGAGAGCACCTACCATCAAAAGCCCAGAAAGTAAATAAAACGTATTTAGCTTGAACACTATTTTCATATGTTTAATTACCAACTACTTGTAAAGAACAACAGAAAAACCAGTACTTTGTAACTCTGCAGCAGCAATTGTTACATGGGGAAAATTTTCATATAAAGTCCCAGCACCACTACATCCTTACCCTTCTGTCTGCCTCTGATTTTGTTATCTTAAGATTTATTTTTCCAGGAGGAATACATAAAAGAAGAGTGTGATATCTGAAGTACATGCCTTGTATGTGAGGATACTTCAGTTTTTTAAAGACTCATGATATCTGAGAACTTGAGGTTGGCAGTACAACCACTGCACCACTGATACACCAACAATCCCCTGATATAGCATGATTCGCCATCTCTCTCCTCTTAGCAATTTAAAAATTAAGCAGGGTGAAATTCAACATGGTGGAGGGCTTCTTTTTTTTCCTCATGCAATAGGATGGGACTGAATTTTAAAGAGAAAAATATAGGGGGGGGGAAAGTGAAAAATAGGACATTGTAGGCCAATTTTCACTCTGGCTTTGTCTCGCTCACCTCAAAAACATGTGGACCTTTGCATTTTCTTTTCTCCTAAATTAAAGCTCTTTGCCAATAGCTCATGCTGGAGCTTTGCCAGCAGCTTATGTTTAGGTAGTACACTTGGGAATCTGAGAGTCTACATCAAGACAACCTGCTTTAGGCAGCACATAACCTTAATCACTATTAAAAACAGACCTTCTACCTTTGAGATTCTTGGAATATCAGATATAGGTACTGTGCCTTTCAAAACACAGACTTCAAATTTTGAATTAGTTCTCAGCTTTGAAAAGGTCCAAGTAGTTAATGTGCAAAACACATCCCAAAACATCTGCATTTGCTCTCCTCAATGACAAAGCAAAGGTGAACGTAGTCACCTTGGTGTTTTGACAACTGCCATGTGTGCTGTCCTGTTGCTGGCCAGAGCAGCCACAGACGAGGATCCTGCAGAGCAACGCACTACCCAGCTGCAGAACAAGGAGATGCCTCTTGCCCAGGGAGTGCAGCGCTACTAGGATGCTCTCCCCCATCCCCTTGGGACCATCCTCCCCTTCCTCTGGGGGACAGCCTGTGTTTGCTGCCCAGCTTCAGAGCTGTGAAGTACGGTGAAGAAGAGGCACTCACAGACATGGCTTTTTCCCAGCACTGCCTGTCCCACACTTTCTCTTGACTGGCTTCTGTCCCCCATGTCCCTTCCCAGGATACAACCTCCAGTCCGTAGGACAACACAGCCCTGAGTCTGATAACCAGGGATTTCAGTAACACTGGAGTAAGCAAAGCTTTTTTTTTTTTTCTTTCAGCTGGGGGGCAGAGTGCTGTTGATTTTATCTTGCTTTTTTAACACCGAAGTTTCAGTGCCAACAGATGAAGGACAAAAGCCGCATGCTCTCAGATCGAGGAGAGGGATCTTCTCTTCTCTCTCAATGCCGTGCTGGTGAGAAGCAACAAACAAATCCCCCCCAAAACCCTCTATTATTACAGTGCAACTTTAAGGAGCCATACGCTGTCCTCACCGCTCTCTAACACTTGCCCTTGCTTGGTTGGTGAGCCGTGTGTCCTGCCTACCCTTGGGCCAGCCTCGCTTCTCAGCACAAAGGCAATTTTGTAGCTAGGGCACAGAAACCAGCTCTCTTGCCGCCCGCTGCTTTTTCAAAAAAGCCTGCACCCAGTTCTTCAGGGTAGAGGTGTTGCCTTCTCCATCCCATCTCAACCTCCTTCCTCTTGTCAGACTGACACCTCCTCACTATCCTTCACAGGAAGATGTTTTCATGCCCTGGTGGCCTTTGGCCTCCAGCATCACCCAAGCTCAGCGGAGCAGGAGCTGAGCTGTGCCTAGGGCTCAGAGGAGCTCACAAGAGAAAGGTATCGGTGCTAGAGGAACTGGAACAATGCTGGGGCTGGCTGGAGGGTTACACAGATAATAGTCATGAAGTRCAGGTGATACTGAAGGGTAGGAGGGTTTTCACCAGCAAGGTGGAGGGAGGCAACAGGTCAGTATTAAGCCAGAGCTGTGACCTCTGCAGGAACAGAGCATGAAACAAACCTGGTCCCAAGCCTTGCCATCTTCCCTTTCTTCTGCAGCAGGAAGAGGAGGGAAGCTGGGAAGGAAGGAGGTGGCAGAGGAAAAGGTGACTTCTTTCTGCTTCTTCTCCAGCAAGAGAGAAAGACGTAGGGAACGAAGGGAGCAGCCACTCTCCATCCCGTGGCCAAGCCTCTGTGCATATGTAGGAGGGGGAAATATCCCTCCTGTCACCCATGGCCCCCTCAGCAAGATAAGCAGAAAGTGCCAGCTTTACAAGAGAGGAAGACGCAGCTCGTGAGCTGAAGAAAAATCTTAGCAGTCAGAAACTTAAGACATACTTGCATCAATGCCTGTTTGATGCCCAACTGGGGACAGAATTGCAGCTGCTACAAACCTACCCAGATTTCTGTGGGATAACAAGGTTACTGAGATTGCTACAGGTGATCTGCTAAGTGTGAAACAATTTTTTTTTTATTACATAGAAATATGCAAAATGCCTGTTTCATTAGATATAGCAATAAACTGTGATTTATTACTGACCTTACTAACAGTAGGCTGCCTTTAGTAGACAGGACTATAATGCATTAAAATGGAGAGTAAGATAACTTTTAAGAGCGGTGCAAGAAAGTTTACAATCCAGTTGCAGTAGCAGAGTGCGAACACACCTATAAACCACCTGGTCTGGGTACCGAGAGGAGTCTAACTGCAGTAAGGGGCTGCAAAGCTTTCTTATGCAACAAGATAAGCAGTGGATGGGTTAGCACCCACACCACCCTGTGCTGCTGAAGCCAAGTCAACGAGTCTGAAGCAAACTTAGGTGTGGCTAAATCATACAACAACAATAAYGTAGAAATACTTCCCTGTGCAAGAGCTGAACTGCCCCTCTCCGTTATTAAGTATCTGCAACGTGTTTAAGCCAGTCTACAACTCTGATATGCCAGTCAGGTTTACAGACTCTGCTGGAAAGCCAGTTTTACACCATAAACCTTGCAATATCCGATTTCTCCCAAAACTTGAGACCTCACAGAGAAGTAATTCCACTAGGATCTTAGTTTTCATTAAGAAAGAAAAAAATATTACTGAACCACATGGCCGCTGAAGGAAGTTTAATGTGATCTGAGAATATCCTGAAAGTTTGAACACAGGAAGACCCTTATTTGACATGTAATATAGTATGGCAGAGAAGGGATGTGGATGGGGGAAGCAGGATCACCTGACTTTTTTTTTTTTTTTTTTTTTTTTTTTTTTTTTTTTTGGGAGACTGCAATAAGGAGAAAAAACCAGCTTAGGCTGCTTAACTGTTTCCCTTCCCTCAACCTACAGATGTAATTAAGTCTGCAATAAGGAGAAAAAACCAGCTTAGGCTGCTTAACTGTTTCCCTTCCCTCAACCTACAGATGTAATTAAAATAAAGCTTCAAAAACAATACAAGTCATTTAATACTATTTTAATTAATTAAAAGTTGTTTTTATAACATAAAAAGACCAAAAGTAACCTCACTGCTGTTTTATAGGTGTATTAGGAAAAAGTGGTTCTTGTGTAACTTGGTAGTTTTCTAACTTTCCAAAGCCCCAGTGTAACAGAAGGTAGCAAGGTTGGAACAATACATCTAGGATTTAAAGCTCTGCCTAGCCCATGATTTATACACATCTAATTAGCTCCTCCTGCACACACACACACACACACCCCCTTGAGCTCTGGGAACTGCTGGTATAATTCCTGCAATTAAAAACTTCAATGCCAGAATCCTTGTTTGCCAAAAGGAAAAACAACCACCCCCTCATCCAGCACAGTTGGGCATGTTTTTACAGGAGCGGATGACCAACCATAAGAAGCTCAGATCCAACATCTGAACTCTCCCAAAGTTCAAGCTATTTATTAGAAATCTGTAATTCACCACCCCATTGCCTCCCAAGGACCACCACGGCCCTTCTCCAGCAGAGCGACCGATGCAAATCAGGAGTTTTGGGAGCTTAACACACTGCAGTTTTATTTGGCCATATCCAGGGATCTCTGCTGGACATGGGGTAACGACACTGAACAAGTCTCACACTGTAGCCGCGTTGTGCTTTGGTTTCCCCGTCAGAGACCATGTTAACTTCTTACTGTGTCACAGACATTGGCAGCACAGACCGGTGAAGGACCGCTTGCCTGCCACGATGTGAAATCAAAACTAGTACAGAACAGTTCAATGCATGCCGACTGGCAACACTCGTAACGTTTTGGAGGGATTAATGACCCTTAGTATTTCCATACAAATGTTCCTCTGAATACATAATCTCAAGATAAAACTTCAAAAACCTCGAGGGATCAGATACACTTTTAATGTTACATTTCTTTGAAGTACTTTCCCTTTGTATTTCAACAACACTTCAAAGTTTTCCTACTTACATACAAATCAAATTAGACATCTGATGCTAAAAGAAGCAGACATTAAAAGTGTTTCACACTTTCCCAACCTTCAGGTGGGGTGGGGGGGAAGACTCAGTCTTGTAGAAAGGTATATATTAACTGTACGCTGATTTTCACTACACCAGCTGGCCAAGGAGGAGTTCTTCATGTATCAACAGGGTACAACCCCAGTCCCTCCTGCAGCTGAAGATCCTGGTCCCAATGAAGAACACAGGTTTAACCTGTAGGATGCAAATAGCCTTGCTGACATCAAGAGGGAATTTGTGATCAATGGAAGTGCCCAGTCCATGAAGGCCACAGGAGGGAGGAGGTTGTTCATGGGAAAAACAAAGGTCCACCGGCACTGTCAAAGCCCTTATGAAGTTTAATAAGGGTGAGCTGATCATCTGCAATGGTTTTCTTCAGAGGCAAGGGGGAGAACTCAACAGGACTCCCAAAACACTGTGAAAGTTGCCAGTGCAAAGCAAAGGGGGTGGCTGGCAAGATGTACCAGGTCTTTGTGCCTCAACCAAGTACCTCACTGGACCAGTTGAAAAAAGAAGGTCCTAGAAGTTGTCCTCTATTACCATGCCAAAAAAACCCAAAAAMCAAAAACCCACCCTCAAATAAACAGAAGTATACAAATCATTGTATTTTCTCATCATCACCATGAACTAGCAGTTTCCTCAGCAACCATGCGAACATCTGGGGCCAAATCCTTTGTGGTATACATGGAGGCTCAGGAGTTACTTGGAGGTAAGTCTCGCTTGTTCTCAAGCACTAAAGAAGTTTTAAAAGGTTGATTCTTGCTTCATATATAATAGATCTATAAAAATAACTATTGTAAAACTATTGCCCCTGTATTTCCCTTTGTTGGGGCTGACTATTTTTCATGTACTTACTGAGCCATCACTGGAGGGACTGTTTCCGGGGGATTATATTTAGTTCTGAAGCACTGCAGATTTTGCTTCCCTGGCTAAAGGTAGGATGTGGTCCTCCCTTAGAGGAGGATCTTACTCTTACTCTGCTGAACAGAAAGAAAGCACTGAGACAGTCTAGTCTGGGCTTGCAGAAGACCCTGGTGATGCCAAGGCCCCAACTACGATGATCCTGCTGTGTAAAAAGGGAAAAGTAAATCCCAAACTGGCAAGAATGTTTACTTTACATATACAATAGACCTATACCTTCAGCCCTGTTTAGGAAAAGAAACATTTCTTATTTCAGGATGTAAATCATCATACATCTTCATGCAGGGGTCCCATCATAGTACGGCTCCTCTCGGGGACAGCTCATCATTTATTTACCGCTATACAGTAACGGTAAGCATTTAAGCAGCTATGCGAGGTTGCCTCTTCAGTCACCGGACAGAAAGGGGGGCAGCTCTAGATCACAAGCGTGCTGAACTGTTCAGAGAGGTCCGCCGCTGCTCCCACCCTCTCCAGCAGCACTACAAAATCCCTATGGTAATTACCCTCCTTGCAGCACGAAACTCTGCTGCTTATGTAGACGGACTCATCTACTTGAAGGTTTTGCTGGTTAAGATATAACTACCATGATATTTTACTTCGTAGAGGTTCAGGTCTTACTGATAAACTCTGTTACTTTTGCAAATGAATTACTATGCGTCAATCAACATGAGTGTGCTCACTGCTGGTATACTAGTTTTGCAAGTCCTGAAATACCTTGGAAATACTGTGTTACTGAAGTAACATGGTTATTAGCGGGTTTCTAGCAAAGTCCAAAAAGGAAGACTACAAGAAAGCTCTAACTGCTTAAATGCTGCAACACAAGGACTTCTCTAGGACGAACTTTTAAGACCAGCCACTGCAACTGTGCACTCAAGTCTGCATAAGCTGCGTGCTCCTGCAATTCACTATACACTTCAACTGCTTTACCCAGGGAAACAGCCTTACTTGATCGCTGAAGATAAATACTGTGTGCAAATAAGCTACAAGTCCAACAGGAAGCCCTGCTGAAGCTTGTGGAAATCCACATAAGCACAAGGATCACTTGCATGTAATGAAGTGCAAGTTTACTGCTGTTRAAGCCTCAAAAAATATATTGCCATTATATTGTATTTCATTAACAATAAATTCCCCCAACTGGAACATACCTTACCTTAAAAAGTGACTGAAGGTAAGAAATTTAAAAGAAGGGTTTCCTTCTCATTTTCTGAGCATAACATTTATTGCAATACAATCTGAGTGGCAAATATGGATGGATAATATTAAACTTGTTGCCTTAAATACAAGTTTATTAGAAGTGCCAAAGTAGTGCTTTCTGAAATGGAACAGTAATACGCTCTACACAACTACTCCTGCTGCTATAAGACCTTACCTAGCAAACTATCTTTTGATCTCCCAACTTTTCCAACTCCATTTTTCAAGCTAAAGTAAAGAATCTTTGCCAGAAGCCCAACTCCTTGATGTAGAAAAGGAAAATACCCAGAATAGCTCTCAATTCTATGAAAACATTTAAGAAGCATTGTCCACATGGCAGATCTTGCGAAAGCTGTGGTCTCCTCATTTTTAATCAATTCTTGATTATTTTTTGGAAGACAGTCCACCTGGCCATATATTTAACAATGAATAAGGGCAATCATCACTCTAGTTTATCTAAATTCTGGTTCAACATCCAATGTTAAAATAAAAAGTTTCACAGGTACATTCAGGGGGAAAAGGGGAAGAGAAAAAAAAAAAAAAGCCAGGAACAGGTATCTCAGTGTGGTAACAACCATATCTCTGAAGTGGAGGTGTCCGAGTCATGCAGTTGGCCTTTGGGATTTGTTTTTTGCCCTTTATTAAAACTTTTGACAGTTCCAAATAGCAAGCTCTTGTTTCCTGCAAATGTCTCATGGATCATAAACGCATTCAGACCTCTCATAGTATTTTAATGAAATATCAGTTACTGCTCCTCTACTTGACTTGCAGGCAAAATCTGCCATTTTAAGGAGATAATCTTAAGCAGCTTTCCGAGAAATGTCAAGAATACTAAATTGCCGTTTCTGTGCTCTAGTTTCAATTTTTTTCCCCCTAATATTCTATTTAAATTGTCTTTAAAAAGAAAATGGAGCACTATCCAAGACAAAGTAGTGTGATGTGCTGTATTTTACAGACTGCGAGACCTGAATCAGTACTGTCAGCTAATTAAAAACCTTCAAAAAAGTAGGGGTTTAATTCCCTGTGTTACATTATTGTGTCTAAAAAAAGACTTAGGAAAATAACATGAAAAAGACAACTATTAAATGGCATCCCATTTTTCCAAACCGAGGCTCAGTTATCAATGAAACAAACGCCGATGCTCAGCCACGCTTCTGACATTTTTGGCCTGTTTCGAAGCTTCTGCAAACCTATTTTAATGTTACTTAGGCAAAAGCTGCTTATGATTTATGGAAATATCTTTGTTTAAGGAGAAGAAACCTTAACTTGCTGTTGCTATGCTGCAACACCAACTCTGTCCTCAGTGCTGGAGAGCATTCCCAGCTCTGGTCACCCTCTTCCAACTCAGCACAGCCAAGGACACATCCCATGTCACGCTGCAGGAGGTTCTCACTGCAGCAGTGGTCTCAGTGGGAAAAGATACCACCAGCATTCGGGGGGTTTCTTTGCGAAGACTGACTTTGTCCATGGTCCATTACGGCTTATAATAGGGCAGGACAAGACTGCCTAAGCTGCCTACACTGCCTAACTACTGAACCAGGAGGAAAAAGAGCCAGAGGATGTCCAGGTATCTGAAATAGGGAACCCAGCAGTAGAAGGGCAAGGTCAACACTGAAGAGGTGACCTTCCACGAAGGGAAGCGATTTAGCACGAGTGTGTACTCGGCAGGGAAGAGACAGGTCTGAGTAAGGTACCTAGGACACCCCAACAGCATGTGTCCCAAAGGCATCCTGCAGAGCACATTGGTAATGAAGCCAATCTGATCTGACCATGTGCCTGRGGGCCTCGGGAGGAGACAGTCAGCATTGACCCTACAGTGAGTGACCAGCCAGGGGACCTGTGCCCAGAGGGCAGCACCCCAGCAGTCAGGGCTGCCCTGGCAGCTTGCAGAGGGAAGGAGAGAAACCAACAGATCCTGGGATAGAGGACTTCTTCAGGCCTGAAACCAGTACTGAGAAGCCATGGCCAGATAGCTATGATACTCCTTCCAGCTAGAGGAAACATTTTCACATGGTCACAGGTGAGTTCCCATGCCACAGGCACTCCTCGAGCTATACTCAGCAGTGCTCCTGGTTGCTTGAGACCACCTGCTCCATACTCACCTCACAGCACCTCGCACTGCGGCAGCCGGGCCCAAGGCTCTCCCGGTACCACAGCAGTGTGGTCCAAGGCAGGAAACTTCCAGCTTAGGTGGGGACAGCAATTTTGAACATCTACACAGCAGTCTGCCAACACAAAGGCTATGCTGTGAAAAATACATTCTTTTCCTAATTCCGGCTGCCAAACACAAAAGAGCTAACCTGACTGAAGACAGGCATAAAGATGAAGTAGATTGGGCATTAAATCAAAAGAAACAGCTTAGCTAAACCAGTCRCCCTGAAGGGCTTAGGTTAAAAGTTGCTGACCTGAGCTGGGACTCTTGTTACTCTGGTCTTCATGGCTATTTTAACGGTTTAGGCTACCTGAGCAGAGCACATGTTCATCTACCTGTGCAAGCTTCTCACTCGTGGGAACTTCTCACCAGTAGGGAAAAAGCCAGCACTCCACRTGGAAATAGCATCCAGGAATCTCAAGCGCAGCTCCACACTGCTACTAAGGTCACACTTAGTGCGGATGGATATTCAACTTGCGACTGAGCAATCGTTATCTCGTAAATAATCAACGCTATACCCGTCTGCAGATCTCAAGCAATTCATCTTCAAATCATTTAGAACCAGGCACAGTATGGGGGAGTGTTTTCAAGTGTTATTTCCCACTAACACTAGAAAATAATACAGTGCTCTTCTGAAGTAAGAAAATATCAAGTAACAAAATTAAAAAAAAAAAAAAAAAGAGAGAGAGAGAAACACACCCAGTATGCATGCATGCCAAAACACATATGGCACCACAAGGACRTCTCCAGTATCTCTGCAACAGCAGCCTGTTCCTTGGAGGTTTCTTGTCCAAGAACTGTGACCCAGCCTACCGCTCCTTTGCTTGCAAGATCTGAYAAGATCCCAAGAAGCTGATGTGGCTGCAGGCCAGCAACCTTGTGCTGTGCCGTGCTCCAAAGAGCCGTACGCAAATGCCTAATGAGAGTAACATGACTACACACGTTTCCTCTCCTACTGTAACGCCAGCAAGGCTCCAAACTTGTTCTAGATAATACAGGAGATAGCAACTCGGCCGTATCTCAGTGCTCCATGGTGTGGATCATGGCATTCACTACAGCTGTCATAATACACTGTAAATTATAAACAACACACACTCTTAATAATGCAAACCTCAGAACTGTCTACATATTTTGCGGTAGCAGAAATTAACAGACGTTGACAACTAATCAGATAGTAGAAGCATTAAAGGAGACAGACGTAGTCCATTACTACTATTTGTTGTGTACATAACATGGTTTCTTGCCAACCTAACTGACTACACTGATAGGCTTCTCTTCCCCATTCTCCCAACAGGCAGTTATTTCAGTTGCTCGAAGCAACCTACCTTTAGTGACAGGGGATTATAAACTATCCAYAGCATATGATACCATGTTCATGCTGGGCTGTGCACAGCTGGCAGAAGTCTTGTGAACAGGAGCACAGCTGCAAAGAAGGTCCCTAAATGAAATGACAAGATAGGCTATAACGGAGCATGCAAGTGAGGGCAAGGCTAGATACTCACAGGATGCAAAGGTGTTAACTTCTGAAAGTGTCCAAAACTGCAAGGGAAGCAATAAGCAGTAGCAAACTGTTGTACTGAGAAGGATCAGAAGCAGAGGGCAGGGAGGAAAGGCAAGGCAGCAATAATGGAAATCTGTGCCAAGGTCTTGGATGGAAAAGCACCAAATCCACAAAGAGGCTCCTGCGAGCACTTGGAAACTGGCAACTGCAGACTGCCTTTGCTCCATTGCCAGACTATTGTGGGGCTGAAACACTGATAGAGAACAAGGCTCTCCCCCAGCCAGCCAGAGATGTGGCAGACAGTGGCATCCCCCACCTGGGGGATTTTCATCCCGTGCTGGGAGCTGGGAGCAATACAAAGGGCACCACAGCAGCCATCAGCTCAGTTTTGGTTCTCCCAGCAACGCTGAGGCACCTGATGAGATGTACGACCCTATTTTCTGTCTGCACAGGGCCAGGGGATTGCTGTTCACTGCCCAGAGAGCTGGCCCCGGCAGAACCATCACAGCTGCTTTATGACTGCCATCGCCTGGTGGACCTCCGGCAGCACGACACCCAGGGCACATCAAGTCTCGACTGCTCGGCATCAAGTCTCGACCGCTTGGCATCAAGCCAAGCAGGCAAACCAGCCAAAACGCCCCTGGCACCGAGCCTTGTGAGCGCAGCCAGGAGCAGTTGCCCAGTCCCACAGCAGAGTTGAACTTTCAAAATATTTTGAACAGCTCCTTATCAGCAAAGCGGCTTTACATCAGCTCAGCATTTCACAGTGTTTATAATCTGGTCCCCTTAAATTGGATTGACAACCTAGCTGAACCACAACCTGAAATAGAGACAGTCTCTCTGTCGGCACAGGATCTTTTCAGCGGGACCCACCCAGCCTGAGATCAGCAAGTTGCGTAACCCCGCATTTGACGACAAGCATGTCCTAATGCCACTGAAGTCAATGGTACTGGGAACATGTTTAACACTAGCTGCCTGTTTGACTAAGTGACCAAAACAGGACCTCAAAACACAGATCCTGCCACCTTTGTGCAACCTGTGGGTGCTTTCAGTAGTATCAGCCCTCTGTTATAAGGTCCACAGTAAAATGCCAGCTCTCCTCACCTTGACTGACTGAAGTCCATCAGCCACCAGACACGACCTCTGACACAAACCGAACACAAGCGAGTCCCCACAAGCATCCTGATCGTTGTGGCTACAATCTTCCTTCCTTCTCCACTTAGAGGCACCACCAGAGCACAGCTATGGTGGCGGGGGGGGGGTGGTGGTGTTTGGGCCCAAGGGAAATGCTGAAGTTACAAAACTCAAATCAACTCTGCAACAAAGACACGTTCTCTTCCAATACTGATCTTGCCCCAGATCACTCTGGTTCAGTGTGACACCACCATCAGACAGAAAAGCAGCTTCTTTACCAAGATATTTCTAGGTAAAATTTACTTAAGGTTACATAGGACCACTGTGACCCATAAGCTTGACTCCATACAGAAAACAAAACAAAAAATACTCAGTGAATCAGGGCAAACAAGGGCTGCTCTATCGTATGAGAGAGCTCACAGGGTGGGAGAGCAGGCTGTGCCTGCAGAAGGGAATGAGCYGGGGAAAGCCTCCACCGAAGCAACTGGGAGTCTGGGAGGAAGCTCACCCACCTGCCTGGCACACAGACAGTGGCTCAGCTAAAAGTTAACAGCCTTTGCCACACATGGTGAGGAGCAAAACACTGGCCACTCACTCATCAACCTGCAGGGACAGCCTGCAATATTAGTTTTGTTAGTTTATCAGGTACTGATTATTATTAGCTATTGATGCTTATATGATTATTAGTTTCATTGTCATTATTTAAAATAAAGAGCTGCTAAGGGCATGAGAAAAGAAATCTCCTCCAGGCATAGGACTGTTGGCTCGGTTAAGCGAGAAAGGTGTTTCAGACGCCCGAGCTCTTGGATGATGCCCACCTGCCACAGCAAGGATGATTCTCCTCCCAAAATGCGCATCTTGTCCCTGTCAGTGCCRCTCACTGTAGGTCTCTGAGGAACAACTTCATCTCCCTCAAACCAGGGGTTTGGTGGTGGGGGAGAAGCCTAAGTCCCTACTGCTTTATGCACCTTGAATCAGTGTGCACTGATCTGCTCAGGGGGGAAGAAAAAGAAGAAAGGATGTTTCCCAACCTACCCCCTCGTTACACACCTCAGTACAGGTATACCAGAGGAGAATCAGGCCCTCAGAAAAAAAACAAAGATAAGAGAAAATATGGCAATCGTTGTGCTATCCTAATGAAACAGACTGAATTCTCTGGCCCTACCATTACATTAAACACCAGATGATTCAACTGAGTTTGATCTCCCCTCATGAGGCAAGGTTATTTCCTCTCCTACCTTCTTACAGTAACTCAGATTTGTCTATGTCCTATTTTTGGTATCTAAATTAAGAATATTGCTCATAACCAGATTATATGGCATTTATTCTGAAGAGTAAGAGATACTGATACAGCTAAAAATTCAATATAAACACCCTGTGGATGTAAGCCATGACATTTATATACCAGATTAATAAGCACTAAGAGGAATTTCTGATGTAGGGCACATGACCCTCCCTTCATTTCAAAGGCAATTATTTTAATACCATGATTTCAAAGTGTGACATGTCCTTGAAAATACTTGCAGACAGACAGCTTTATCAAAAAAGCTTCCAAATCCTGAAAGGACAATTTCAGGTGCATCTCCAGTTTTGAGATAAGAGAACATCTGGGAGTGAGTGTATGGGCTGGCCAGCAGATAAGCAGGCTGAGAAAAACATCAATTTTATGCAGTATAGATCTGAGCCTCCCTTAGACAAACGGAAAGGCTTGGGGAGATTCGACACAGAGCTTCTGCTTCAGCCCATCTCTAGTTGTAACCAGCGCCACTYGTGCTGCCATCGCTACCAGCGGAGCACCACTCCGTCCCCAGTCCCCACTCCCAGCAGGTTTCTGGAGCGGTCTCGCTGCTCAGAGCAGCCCTTGCCTTTCACACCTTGTCACCTACTCCTTGATGTTTTCCAGATACCTCAACCTGGAAGCTACTGCCTTGTTAAATTCAAAGGGCCAGCTTATAGGTTTAATCACAAAAGAGAACACAGCCAGGCTCCCAAGTTATCACTTATCAAACCTGGTCAGCATCAACTCAGCCTTTCAAAAACAGAAGAAACGGAGAACCGGCCAATTTGTTGTAAGGAGAGCTGAAAAGACGACAACAGCTGGTTTTCCATTCAAGACCTTAAAAGTTCCGAGCGCTTTCTGACAGCAGTTTGATGCTCCAGGCAAAAAAAAGCCCCATCCAAGCCCCTCTGGGCAAGAGCTGTCCGCACACCTGGGCCATTGCCTCCCAGCCCAGGGATGGCCCAGCCGGTCCCCAGGGAAGGCGCATGCCCACTGGCATCCCGCGCACCCCACGGCACAACACGGCTTCCTCCTGAAGCAGTAGCTGAGATGGCTTCTCTTAAATGTCGACTCATACTGCTTAATTTTGCAATCAAAGATCATCACCTGTCACAGTAATCGTAGTCGTTTCCCAAACCCACCCCGAATCCCAGAGTCACATTACTATAGACATACTATGCCAAGTAAAACTGTAAGAAAGGGGGCAATAAGAAGTCCAGCTATCATGCAAGGCTTGCATGTGAGGGTGTGGGGATATGGGCTGTTGGGCAGGTAGGTTTAACATGGAAGTTGCAAATTTAAGATCTTAAAAGTGAAAAAATACCCTGTGTTCCCTTATGTTATTTCAGAATGGAAATTCTCAGTTATACCAATAAAACCGGGGAGGGTAGTAATCAAGTTCACCACAGGGAACCACACTGGCTCAGGTACCCATCCCAGTACCTGCCCTCTGTTTCCCTCTGGCCGTGATCACCTTCTGGCTGCCATCTCCCACTTCTTTCCTTCCATTCAAGCTGATGTCCCCTCTACCCTTTTCCCTCTCCTGATACTTTCCTACTCCCTTGAGTGCCCATGATGTTTGTGATTTGCAATCAACCCGTAATACATGACAGCTTCTCCCTTCTCTTTGCTGCTTGCAAACAGTTAGGAGGAAGCATACAAAAAAAACCCCAAAAAACAAACAAACAAAACCAAAACATCCCGAACAACCCTGCCCTCGGTTCTCGTGCTTGGCACAAGCGCAGCCACAAACAGGCGACGGCAGGAAAAGTCCTCTTCGGCCCCACAACTACTGTGTTGGACCTTGGGGCGATGGTGCTCCAAGGAGCAGTCACCATGCAGGGCCAGGCACAGCATCCAACTCTCAAGGCTCTGCCGAGCAGAAGGACGTGCAATTCTTCTCTCTGAGAAGCTGAGAAGTTACCCGAGTTTTGGTGAATTTGCATTGGAGGAAAAAGGAGAAGGAAGAAGTATCCAGATAGTCAGGTAGCTCCCTCCCTCTCTTAATTTCAAATACTCAAGTAACACAGAGAGATACTAAAGTATCTCAAAAAGATTCCTTGGTAAGGGTATCAGCATGATCTGAGCAACTCACCCTGAACACATTCTTGGAAGCACTCACCATTTTTCGATGCAATACCTCAAAAAATTACAAAACACAAAATTAAAAAAACCAAACACAACAAAACAGCCCAAGGCAAACATGCAGCTGCCCACACGCTGAGCTGCTGTTTCTTCCAAGCAGCTGAAATCAAGGTCTAGTGAGAGAAGTTGTCAGATGGCAAAGGAGAGACACAAAGACTCCACCACAAGCGCTCGCACCCTGCAAGTAAAGCGTGAAAGCCTGCATACCAGCTGCTCTGCACTTACTGCTGTAAAGTCCAAGTCCCAACCTAGCCCTGATGGCTCCCCAGGCCCAGCAAGGGAAAAACATCCAGATTCATGAAAAGCCACATTCAGCTCCTCAAAAAGTCAGCTGACAAGTAATCAGCAATTTGGGTATCATGAGAAACATTGGATGAAACCAGAGTCCTGTGAGCATGCCATGGCTCAGGACAGCTCTGCTCAACGCTGGAAGGGAGCATGTACAAATGAGGTTATCAGCTACATAAGAGATTCAAAGGAAAAGAAAGAAAATACTAGCTATGATACCTTGGTGCTGCTGTCCATCACTGAAGGTCTCATCTAAGGCATCAGGATATCTGTCCCATTCAGCAGAAACAGAAAACTAAATATAATCTTGGAGTTAAATCTTGAGCCCCTAAAAAAGGCTCAGCAAATTTTTGTATCCCCAGATAGAGTGCATGGCTGAAGACAGCTGCTTTCTCCACCGCCTTCACTAGCAGGGCATGCCCAGAATAAAGTTGCATTAAGTCATGCAGGACTTTCGCCAGAAAGTTTATCAAACAAGGCATCTGAAGCCAGCCAGAAGGTGGCCAGGGAACCTCTGAGAACCTGCAGAGAAGCAGCCACGGGATTTTCCAAAGAAAGATGAAGAAATTCTTCACGTGATTTCCGTGCTCCTCTGCACCAAGCCACTTTTCACCAAGCAGATTATCTGTCCTCCCCCAAGAGGACTAAACTGTTCTAATGCTGCCCAGTGCTCCAAAGCACCTTTGTAAAAAGACAAAATTCCTGAAAAAAGAAGTTTTAACTAACTTTGAACAAGCAGTCAACAATATTGTTACCATGACTTCCTGTGTAACAGAGTTTGTAATTCCACAGTTCACTACTTACGGCACTCACCTTTTCTATATGGCATGCAATACATTTGGGCGTCTTGTCAGTTAAGCAGCTGTAAATCCACAGCAAGCCCTGTAACCTAATGCAGTTGTATAAAATTATTTCTGCAAATGAAGTAATCCCAGACACCACTCTGAGCTAACAACTTCCACTAGAGCCCACTAGGAAGCAAAAAAAAAAAAAATCCTAGCGTGGCATGTGGGTGGGTGAGACAAGGAGGTTTAGTTTCTATATATGCCGCGTGTTAACACAGTCCCCGTTTAGGATGCCTCACTTTTCCCATCTCAGTCGGAAAACAGGAGTGGGGGGACACCACTTCCAAATACCACAGAAAAGGTTTCCACTGCTGCTGGTTCAAGGGGGAAGAGGAGGGAAGGAGCAGAGATATCCCCCAGCCGGTGGGGGGTGAGCGACACCCTCCCCAACAACCCTCACTCAATTCACACGCTGCTTCGCCTTTATAAACTCCAGACAATTCCTCACATACCTCCAACCACACACTGAGAAGTGACAACCACATCAGTAAGTCAGACAACATATTTAAAAACAAACACCAAAAAACCACCACCAACAAATGCGCTTAACTAAACAGTTAACAAGGTTAGGCAAGATCACTGAAGATAAACAGCTCTCCCTTTCTTTTTGTTATCAATGGGAATCAAACTTTCCTTTTTTTTCCTCCTCTTCAGTTTAAACAAGAAAGAGGTGTGGTGCTGTTCTAGTACAAGTCAGGGAGCYGGGACCTCAAGTTGATTTTGTTTCTCCCCTCATGGCCTAAGGTCACTTGACTTCTTATTCATTTTCCCCATCTGTAAAATGGGGCAAATAATTAGAAACTACTACACAATGTTATAGATATTATTCCATTCATAGCCGCATAGTTCTTTGAAGACACCAACAAAGTGCCAAGGATTATTACTAGATGATGAAACGATGTATTTTCTCCCCCAAGCTGTATAGGGGAAGAAAAAAGCCATGCAAACAGCCAACTGCATTCCTAATGAGATGCAATACCCAGAAAGTGGGACATCTTAAAACAGACTGGACAATCTTCTTCCAGCTTACAAAGATTATTCCCAATATACAAACCTCACAGGGTTATAAATGCAAGAAAAGAAACATCATTTGCCCAGGTTTCTGCAGACAAAAATAAGCTTGCCTAAATAAACAGGGAAAATGTACATTCTCAGTCTTGAAGAGAGCAAGAAGAATTTCTCAAAGTAGTAAGGGAAGAAATGAAATTACACTTGAAGGCTTTGTGGAGGATTAATTTATGTTTTCTGAATATAAAGTGACTGTCAGGACTGGGAAAGTCAATTAAATAAAAAGGACCGGATGGGAGGGAGGCAGGGAAACGCAGTGTGCAACAGAGAGGTCACGCTAGATAAGCAGGGCAGTATGCTAACTATTTACAGATAAATACAACTCCCTCTCTCTGCAGAGATTTATGTATATCAGAGAGCCACCATCAGTACTGTGGGTGAGCATAACGTTAAATTACATTAACATTACCCAAACCACATCACATAAAACGTCAAGAGCAAAAGCGTAATAACATACTGCTTTCTGCAAGCAGCAATATTGTCTCTCAGAAGAAATGGAGGAAAAAACAACCAGAAAAATCCTCCCTCCTTCCATCCCCACCAACGCCTGCCAGRGTGGCACTCTCCTTCCCCATCGTCTCCAGTCCAAGGATCATAGCTCAGCTGATGGGCTTACATGGGGCAGGAGGCGTCATTCACACAAGAGAAATGTTAACTCAAAAATAAATAAATTGATCTGTGGTTTTAACTCTTACTGAACCCAGCAGCGAGTCGGGTCAAAACTGGCCTTTCATCAGTATCCCCATGTCATCTAATGCCCTAATACTGCTCCGACAACATACTGGGTTATGGCAGCAGGCGGTCTGGGCAAGGCGAAGGCACCACATTTCCTACAAATGAGGAATTTTACCTTGCACTGGACCCTTTGCTGTGCAGCAGTCTCGGGTAACACATCAACATGAAGGCAATACCCCCACCCTACGCACCCTGAAGCTGCGGCAGTGAGAGCTGTGCCGTGCCCCATGCCTGCTCCGCTCCTGTGCCCTGGCCCCGATGGGCCTCTGCCCCACGCCTGCCCCGGCACGCACACCACAACCCCTCTGCTCCAGCAGCCAGGCAGGAACGGGCCTGAGGACCCCCCGTGCCCCAACCACAGGCAGTGTTACGCCTCCCATAAACATACAGAGCAGCCACAGGCTCYGGGGAAACGATTTAAATTATTACTATTTTGAGCACATTTCAGTTTAGCACAACTATTAAAAGCCCAAGAGAAGCTGTGTGTGGGCTAGACCCTGCAGGACAAGTCATCAAGTGCTAATAAATGCAATAATGAGACGTACACAGAAGTAGCCTTGTACTTCTTTCCCTCCCATATTCAATGTGACATGGGGGGGGGGGGAGGGGAACACCAACAAATACTMATTTTTGCCTTTTGCACACAGGCATTATAACAGGGTGGACTGGACATGTGCTATTTCAGTGCTGCATGTGCACGCTCCATCTCAGCTTTGGACACCCAGACCATCTGCCGCCACTGAATGCAGACTTCAACTCAAAGCAGTCCCAAGAACTGGTGGAGTGAAGTGAAAAGGTACCTGAAAACCTGCGTGGATTTTGCTAGGAAAGAGCAGCAACTGCAGAAAGTATGATTGATATGGCTACACGGACATAGCCAGGTTTCTATATCTTCATGGAACCACACTAAAAGTGGCTCTCTTTGCTAAGGCTTATTTTAAAAGCCTTATTTAGCTTTTCTGGATTATTTATACACACTGCCTTACTGCRGGCCACGGTTGGACTGTCAGCACCATGTTTAACACGGTGCTTGCCAGGGAGGGAACAACAGGATGGGAATCTGTGCTTCTATGGTTAAATAGAAGCAGCAGGCAGAAGCACTGAAACCCCATTCGAAACACATCGGCGTATTCTGTGTGGCAAGATCGGAGCTCAGACATCTGGGCTGAACTTGGGGCAACACAAGGAGAAAGCCCATGTTCCTCCCCCTGGCTGGGAGAAGCAGACAGCAGCCTGAAACACAGCCCACTGCTCATGTCAACGCTGAGTCAGGCATGGGGATTTCTTGCCATCTTCTTAGGAGAGGCTCTTATTTGTCTGTTTAATAGTGAAAGCAAGCAGCAGCCGGAGAAATCAGCTCCAGCTTTCCGGACCAATTGCTGAGGGCAATGGGTCTGACTTGAACAGCATGCCTCCAAATACCAGAAACACGCCAGTACCAGAGCTATGGGAATGGAGAGAGGACTGAGCACCTGCTACTACAGCCTAGGATGGACATGGACACACACCCCTTCCCAGGAGCAACAGCACAAGTGACCGGGAAAACAAAGCAGATTTACATCCCAAAACAACTGCTGCTCCTGCGGAGGGGAAACCAGCACAGCATCTGGAGAGCAAAGAGGTAGAGACTTCCAGCAAAGGCAAGACATTTGCATGGCGATGCCAGCAGATTGAAAGTCTCCAAACACATATCCAGCAGAACATGGCTGCCAGCCAACATCGAACTTCTAACAATGTTTTTAAAGCCACGACCGACTCAAATCCAGCTGAAGTGCAGGGCCAGCTGGAGTGTAATCCCAGCAACTCTGATAAGCAGCAATAAAACTGAAGAAATGTGACCAGGATGGGAGACAATAGGTGATAACCGCTCCTGGAGCCAGCAGACCTCTGATTAAAAACCCAGGGAATAAAAGCATTTGGCACTGGAGTTTAGGGTTCCTGACAAACAGGGAAAACACCCACTTCTTTCCAGGTTCCAGTGCGAGACCCTGAGCAGCCTGTGAATCCCAGAGAGAGCTCACACACCGTGATTTACTGTGGGAAGGGTTGGAGATCCAAGAAGAGGTGCTCCAAAGGCTATGGGGAGGGAAAGGGAGGAAGAGAAGGGAAATAACATTGCAAATGAGACACCAGTCCTCACGTACTGCAGGCCTGCAGTGCGGCTAGGGATGCAAGACAGCACTAGGGAGCAGCAATGACCAAAGCCAGGAGAGCCTCGAGCCCTTGGTGGCGGCACATCATCAGTCCCAGGCAGCAGAGGAGGTGCTTGCTGTCCTCTCCAAAGCCCAACGTCTCTGCTAGCAAACTTGTGCATACAAGGTGGGCACCCTCTTGGGCTTTTAAACGTTGTAAGGAACAGCAGCCATCTCAGYTGGCCCCGGGGCAGCACAGGGAACATCAGGGTGTATGGGCAGCAGCTGCATGTGGTGTGCGGGGGAACAGAAGGAGGATCCAGCCCATCYGCCACAGAAAGCATAGACAAAAAGGCAAGAAGTCCCAGCTGGAGAGGGGAGACAGCCTTATGAAGCACAAAGACAGCAGTCAAGAAGAAGCCCAGTACAGCTGTGGGAGAGAAGCTGACAGCTGACATACGTAGACTTTCAGGGGCCCTGGACAGGTGAACAAATAAGCTGCCAGAGCCTTATGTCGATGCATCACAGGAAGGGAGGTATGCTTGCTTCTCCGGCAGGCTAACACACACCACCTCAGAGGGGACGGTACAAGCAAATACCACGCTCCTCATTCAGTGATAAGACAAGGATGAGGGGTTCAGAGACGAGAGCAGTTGGAGGGCAGCAAGTCTAGACAAAGGATGCAGCATACTAGCAGACGTGGGTCTTGGCAAGCATTTGTACAGAGTATGAAACAGAGCAAACACATGAGTCAGAAGGAGAGACCCATCAAGCAGCTGGGACCTCAGCAGTGGTGTTACCGGGCGAGCACATCCCAGCCGCAGGATGCATGGCTGAAGTGCAGATGCAGCAACTCGACCCAGCTCTCCACATGAAGAGCCAGCTGGAATTTAGGATGCTAAATCATGCTAGATCATACTGTAATATCCAAAACAAAGTAGATGAGGGACAACCGTTCCCAAGACTAGACTGCCAGCTCTGGCATGCACTAGGCTACTCGGATCAAATCAGTCTAGACCGAATGCAAAATGCTGCTCCTTGAAGTCAACTAAACTGGGCCATTTCCAGGGGGTAATGCAACAGATAGTCTATTTTGTTGAATGCGTTTTCACATAAACTTGCCCCAGTAATCTGAAAGCTCTTTGCAGTTTCTCTGCACGTTGCCATAGACCTGCCAAGTCAGATTAACTGCACAYGCACAGCGCAGCTGCATCATGCAGGCATGGCAAGTCCAGTGGGCCTCGTACTGGAGCATTGGCACTGCTTGAGCCCATCATACGCCACAGAACAGCTCCAGTGGTCATTTCAGTTTTATTTCTTGGATAATCAAAATAGACTTCATTACTCTGCCACAGTCCATATGTTAACTCCAAAGCCACTGTCTTTAAAATGTGGAAAGCCTCCCTGAATCTAAACAGTGGTTCAGACTGTGTTAAGTGATGGCTATCCTTTAAAAGATACCAAATAAATGGATGTCTATACAAGCAGAAGCAGCATGACATTCTTCTACAACTCCTGCTGGAAGCCGTATACAGCGTAATTTTAATGACATTTGAAATAAAAGCCTAAAGGAGCTGTTGTGTAAGGTATCGAGCAAAAAACAGCAGACGTAGATAGTAGACATCAGCAATGCGGTGGGTTAGATTACTCACCCAGAGGAGCAGAGTTAATGCTGATCTCCACTGTCACTCTTGAGCAAGTACCACTGATCCATATAAACTTCTGACACTGAAAAGAGAGAGATAAAGAACTTAATTAATCACTACAAAGTCTGAGGCGACTTAACAGTGATACCTTATAAAAGTTTATCATCAAGTGACACAGGATACAGGAAGCACAGTGGATGACGTACATAACAGCATTAAAAAAAAGCCAATACCAAAGGATGACAACTGATGTACAAAGGGGAAATGAGCTTGTTTATTCCAAATAATTCCCAACTTTATCTCTCAGTATTTCTACATTACACAGTTGGCCTCTGCCTGCCCTCCACCTGCCCAGCTGATCACACATGTATAACACAAAATGAAGGTGAATGATGCCTTGCAAGGCTTCCTTCTCACTACTGCGACCTCCAAAAATCCCAACCAAGCACCCCACGGCATTGAACGGCTAGAGATCAGAGCATGAAGTGAAGCCAGTGGAAGTCAGAGCAGCCCACAGCACTGAACCAACCCTACGGCTYGTTCCCAACAGCTATTCCTGAGTCTCTTTACTATGACTATTTTGGGAAATCAAAGCTATTCTCTGTTACTGTGGTTTGACAGAAAGTTTTAGTCATGGATACTCCCATCTACAGATTGTGGTCAAAATAAGAGCTATTTGGTGTGGGAAGCTTGACAAAATTGTTCCGGGAGAAGGTTCTGGGTAAACTTTGAATTTGAAATGCAAAAGGGAAGTTTGGGGAATAAAACTCCAGACCAATAACAAAAAAACTTCCAAACCTAGGCAATTACATGAGCTCCCATTAGAAGAGACTTAAGAATCAGTAACTCATATATGAGTGCTCACTGAAATATGGCTGGTAGAAAGACTGAAACAACCAGGAACACTCCAGTGTACCCCCACCTGGGACACTGCACCGGCACACTGAGATGCCACTATCCAAACAAAAATCACGCCAAGAGCAAGAACATATCTTGGCAAATTGACAGAAGTTTAGGACAAGCAAGCGATGTGATCAGAAAGCAAGGAATCAGCTCAAAAAAAATGCAGGGCTAAAGAGACAGAGACTAACTAGTTGTTGACTTGGGGCAACAAAGACCAACTGCAAATATCCAGAAGGTGTAAACTAGAACAGAGGGAATTCAGCCCGTGCATGACTAGGAGATAGCACAAAAGAAAAAAAAAAAAAAAAGAGCATTTTCAGGTCTAGATACTAAAAAGCTGTAATAGATGGTCTCAGGGCACACAAATGATTGGGTGCTCATTGCTTCTCAGAGCAGTTTTTTAGACTAGATTTAACAAAAACACCAGGGAAAAAAAAATTACACTGAACACAAATGACAGGGACATAGGAGTCTGTGCAAGCAGACTCCGTCACAGGACTGGGGCTTCAGGCTATTGCAACAGAATAATTATGTACTGAGCCCTGTGCAACACAGGAAAAACACATCTGTCAGATGGAAAAAGAGACAAAATGTGGTAGGCGGAGAAAAAAAATATTTGAGGTTTCTATAAAGGGTACTGCAGAATGTCATGTATGAAACTACAAAGCCAGGGAAAAAAAGTTAGTTAACAGTGTTATTTTAAGTCTGCTTAAAGTAATACTAAGGGCTGAAATGGAAAACCTACAATTAGACGGAGCTTCTCCCCTTCATTCCAAATACTCGACTCCAGCTGAGCCAGGCGAGGCTCACAAATTAACAGGATCTTTGGGATTCCCGCTGTCCGGGCTGCCAGGACCCACAGGCAGCAGTCGGGCAGAGGGGAAGGAGATGTGGAGCGCAGCAGCTGTGGGATTTTGACACTGCGCCCCACCGCGTGGGGCTGGCCGGCCAGCCAGCCGCCTGCTGTCGCAGCTGGTCTGCCCCTCTTGACACCCGCTTCAGAGGCGGTCAACAGCCTTGCCCCAATTTCCTCATCGTCTTCTCCACCGCAGAAAGCATTTCCAGCGCAGGAAAGTCCCGGCAGCTTTTCAGTACAAAGCTCCCTCCCGGCCCTGCCAGGTCTGTCTCCCTCCTTTGATGCTGTCTTTAAGGACGGGAGAGTCACACTCCCCCCGAGTGCAGATCTCCGATCGGTTTGCTCTTCCCGGTGTGGGGCGCCGGCAGCACCACAGCTATTCCCGAGCCTCTCTACCATGACTATTTTGGTAAATCAAAGATGTTCTTTGTTAGTGTGGTTTGACAGAAAGTTTAGTCATTTCCTTCTCAGCGGAGTCAGAGTTACACATACACAGCCCACACCTCGGGCAAGCTGTACAGCCACTCGCCATCTAATGAGGAAGGGAACACTTGCATGCATTTCTCAAAAGTGAACTAACTGCCTTAGACCCTACCTGGTGAGCTGTCACCACAAGGATTCAGTTTGTTTCAAAGGCTGCTAGGGAAGTGGTCTACATTTCCCCCCCTCCCCCGCTTCCTTCCTTCCTCAAACTCAATTTAATTTTTACTAATGAACTTCCCCAGAAATCTCAGACTCCCTCTAATCCTACAGCTAAGGAAACCTCTCTTGCACACCCTCACCTCTGAAGACTGTTTTCAAAAGCAATTCCATAGGGCCGGCTGTGACGTTCACCCCCGTATTTCTCCTGGCTGAACGGGGCACAGGACATAGAGCTCCAAGGGCCTTTACCCTGTGACCTGCATTAGGATGCCAGGGAGGCTGGCAGCCCCCGAGAGAAGCCTGGAGCTCAGGAATGCTGGGTGAAAACTGTGACTTTCTGGACTTCTGGGAAAGGGTGGAGTTCTTCTGGTTTAGCTGGAAGGGTAAATTATTATCCAAGAACGGCAACCGAGGGAATAGCTGCATGATATACCGAAGGAACAGCTGCACATGTGATTTATCATCACACATGATAAATGTGCCACAAAGGCCCGATCAGAGGGCACACAGGCAGCCAGGCATCCGGGGGATGGGAGTTCTCCAGCCTCGACAGCAAGAGCGAAGCTCTCCACAGACACCAAGTTCAATGCAAGCACAGTTTCAGTATCGAAAAAACAACCTCCCAGAAAACCACGCTCATAATCAAGAGCCAATTTTTAGGAATGATCATTTAAGAAGTGCGGGACTAGGCAAACCAGGTRAGATAAAAGTTAATTGTGATTTTGCTTTCATACAGAGAACAATGCAAATATAGATGCCCTGRAGGAACCTTTCCCGTATCCCCAGGAAAAAACAGCACTGCAAGACAAACATAAAACAAGAGAGAGGTGCAAGAGGTGAATTTTTTTTTGTCCTTTCCAGACCATAATCTCTTAACCAGGAAAAAAAACCACAAATCCTAATCCTACAATCTTGCATGTTCAGCAATAATATCTTACCTTGCCAGTCAAGGGTTTTCTACAATAGCCACCCATTTCTTTTTCAAATTAAAGGAGCACGATTGCATGCAATTACACGCTGTATGAATTTAAACAGGACACAACCCTACGCCTAAAGATCTGAAAAATTCACGTTGCACTGCATTTAGGGGCATGGCTTACCAGGAAAGCAGCAGCACCATTTCTTTGCTTTGTGTCTACTAGAAGCTTTGTTTCAGGAACAATTTTGGAAGAATGCAAGAGTACTGCAAGCAAATAATCTGGTTTATGTCTGTTCTTTACTAGATAAAAAAAAGATCTGCTTTGCCTAATCATTTCTGATCAAGAAAAGAAGGGCTTTGCATTACAAGATCTGAGAGACCCTCCTCTCTACTAAAAGCAAAAATGACTCTAACACAGGACCCAAGTAGTCACAGCCCAATTCAAATTACTCCTCCTTCCCACACACTTGCTTCATGTCTATGTGTTTTAATTAAAAAGCTACTATGACATTCTTCCTATATTTTTAAAAGAAAATGGGGCGATACATTCCACAGGCAACAGGACTCCAAGTTTGTATTTAAGTATCTCCCACCACCCCCTCCAACCCCAAAGCACTCCACGAGCTAAGCCTCCTACAYACGTACACATGCCTGAATCAAATGTGAGGGCCAGCCCTGCTCAAGATTACCAGGTTCTGTAATTGGACCATTTACACTTTGAGGACATGGTCAGACTGGCGGGCAAGTCATTCGGCCAATGGACTTGTGATTTTCAGCACCAAGAAATCACACAGAAGGAGGGCAGAAGGGCTGCGGCTGCCGAGGACAGCATCAGCCAGACGGCAAAGCTCAGCCTGCCGCAGGGGACTACTAAAGAAGGTGGCTGTAGTTTCCCAGACAGGAAGTGTTTCTTGAAATCCATGGTGAAGGTTCAGACAAGCCGCTCTGCCCTGCGACCGGAGCTGACGCTGCCTGTAACACCGACAGCTCGAAGCAGGCACGGTTGCCTCTCCAGGAAACATCTGACAACCGCCGGTGCCTCCCTGGCAGTCAGCGGCTCCACGCCCATCCTGACCCCTCATCCCTTCAGAGCGGGGACGCGAAAGCCTCTGCTTTCTCAAGGTAGCATCGCTTGGATCTCTTCTGACAGCCACCCCTTTCCGCAGCTTGGCTGCCAGGAGAAGAGGTGGCAAGAGGTCTCCTCTGCCTACCCCTTGTCTGCCACACGCGCTCCTCGGGGCAACAAAACACAAGTGAGTGCTCAGCTTCTTCCAGTCACCCTCCACCCGCAGCCAAGACGCCTCTTCCCAAAAGCCCAGCCGCACTTGCAGGAGCTCGGCCAAGCCGTGGCTTCACACAAGCGTAGACAGAGGCTCCCACGCAGACACAGCTCCTTCTTGTCGAGGCATGCACAGGCATCTCTGCAATCTCATTATTCAGATCTATATATATTAGAAGTTACTTTTGCAGAACTTGGCCATACACTTTCACCCTTTCCAATGGTAATACCTAGCTCACGCTGGGCAGTACAAAGCATCATCTTTTTTTAAAATTTTTTTTAAAGCTTACATTGAGAAGATTCTTGCTTGAGAAGCATATTTGATGCTTGTGTACTCTGCCTTTAGCCTGTGTTAATAGACCATTTTTCCTTTTAATTTTTTTTTCCTCTTTAAAGAATGAATCAATAGCTACTAGATATAACTCAACTCAAAAATTTATGAAGGAAAATTAATAACATGTATATTTCCAAGGAAGTCACCATGCAGGTTGATCGTGTCCAGTTATCTTGCCTTGGAAAGGTGGGCAGAGGATTTAAAGCCAAGAAGCAAAGCAATGAAGAAACACTAATAGTTTGAATGATTTGGGGACCTAATGATTTTCCATGGAAAAAGTCATTGATGCATGTCTTTTATTTTGGTACACTAATGGCACAATTTTTTGTAAGAGGCCTTTGGTCAAATAATTTCCCCACATTTGTATACATCATCTATCCACACCAAGTATCACCCACTAACATCCAATCTCTCTCACATTTAAATCACCCCGTCCCCAGATACATGGTCTGCAGCAGCTGAAAAAAATGTAACAGATCTCTTATTTACGATGGGACAGGCTAGCTGCACTTAGACAAACACATAAAACACAGATGCTTTAGCCCTTATCTTTATTTTTTATTTCTAGAAGGCTGTACATCTTTTGACACAGACAAAAACCACACAGCATTCACATTAACAAACCAATCTGGTTTTGGATATTACTATACCCACAGCTGAAACCCGAAACAGTACTTGTTCATCCTGCGAGTACCAGCCTAGAGCTTAAAAACCAAGTTTCGATCCAAAACCGAGGGGTCTGGCACACTCAGAAACCTAAAGTGAAAACTAAAGGGACCTGAGCAAAACTAACCACATCATTAACTCCAGTGACCCAAAGAGCTGGTATCTCATACAACAACATTGCCTACCACAAAACAGTACATTTGAACAATGTACAAGCACAAATGTCACTGAATCAACATACCAGCATTGGAGGATACAGACAACATAGCCAGTTGCCACAGCAAAGAAACACTTTCTGGAAGCATAATAAAATGTTATAAATAATCTCCTGAGTCAGAGAAGAGTAACACCAGGCAGACCATTTAATGAAGTACTTGTAAGATCAGCAGCAAGAACAAACTGCAGAAGGTTTAAATAAAAGCTTTCAAATCACTAACTTATCAGAGTTTAAGTGAAACTAGACATGATTTATGCAAGGAAAAAAATATATGACTAATCTATGACTAATTTTATATTAATCACTGACTGAGTCCATCTCTGAATTGGAGCGCCAGTCCATGCAGTTTCTGTCAGTTAGTGCTTTGTTTTCATTCTACAAGCCAAAGCAACAGGTTATATGCAGTTTATCGTCTGTGAAAATGCAGGTGTCAGTTGATGGAAGATGTAGAAGTGACTGGAAGACATGGAAGATTATTTTATGAACTTAATTGAAGATCTCATGCCCCCAGCACCCATGTTATGGAAGCAGTGTGATAAGAAGTCTGTGCAATCAGATATGAGAGAATTCAATCTCCTGGAAGACATTTTCCATAGCACGAATTTGATACCACCAAATACTGGTCTTGTCAGTATTCTGCCTCCTTCATAGTTATGTCAAGTTTACTGACACCAAGGTGACTAAAGTCGCTGATCTTGTTAATCACATGGCAACCCGGAGCACACAGGGTGGACAGCCACCTTCAGGCTTCACTTCCGTCCTTGTGTAAATACCAATAACCAGTGGGTGTCTCAAGCAGCCCTGGTTCTGGAAGCCAAGAGGCTGCAAGAGTTTCGTTAGAGAAGACTGCTTTTTTAGGGTGAGATGATCACAATGGGCTGTAACGCTGCTATCACTAAACTAACACAAAAAGATTATCAAAGTGTTTTCTCTCTCACAGGCACCAGTTTGGTCTTACTCTTCTACACATGCAAAAGAGCCAAGAAAAGCCTCCACGTGCCTCTTGGCTGGAGGTTTATGGGACACCTTCCACCTTGGCATGCTCCATCAAATGCAAAAGGCGCTGCTCTATCAGTGGTGTTCATCTTCCTAATCTGACTGGTCTTGCCACACACCGGTTTCTGTCTTCCTTCCCAACTCTACTAGAAATAAGCACAAGACATTCCTTAACAAAAAGGGATCGGGCTCACACATAAGGTTTGCCATAACATTTTTCAGGAAGGTGCCTGCCCTTCAATTACCTTGAATTGTTATGGGCGTCCTTCACTTTAAAGTTCAGTCACAGCAATACTTTGCCATTCCTAGAAGGAACTTAAATAGCTCCAACACCACAAACTTATAAAATCCTGTTAGTGAGGCACACACATCCAAACTCTGTGTTTCCAGAGCTGAGAAGTGAGGTGGAAGCTATGCAAACAGCAAAAACCAAAAGCACTTACCAGGAAAATGAACAAAATACGTTTTTTTCTGTTGTTGTAGCTGTTGTTAAGAAGAGGCAGCCAAAAGATTTGAGTTAAAAAACCTAGAAATTAAGATCAACATAACTAGATGCTTTGCCAGCTTCACAAGTAAAACTTTTATACATTTATTTTGCTATTTCTCTATGCAGACACTTCAGTTGTTGCAGCCCTTTTAAGTTGGTTATGTGCTAATATACATGCACACAACAGGATTCAGATGTCGTGTTTTCATATGCACTGCAAATAATCCTGAAAATACCATTTCTACTAATCACATTGTTCCACACAGTTTTAAAGCACATGATTGCAGAATAAAACCCTCACCACATATTTTTGGCCTGGAATCTAAAGGAAATTAAGTTTATGTGGTAGTGTTGTTTGTCAGTCCTCACCCTATTAAATTTTCAACTCGCTAGTCAATTTTGACCACGTTTGGCAGAAGGCAAAGAGATCTGAGTAGGTGTCACATTCTTACATCTTTGGGAGAAATTAGTATGTAGGTAGAGGAGACACATCCAAATTAGCCTCACACAGAGTCAAACTCTGCTGCAAGAAGTCAACAATTCCCTGGTTTGTTTGGCCCAGCAGCCGCTCCGTCAGCATCTGCATGTGGGCATCCAGCGCACATGTTGACTCCTGTGTGACCAACATGAGAGACACTGGAGAGAAACCACGGACAAAGTCAAAAGGAAGGGAAAAGATAATTTGGAGATAAGGAACAGCGAAAATGAAGAGGTCCAAAGAGAAGGATCACAGGTCATGGTGGACAGAAGGCCAACGCACACAGGGGAAGCAAAATTGTAAAGAACTGGTTTTGTCAACTCTGCTACCTGAGGGATAGTTGGTGGCAGCTCTTTGCCATCTCCATACCTACAAGCATGATAATGTCCTTTCCCTGCCCTCCTTCCATCCCCTGGAAAGCTCACAATACACCATGCTTCCATCACATCCTGGGCTAGTTGTTTACAAGCCATGTTTCATCTTCAGATACCCACAAATAATGCTGGATGCTACTGGGTCCACAAATGGACCATGCCTTCAGCTGGCAGATGGGACAGGAGCAGCACAGCAGCAACCGAACTCACACTTGGGAAAGAGCCGGGGCAGACTAGACCCACCTCAATCCACCTGCATCACAGCTGCAACAGAAAGCAAGATTCCTCTCCAGAACTGTCACCTATGAATTGCAGCCACCTTACTCTTCATCCCAGGAAAGGAGAAATGCACACCGCATCCCATGAAGCTCTTGCTAGGGAATGGAAGCAACCCAGAGGCACTACTGAAAGACAACCAAACAATACCGCCTGTAAGGAGTACAAAGGGAACAACAGGTTATGAGCCAAATCAAGATAACTTGCAACCTATGTGGGTTGTTTTTGCCCAAGGAGCTCTCAGTATCATAAACCTGGACAGCTATTAGGGGATGAGAAGTATGATCAAATTATCCCTACTTAAGAAGAAGGGGAGGGCTGAGGGCCAGAAACAAGCAGTGACTTCCCTGAGGGGTACCAAGCTGCCAGGACGGGCAAGGGGAGCATGCTGCAGAGCCAGGATGGACATCCACCCCCAGCCAGGGCTGAGCAACCCCAGGGCAACTCCCACAGCCACCAGTGGCAAGTGAGGCTCACCCCACTCCCTCTCTGCACTTAGCAGCTAGCAGACAGGCAGCAGGAGGTTTTATTTGTGTTAGTTCTTAGAAACGAATGCTTCTGCACCATGAAAGCAGAATGCAAATATCTCCTCCCCACGCCCCCACAAGCCTTTCTGGTTTAGTTTGATTTTATTCAAGAATCTTCTTTATAACCAACCTATTACAGCACTTTATTTAAGGACTAAGTAAGGATGCTGCCACCAGCATTAAATACCCTTTCACTAACAATTACAGGGCATTATCCTCAGAGGAAAAACTTCATTAGCTTTCAGTCTCTCTCCTTCTTTAAAGAGGTCAGTGTCTTGCAACAACAGAGAAAACAGTTTTTCTCTCAGGGAAAATACCAAAGATGCAGTTCAAGACACAGAAAAGATGCAGGCAGAGCACAAGACTCATGGGATAAACAAGATGCAAAATCATCGTCCCCTTCTAGACCACCACTGCAAGTTCAGACCAATCACACAACAATTWAAAAAGTTACCAGCAGCAGCTCTCTCCATCCCCTCCATGGTCTTAATATATCAACTATGTCTGCGATGGCAGCCCACTTGTCAGAGGGCACTTCATCCAGCCCTCAGACCGAAGCCCTGTGTGACCACAGCCGGCAGGCTCTGCAGGAAGCAGGGTTGGATGGCCACAACAGTCTGAACAGCTCCATCACTGCCACAAACGCCCCGGATCAAGAGCACCACGTGTCCTGACGGCAGCRTGGAGAAGACGCTGGTCCAGTCAGGAGCACTGGATCTGTCCTGTGATGAGATGCTCTCTTGCCAGCTGCAATAGTCTGACTCCTCTTATTAATAGTAGGGTGCTGGCATCTATAGCCCAGGGCTCTGAGCCAAGCACTGCAGTGTGTCAAGAGCAAGGTGGCACGGTTTATGGAATAGAGCTTTGAAACACTAGGGCTGGGAACAAGACAGAGCCTGAGCATAAAAATAAAGGCATCCAACAAAAACAATAAGCCTTAAATGTCAATGAATTACAACTGACAAATGCATCGTAGCAGAGCCTGAAACAGAGCCGGGTGGGGATATCTGACCCCAGAAAGCAGTATCTTCACTTACGAGCTTTCCACTCAACTTGGTCCTATTAACTCTCTTACTTCACCCACCCAGTTTTCACTCTCATGGAAGAACAAGCAGCCCTAACCACCACAGCAGCCAAGCAGAAACTAGTTCAGTGAAAGCTAGTTTCATATTTCACATGAAATATGAATAAATAAATATTTCATATTTAATTGGTTGGTTGGTTTGTTTTGTGGAAGGGAGGTTGGTTGTTTTTTAAGGAAGGAGGCAAACTTTGCTTAGACTCCAACATGAAAGTCAGATGTGAAAGAACTACTTACAAGATGCTGGGAGCAAACAAGTGCACCATTAAGTATGTGTTGCGTTGTATCTTCATTTAGAAATCACCTAATAACCATCTTTCCCATGGGGGACAGTTAATATTAGAAGCCACACACATCCTACACAAGGATGTCTCTATTAAACATCCTACATAAGGATGTTCCTAGAATCCAGTAATTTAGCAAAACAGATTTTTAACTGCTGTGTAAAATTTGGGCCACAGCAAAAAGACTTCAATGTCACTTAATCTGATTATTTTCCACCATGTAAACTAGGGAAAGGACCATCTTCAGGAGCATATTCTGAGAGGTGGTGGAGCACAGGGAGACCCCATCCCCTGCACAGAAGGGCTGGGCGAAACCTAAGCCTTTCAACTGGAAGACTGCAGAGTCTGTCCCCTCGAGCCATACCTAGGAGCACGTGTTGCTGTCCCACAGAGGAGATAGTGGAAGCAATGGAGATGGGAGAAGCAGACAAGGTCTTTTCAGAGAAAGTCACCATCATATCTCTCACCTTCTGCAATCCAACCCACCCCCGTTACTGCAATTTACTTGTTAGAGCCCCCTCCACAGACAATATGAGAGATTGCTTCAATGATGGTGTCAAGATATAGAGAAAAGGCTTTCAGGTGACAGCATGTTTCTGCCTCAGTTCCTTTTACCCTGAAATATCCCCTAAGAATCCTATAAATTTGTGGAGGGGAAAAAATAGCCTCCCATACTTGACCAAATAGTAAAACACAGCTCCTGCTTTATCTACAGGGCAAGTCATCACTTGCAAAAACATTGGGTTTTATGGGGGACAGTACGAAGGAAGACATAAGAATACAGGTAAGTTGTTCTGAATTTGTACCCCAGTACTTTCCAGTGGCTGTCTTAAGTGCTTTTGTGATCGTAAGCAGTCAGTTGTTAAGATTTTCATTAGGAACAGGAGCACTGACCCAAAAAGAGGCAAAGGCCATTTTACTTTGATTTCCACAAAAACCCCTAGCTACTGAGCTCCAACACAACTTTTACTTCCCATTCATTCCTCATTTACTATCTTGTGCACAATAAGCAGAGTTAACAAGTCCATCATTGAACCACCAGCATCCTGGGGGCTTGTCACTGGGGAAAACATTTTACCGTAACAACCACCAGCACAAGAGCATCACCTCATTGAACAGTCCGGGAGAAGGCAAGCCATACTGTTAATTTTGTGTAACTTGTCAAGGTAACTCCTTAGGTATAGCACATCTCTAACACCAGCGAAGACAAGGTCTAGCAGATTCAAGGCTCTTGCAGAGCCCTGAATTTAAAAGAGGATGCAAGTCAAGATGAGCATCAGACAGGACTACATAAAGGCAATGCTCCACAGAGGATGATCTAGATGAACCAGAAGAGCATGAGAAATTAAGTGCAGAGAAGAGACAGACAGATTGGGAAGAGTTTGTACGAGCTGTGTGTGCCACGCTGAGCAGCCAAGCTCTCTTCTGCAGAGAAACGCGTCTCAAGCACAGGGCTGCCAACATGCAACACCACATTCTTTTTTAATTCAGGATTTTCTTCCCCTTCTTTATGCAAGCTGGGGACCCGCAGGCTGAGAGATCACCTGCTACAAGATGAAATTATTAACACAGCTTACCGCAGGTCCTGCCAGGCTCATTAAACCACAGTAACCCTCACATACACAGCAGCAGTGCAGCTGGTGATAATGCATTTCCCCTTCCTGCTTGCATCACTGATTCTTACTCATTAGGGCAGTTGTTATAATCTTTATATAGAACTCCTTTATGTAGCCTAATTTGCCAAGAAGTAATCGCTCTCCTCTTCCCCTGGTAATAAAAATGAGACAGAGCTGTAAAGTGATTTCATTTGCCGTTTATTCCATGGGTCTCCTTTCCAAAAGTTTCTTTCAGATGTTCTGTATGAAGCCAGATACGTTGGGTCATTAGAAAACGTCTCAGAGACACGCAATGTTTCATCAAGTTTTGTGTGGAAAAGATGAGTAATTTAGGAAGCTTTATATCTTTGACTTTACTTGGCATTTCTTGCCGAAAGAAATCCATGAACTTCCTTCCTTAAAAAATAAAAAAAAGCCCTGAAAGAAAAGCACTGAAGAATTCAACTCTCCACTCAGAGCAGGGTAAATGGAGTTTATCCGATGCTCAGAAAGAGTCGCATCCATGTAAAACAAGGAGAGGAAAGGAGAGCACAACAGACACCCTCTTACAGACCCAAACTACACGCAGGACAGCGATGCAGATCTYGGTCTGCCCTGGCTCGCTTCGCCCCCAGAGTCACAGCAATGCTATCTGGTAATTATGCTGCAGTGTGGTCTGGCAAGCCACAGGCTTCTGGCTTCAGGTTCGGAGCTCTGCTGCCAGCTCATTCGGGGGCTCCAGCACATCTCCCAACCATATTGTCTCAGGCTTCCCTCAGGGAAAACAAGAAAAGACAGCCTAAACCCAGAGCTGTTACTCTATGCTAAGACTACGGTCCTATACATGCAAACCAAACTTTAAAGGCAAATCTTACTACAGCTTTTTCAACATTTTGCTGGACAATGAATATTCCGGATGCCGAAAAGGTCACCGCTGAAATAATCACTGTCCTGCACTGACCACCACTCCCTACAAGCGAGTCAAAAATAGGGAATACAGATTTGTATCCAGCCTTCCCTGTAATTCAAGAGTGTTCACGACAGATTATTTTGCTTCTGGCCGAGTCCTAGTCCTTGCTGAGCCCTCAAAATTTCTGTAAACACTCACCAAGGAAAGGAAAACGAATCATTGGCTTGCTGCACCTCATTACACGCAAACCTCATTGCTTTAGCTGTTTAAAACCATCCACCCCAAGCAAAGGAATAGGCTGTAGTTACAAACTCTGAACTGCAAAAATAGTACTATTTAAGACAAAAGGGAGAAAATTGTTTTTAAAGAGTAGAACTATTCAGACAGTTGGTATTTGCAAAGACCTTTTTCTACATACCTCTACGCTTCTGTGTTTCCAAACAGCCTTTCCATACTGCAGTGAGTTTTGTGTAATTACTAGCTAGGCAGAGAGAAACTTAATTGTACTGTATTAACAATTAAGGTTTTGACTTCCTATCCAAGGGCTCTACTACTTTTAATTAAAATTGCACGTTGTAACGTTGTTAAGACTATGCAAATCCATACCGTGAAGTCAGCTCTAATAAATGCACACGTAATCTTTGAGCCTCCATACAAGGATGCTGATACAGAGTCAAAAATAAGCTTTGTTAGTACAGAAAAAAAACCCAAACAAATACACGAGGGTCCAGGAAATGGTTTTGAAGGCTGAACTTCGCATAATCCATCCTCAGTGTCTTTTCAAAGCCACTATAAGTCTCTTCAACTCCCTGTGTTATTAGAGCGCTTTACAACAACGTTTTCCATCAGATTTGGAGCAGATTGAGGATTGCAGCTGGGATTTCCCATATGGCAACCATGCAAACCAAAGCCAAAAAGACGCAAGACCCAACGGTGCTGCAATGTCAAGAAAGTAAGAGAGCACTGAACAATATCAACAGGAAAGTCTGCTAACCCAGGCTAACACCAAGCATCTTCTCTGTCTGAACATCAAGGAGCCAGTTCTGATTCAAAGCGTACTTTTTACAGGGTTATAGCACAGACTTAATGGAGCACCGCCTAAATATCCATTTCCTCGAGCCGAGGCTGGATTAGTCCCCAGAAAGCCAAGTTCCAACGCTCGTACTTGCACATCATGAAAGCAGAGGGAAAAGGTGCCAGGGTAGGGCTAAACCAATTTTGAATGTTTTCTGAGTCCTTTCATGTCCATCACAGATCCTTTATAGTCAGAGTTGTGAAGACGCGGTCTAGTCATGAACCCCGAGGGAGAACGATCCAGACGTACGTGTACCCACTGATTCAGGAGCTGGAGCCATTTACTCCCCCAAGCAGCTGCAATTAGCCCCGAGACGGTCCAAAGGGGCAGGGTGGGGTGGGAAAAGGGAGGAAGACCGAAGGAAGAGAGAAGGGCCGTGTGGCCACCTGCGAGCCCTCCCCAGGGAGGCTGCCTCTAACCTGGGCTGGAGGGAGAAGCTCTCCCTGCTGCATGGCCGTCCTGCTACTCTCTTGCTCCAGCCTGCTTGGCCAGGGAGGGAGAAGGGCTGCATGGCAGGCAGGCACATCTGGCAAGCAGCTCCCATGGGTGGCTGCCAGCTCCAGTGGGACAAGATTGCTCCGGGCCGGACGGGGCAGCAGGGAGCTCTGCCACAACCCCTCGCCAGTCGTCCCTCCGGCTTTGCTCAGACTAAATTCGATAGGGCTGATCAACCAGGCGAGCGCCTCATCAATGCAAACTTAAAGCCCCATGTGGCGTTATAGCTGTGACGACTGGGAACTAATTTTGGCAAAGTGTGGGGCTTTCTGGAAAGCACAGCCAGGAAAATGACAAATAAAGGCCCGTACAATTTGTCTCACTGGTCCTCCCAGTACCCATTTCATTACATCACTATTTTCCTAACTAATAAAGGTCAAACTATAATTTTTGTTATTTTACATTTATAGTTTCTCTCAAATGAAAGGTATTCTTACGCCAGGAAGAAGCAAAAAGGACATTTGTTTGCCCTACAGATACTGTAGCAAACTCAGTTCAGAAAGAAAAAAAAAGAAACGTTTATTTCCCTAGTCTTTTTAAAAAGGGAGAAAACAGTGAACAAGAAGCCAAGATTATTAGCAGACAGAAGAAAAAAAAAGAAGAAAAAGAGCAATAAGAGCCTTTATTCCCAAGAGCTCCTTCTAAATAACTTAGGAGACTCCAAGCGATGCAGCTGTACTTCCTGTGACCTGCAGCGTTCAGTTTGGGAACGGGAGGAAGGTCACCGCCTTGGAACAGCTCAGTACACCCACACTGCGCATGCAGAGCACTCAGCTCAGAAATGCATTACACCAGGGCAGAGAGATGAACTGAAAGATACTGTGAGAAGGTCCTTTCTCACGGCGCAGGAGTGGAGGACTGCTGGTCTACGGAGCAGTCCTGCAAAGGGCACCCGCTCAAGCTCGTACACGGTAGCAGGCTTCTCTCAGGACTCCTTCGGAGCAGAGTCTGCAGCAGCGATGGGAGACAGAAAAGCGCTCTCGCAACACACCGTTAAGAGAACGCCAACCAGACAACACGCACGTGCTGTCCTCGCTCCCAGCTTCAGGCAGGCTGGGTATTTGTAAGAGTGATATTACTAAGTAGCAAATTCAGTTCACGATGAACCACGCTGTATTAGCATGCTTCTTCCTATAAAAAGCATTTGGAAACGATACGAGCAGCTATACACACAATACTTTTTACAATGCACACACAGCCCGAGGAACATCACTTGATGTATTATTGATAGGCAGCCAGTTCAGAGGCGAGACAGACTTTGAACAGCATTGCAGCAGGAGGGTAGGGTACAGGGAAAGAAAATGACAGAACGAGAATGCTAAATTGCTGCAGGACTTAGATAAACGGACTAATTAGCAGAGAGTTTGTCTACATTGAAAAATTAACTCAAGCGTTGCCCCTAACTTGACCTCCCATCTGCATCTTTAATTGGAGCATGGCACTTTTAACTTGAGTTGGCGGGAGACACAGCCAAAAGTTTTATTAAGCACGTTTAAGCAACACCTGAACACCAGTGCAAGCAGGCAACACTGAGGGATCCCTAAGCCCTCCAATTTTTCCCTGCTATTTTCCCTCTGCCATGTGCACAGGTGCAACACCCTTGTACCCCGTGGACAAATTCAGAAAGCAACTGAACTTTTTATATATATATATATTTATATAGATTATATATATATTTATTTTTAAAGTTTAGTGCTATATAATAAATATAGCAGAGCATTCAGACCCCTTGGCATCCTACAAGCACAGATACTGCTATCCAGAGCATCATCCTTCCTTCAAAGGATGCCCAAGATCGCTTGAGCTCGACTCATTTGAGACAGGTCAGCTCCGCCGGGATACACAGCTGGGACCACCTCTCCTCACAAGCTCTTCTCTTCGGCCACTCACCAGGGGAGGGGTGGCAAGGGCACCATTCAGTATTTCAGGCACACAAGCCCTTCATCGCTAGCAGGAGCCAGTATCAAGCTCAATATACACGGGGAAGACTGCTACGGGCTTAACTCAGTTCTGAAGGATGTCAGCAGGCAGAAAGGAGGTGAAGTTGCCGGTCCCTGTGAAATAGGAGGGGGAGGTAACAGTTACGCTTGCCTAGAGCAAGGACGCATTGCACCCTGACTCAGGATCCCTTGCGTTGGAACCCAGCCAGAGAGCCCAAATAATAGCCCTTCTGCTCACAAAATCACCACTGAATCTTGACTGTTCACAAGCTGTCTGGAATACAGTTTTAAACTCATTTAAAATACAACGGGGAAAAGAAATTCCCACCTCCCATCACCCCAAGAAGGTATTAAATTGATGCTTTCTCCATTCTTGCTTTGACTGTTTTTCATTATTCAGTTCCCCAACAACTAAATGCTTTCTTCAAAATTGACAAATTTTAAAGTATTGTTTTTTTATGTATATTTTTATACTTCCTCCCTGCACATGATGCCCTTGGAAACCTTTAAGTATTGCATATGCACAGATACGGGAATTTTGCTTTTACATGGATTAAGTGTCTGCATTGTTTCTTTGAAACATCCAGCTTGTGTCTTTTACAGGAAATTAAATTAACACAAAGCATCTTTTAATAATCATAAGAGCTCTCCAACAATTCAATTTGCAAAAAGACAGACCAGCATTCTGCATTACAGTAGGTGGTTTATCAAGTGTTTTGACAGAAGATCTTGTTCAAAGCCTTGTCCAGAAATTTAACAGCACCCCGTACTATTCCAGTGATGCAGTCAATGAACAGAAAACAATGACAAGAGCACAGCCAAGCAACCGCTCGCTCTGTTCGCAGACTAAGTTGCTTCAGAGTCTTAAAATCTGGAAGTCTCTGGGTACCAGCTAACGTAATCCAACTGAGTCGCAGCCAGGATCAACTCTGTGAAGGCAAGTTAATACTGATCTGCTTTATTCTGTTTTCCTAAAATGAAGCCAGCTCTGCACCGCCGGAGGCCCCAGCCTTGTGAAGGAGGGAGCCTAGTGGTTCCACTCCCAAAACCTGCATGAGCTCTTGGCAGAGACTCCTCGGTACAGGTCACCTCAGAGGATGCACACGAGAGGAACAAGGGGAAGAGACGGAGAGAAAGAAAGACAGCATCAAGGTACGGAGAGGACTCGAAACAACTAAGAAGCCCAGGGACAAAGCCTGCTACGTGCATGTGAGCAGTTGCCCCTACTGAATACATAAAACATGGCCAGAGGCAGCAGCCCAAACCACAGGAAAGCCCTTGCTTTGACATACCGACCTCTCCACATGCCGCTTGATCACCTGTGCCTCCCTGAAAAGCGCTGCTCCCGCTCAGCCGTACGGTCTGACCTTGTACACTGCAAGGGCTCTGCACGCTACGCAGTCGTGCAGCCCTGTCTCAGAGGAGCTCGGGATCCAAAAGTAGGAAGACAGACAAAAGGCCTGATAGCAGGAAAGCAGTGAAAACGAGGGAGGCAACATATCCCAGCCTCAGAGGGAATGAACGGTGGAGTTAGAAACAGAGCTTAGCCTGGCCTCATCCACCCAGCAGCAGCTCCGGCATGAGCACAACTAGCTTTTGCGCAAACGCTGAGACATGGAGCATGTTCCAAACAAATATTCCTTAAGGGGGAAAAAGAAAAAGAAAGATGCACCAAGTAAGACTTTTGGGACAACTACTTTTGCTCCCGGGTTCATGGGCTTTAGCCTATTTTTAGTAAGTTGTCTTCGCAGACACCAAGATAACATCTCTCCCCCTCTGTACGTACACAGCTGGACATGAATCTTCGCAGCCTGACAGACAGCATCTGCATTCAACTTCACAGATGTGAATTACAATAGGAAGTCTCGAGAAGAAGCCTCTTCTCTGGAAATCCAAACACAAGTAGTTAATATGGTCCCAACGCTGAGCATAGGGCCCATAGGAAGGAGGGACCCACAAGTGCAGAGTTAGAAAGTTCCTTCCTCACCACCAGCAGTATTTTCTCCATCCTTTATTCCTAAGCAGCGCGCTTGAAAAAAATCAACATGCGCGATTCAAATGCTGTAATACAGAATTGCTCCTTTTCTCCAACACAGGCGCTATTAGCACACAGGATCACAGCTAAGAATCAGTGTTTCACTGGGAAACTGCCTCTCCTCGGCCATCACAGCTCTGCAGAGAGGCTGCAAGTCTGTTTACATCCACCAGATCAACACAATCTCCCTGCGGGCAGGAGAGGCAGCCGGACCATGTGGGCGCTGCTTTCCCATGGAGGAACACTGCTGTGTCCCCGTGCTGACCTGCGGTTTGAAATTCCTAGGTGGCATCCATCCCTTTCCAATCCCAGCCCTGCAAGTAGCAAGTGGCATTGCAAACCCTCCGGAGCATCAGAGTGCTCTGACTGTTCAAGCCCAGCGTAAACCAGACTGTAAAATTACACTGGTCTATCTCTTGCCTCCACTGCTCTTAGACACCAGCACACCTCCCAGAGCATGCACATTTTTGTACACTTTTCGTTCCTCACGAGGCCCAAAACCCTCACTGGGAGAGATCTGCCCACTCCAAAGACACAAGCCAGCAAAGCCCTGTGCCCCCAAGGGCTGACGCCAACTCCACCCAGAGAAAATCATCCCAGCCTCTGAGGCTGTCCTTAACGCCATCACTGCTGGGAAGTCCACCATACCCTCACCCCAGTACTGGGAAAAGGGGACGAGGGCCAGAGCCAGCCCCCAAAACACGTTTTCCCCGCTGTCATGGGAAGTGCCAAGCTCCCTTTTGATTGTTTGGCTACCATCCAACCTCCAGCATTCCCTGACCCCCACAAGAGGCTCTGCAGCAAGAACAGAGCTGTTGCCCACCCACTCGAAGGCTGCCCCGACCAGATTGGTTTCCCTTGCTTTCCACATCCCTGCCACACGCTCCGTTGCTGCGGAGCACGAGGAGGAAGCAGGCATACCAGAACAGAGTGCAAAATCCCGTCACATACGCGAACTGGCTCCAGTTTGCCCATGTTAGCAGGGCACAGAAACTGAACTCTCCCTCCTCCATACGAAGGAGTGTGCGGGTCCACAACCACAGATTCACCCTCAGCAGGCCCATGTTTAGCTACTTTACTTCATCTCCGGCACCCCTCCGCCTCCCTATACCCACAGTCCTCTCCCATAAATCTGCCTCATTTCTTGCAAACGCCTACGCATTGAGCTTGGCGTACTGGCTTGTCTCAAAACTTTGTCAAGCCTCATACAGGCGCAGCCAACTTTTCAAGGATTCACTTTTTGTTCTTCATAGTCTCAAAGCTATGCAACATGTTGAGTCCGCGCTGTAACCTCCTGTTTATCGCGGAACGCGTAACATAGTTTAATTTGGATTAATTTCACGTATGGTTTCTATCAGACCCCGGAGAACCTCTGGCTGCCCTCGCACTTCTGTGTAAACATCAACCAGATCCAGGCATGAGGCTCTAGATATGGGAAGCAAAGTCTCTGCCTCAAAGCTTTACAGTGCAAGCTAGACAAGAAGGATTAAAGAAAGGAAACCACGTAAATTACAGCGCTCTGAATTTCCCGTGTACCTGGGGGAGACTGCGGGATGCGGTACAGAGGGCAGRGACATGCGCTTAGAGGACGGACCCCACAGCAGGTGGAAGCACACGTAAAGAGCACGTCCTCCGACCGGGCCCACGGAGGCCCTCGAGGGTCACACACGCTTCGGCTGCCAAGACCACTCTTCCTCTCCCCTGCTCTCAGAGTGGCCAACAGGACAGGGGATGCTGGGTCCAGCCAGGCAGCGGCACGGCGATGTAGGCTTGCAAAACAGATAGCTGCAACATCAGGGATGGCGAGGGGCAGCCAGCTAGCTGAGCACACCTGATCCAAAACTTTACAGCCTGGAAGGGGCATTTTTTGTTATATTTATGTCAAGCAACAGTATTTTGGACTGTGCTGTTGTTGTATCCTTGACCCTGTGACTTCTAACTCTTGGAGCCCGTAGGGCCACCTGTTCTGCCACAGCTGGCTCCGGAGGAGCTCCCCCACCACCCAAGCAAACCCCCACTAGCCCAGCGCAGTCCACCCCTGGCCCTCTGTGGGGCCTGTTTCCTTGCCCCTCACTTCCAGGCCCAAAGCCTTCAGCAGCAGAGACCCCACCAGCCCCCCCACGCAGGGGGGCAGTATCAGGATGTCCTCCTCCCTTCACCAACCATCTCCTTAACACCTCACCCAGACAAAGGGGACAACAGCAAAGGCATCTTCACTGGGGCCATCACTGGGTCTCCACCCCTGTTAATCTCTCTTTTTCCAGAAAAACATGGCAAGTTGGGCAACGCAAAGTTGAGGTCTCACTAAAAGCAAAAGCAGGACTTTCATTGCCTCTAGCAGGTATTTCATCCACTGCGCTGTGTTTTCTCGCTCTGCTTACGGCAAGTAACATCTTACCCACAAACAGCCCAATGTCTTACGGCAAAAGGGACAGCAAACCCAGTGCGGCTCAGAGGAAAGGTGGCAGGGTCCCATTTCTTCTTTTTAACACAGAGAAACAGAGACAGCCCCGCTGTTTTGCTCCTAAATGCACACTCTGCGGGAGCTATATGAACACAGCTGGATTTAAGGAAGGGAAATGTTGTTCCTCGCCACGTGCAGCAATAAAGCCAGGCCCTAATTGCCGCAGCCATAGAAAGATGATATAGCACATTTAGTAAGAAGAGGAATTAACTGCAATATCACAGCCAAATTCCAGTTTAGCATCAGCAGTCCAGCTGGATACACTGTCCTAAAAGACCAGGCAGCCGATCCTAAACTACTGCCACATGTATGTAATTTCCTTACCCCTTCAGTCCCTCCCCTCCAAAAGAGGTGCTGCAATGCATCAGTATATCAAGGCAAGTCCCTACAGAAACATCATCTTGTTTCAACTACTTCTGCATTTACAGATGCCCGACAGTAAGATTAGCCTTGCATAAACACGGCAGACCTAACTCTGCAGCCTGTTATTTTTATGCCATGCCCCAAAGTGAATGGAGCTGCATAAGTCACAGACGCACGTCAAGTACGACCTCACATTTATTTTGACAACTGCATTTTCATACCAGCGCTGGGTTTCACTATGAGCAAAGTGACTTTTCAGGACAGTGTGTCAAACAGTTTCCCTTCATGGGAACACAACAGGGCAAGACATTTGTTGCAAGAAACTCAAACACACACCAACCACAATTTTTGTTCATCATATCTCTGTGATATTTTTACTGATGAATGAATAAATTATCATTTACATCAAAGGCAAGATTTCCAGTTGGAGGTTATTTACTTTCACTTCAATCACAGCAGCTCTGTCAGGCTAACTCAAGATACAGATGATGTACAAACCAAGCAGCAAGTGCTCGCATGCTGGGAACTGTTCAAACAGGAATAATTCAATCTTTTTGTAGTCTCACCCTGGCTAATTTGCCACAAGCTGCCTCTTTTCAGATGCTACGTGAAACACGAGAAAAAAAACAAGCAGGATTAAGCTGGTACGTTTACAATCAGTTAATCTACGGAGAGTTCAGGTCAGTTAGTTTTCTACGTAAAATAAAATCATTTTTTTCAGCTTCACAAGGTTAAAGGAAAACAAAAACTTATTGCAGTAACCAAACATTTCTCACCGGACAAGTGTGCAGCGATTACTTAACTAATGCAAACGATTTTTAGTCCGCATGCAAGGAATGTATGGGATAATTGTAGGGCACACTCTTCCACCGGCATTTTACAAGTACTTTTTAGGTAGCTATGGAGACGTTACAGCCTTTTTCATTTTGCTGTCATAACTAGACAGCTATTGATTTCTCTGTAAAATTCCTTGGAAGACTGGGGAAGGAAGGAGGAGGTTTAAGTACCACAAGGTCTGAGAGCAAGAAGCTGAAGAAAATGGAAACAGATTTCAGATGGAGACAGCAGCATGGTGGCTCCTTGCAGGAGGCAGCCTTGAACTCCAGGTCCTGCTTTTGTACTTCTGAAAGTACGAGGTAAACATACACCACTATATAGCATGCAGGCAACAGAGGGATACCCTCCCAACCAGGTCCAAAAGGAAAAATATTTCTAGCTACCACTGCCATCACCCTGCACAAAAGGAGGCACTCTCCGACCGAGGGCCTCCTGCGGTTTTGCTCCAACACAAAGCTCTCTGGAGATGTGGTGGGAGTCCATCCTTGAAATCATCATGCTGGGCTACAAGATGTCCCCTCTCCCTCCAAGCAGTTTATGTGGAAGCCTCATCCCTGGCAGGCCTTGCAGGTAATCAGTGCCTCCTCTCCACCTTCCCCAGGCATCACAGCCTTGCGACAGACAACTGGTCGAACAATCCTGCACTTCACCCTCCTTCCGACAGCAGCTCAAGAGCTTGCCATAAGCTGAGCAAACACTGGTCCTCCGTGGCCGATTCCACCACGATGCCCAAAATGATCCCGAGAGAAATGCCATTCACCATATTGACATCTCTATGATCAAACGCTTCTGCATATGCAGATTTAAAACCGCGCATCATGACAAGCGAGTCTGAAACCCGAGATACTGACCTGGAAAACACTGTGTCACACAGATAAGGACATGCAAATAATTATGTATTTAGGCCCCATTCAGAAACTCCCCCAGTAATGAGAACAACAGATCAGGCTTGTAACAGATTTTTCCCTTTGGATAAAACAGAAAGGAAAGCCTGTTTGACCAAAATATTTTTCTTAAATTCACCTTAGACCCAGTCACAACAATGGAGCCAGAACCTGCAGAATTATCTCTACCACCAAGCTGCAGGAAGTTTACCAGCACCACCCTGAAAACAAATCTCAATCTTCTCATCTCCACATTGCATTTAAAGCCTCGCGGCTGTTCACCAAAAGGACGCTCTCAAGCAATACCGCAAACAGAGAGAGAGCGCGAGCAAGACGCTGCTGCTGAAGCAGCGTTTGCACCTACGACAGACCTGTTACCGCTCCTTTCACGTAACACCCATCTGTCTATGCAACCACATCATCAATACTACTTCGTTAATTCGTGTGAAGGCTTGAAAGCGGGGAAGGATTAATCATCCTTTAAGCTCCCCAAGAAGCCGGCTGAGGAGCGTCATTATCACCCTTGGGGCGTACGGGTGCCACCAGCCACCGTGGGTGGAAGCACTTGGTCTAGACTGCGCACAGACACTTTCACCACTCTCAATGACAGTCAGATTGGCCCATGTTCACAACACCCTGGTCACAGCTTTGCCACGTACTTCTGCGGCTGGCGCTACTAGCCAGCAGCCAGCGAGGCCACCCAGCCCCGGTGCCCACCAGCACAGGGCTGCACTGGGAATGGGGCAAGCCAGCCAGAGGGGAAACACCACAGGGTGGCCCTGGGACTCACTCCATCTACAGCTGGCCGCTCCCAGATGTTTCTGCSACCCCAACACCGCCAGCAGCATCCCAGTCTCACAGCAGTACCATGAATCCAGTCRCATGCCACACCAGACGCCGGAGGCATACCACGCAATTGCAGTGTTCCCGTGCCTTGGGGCACGGCCTGGCCTCGGCCGCTCCTGCCACCTGGCTGCATGCCTCCCTCCGGGGCCCTGGGACAGCAGAGGGGYACATCTGCACCCCCAGCCCAGCAGCAGTTCTCCTGCTCGCTCCGAGAGCAGAGCCACACTGCACACACCTCCCTGGGGTCCCCCAACCAAAATGGGCTCCAGCCCTCCCAGGCAAGGGCAGCGGGAAGAGACGCGCGCTCCCCRGCAGCGTCCAAATTCCTGGTAGTGCTGCACGTCCCGAGGAAGCCCCCAAAAACACATTTCTGTGCCAGCACCGTCAGAGGTTGCAGCGGTCCTGCCTGGCACTACACAGGAGGTCCAACACCAGCTCCAGGATGAGTAAGCAAACCTCTGAGAGGATAATTCTGGTTAGGACCTGTTAATTACGTGTTTCACATCCAAGGGAAGGTGTAGACCAAGGTAAGCCACTATATGCTCTTTTTGGAGGAGGGAAGAAAACCCACCAAAACCAAAAAACAAACAAAACCCACAAAATATAGAAAAAAATCCCAGCCTAAGACAAAAAATTCTTCTTTATTGAAATAAGAAAAACAGGTTCTTGGAGCCAAATTAAGCTTAGCCAAGAAACATAAATATGCACTTCTGAACCTTCCCTTGATGTTTCCTTTACAAATACAACAAATTAAAAGTGCTGTCACAAGTTAAACAAGCTTCAGTTAAGTGGAAGAAAAAAAATGCTGATGATTCCAAGATCCAACTGACAAGCCTTTTCAGGTCTGCTCTGAACCAAAACCAACTTCCCAAAGATTTAAATTAAGAGTAAAGAAAGAGTCTCCTTTGCTTAATCCTGTTTTGGAAGCAGGACAGAGGATACTACAACAAAGGTAGCACCTGAACCCACCAGGAGGCATCTAGCTACCATATATCTTTCCTGGAAATTAGTTGCTCAACACACCCACCTCTTCTTGAAGAAGACCTTTGCTCCACTGTGCGTACAGCTGTGGGCAGGAATTTGGAACACTCGGTGTGCCTCGGCTGCTCCAACATGTCCTTATACCCCTCCCTCTATGTAAGCCACTAACCCACTGAAATTGTCTATAATACACACCCTGTTCCAGGAGAACAGCCATTTGCACTCAGATCTTGAGAGAAGCCACCAAGGACGGCTACTTCAGCCTCCAGCTGCGATGTGAAGGTCCTCCCTCACAGCACAGCGAGGTCCCCAGGAGGTAGGTTACCCAAAGCACTTGTCAGCTACGGTATGGAGCACTTTGCATTTTCAGTGTACCAGCATTTTGGGGAAGATGAAATTTTTGTCTGGTTCTTAAAAAAGGAGCTTGATGTACCATCCCTCCCCTCCCATTTAACAAAAGTCTATCAGAGATGCTTCCAGTGCAGGAGAGAGACCAAAAAGGCCCCAGCTGACCAGGGAGCACAGCCATCAGACCACCACCTCCCACTGTAAAGTGCGTTTTCCAGCTTGGACATTTGGATAGGGAAACCAAGGCAGGTCACAGCACCAGGAACGCTCCCTGGTCCCAYACAGCCACAGCCTCATCCATGTCCCAGCCTTTGCCTCCCCTCACACCCTGCACACAGCAGCTCTAGGAGGCAGCACACTCCCCACCAGGCTCGCTCCCAACGCTCCTCTGARATGGACAAAGATGAACTCGTGCTACATTTCAGCACAGGTTTATAAACCTAAACCAGGGTGGCAGAGGAGATGCTTCGAATCCACAAAAAAAGCTTCCAAAATAAGGCAAAACAACATAGTCACATGGTTGACATCTACAAATACCCATTCACGCGCAAGCTGAGGAGATCCCAATAGGCTATATGCTCCCTCTCCTTGACAAGACCTTGTCTCCACAGGACTTCTTCTGTATGAGTAGACTACCTGATCCAAGCCTAAGGGAAAACAGATTCTGGCAGTCTCCAAGTGGCAAGAGTGATTTTTACAAACCCACGCTGGCTGTGTCCTTGCTAGGCTGTAAAGAACCCAAGACCACAAGTGCTACAACCGCGTGGGATAATAACTATTTTCAGAAACACAGAAACAGCTCAGCACTTTTTTTTTTTTTTTTACAATGAAGATACTTTTCCTCACCTGCTCTTCAAGGCAGACGTTAATTATCAGCATTACACTCTGCAGAACCTTAATTTGATCCTACACACACCTTCATGTGCCAATCTCATGATGTCCAAAACCACGGAGACCAGCCTCCAAAGGGCCTGCATGTTCTTTTCCCCATCCCTTACACTCCCTATGATCCGGGCTAGTCTAAATAGCTAATCTCCTTCAACAGTGCTTACACCTTTCCCATGTTTTGCAAAGGCTGTATTTCTGTCTAAACTTCATACATGGCTATAGCTAGTGACTACACATACTTTAGAGAGAAAATATCAAGTCAAGACTTCAGTAAAACACCTACCTAGACTTTCTGGATTATTCTGGATCCTTTGAATGGACTTGAAGTTCCCTGAACTCTGGAGGTAATCAGAAATTAAATTTTGCTCAGATCAAGATCCATGCCGTGGAAAGACACTCAGCAGCGCAGAACAGAGTCTAAGCACACTCAGCAAACCCAGCACATCCTCAAAGCATCYGATGTACTGCAAGAACCTCAGATGAAGCTCTGCGCGTGTAGCAACCACGCTCCTCCTGCCCTCTACCTGCAGCGTCCCTGGGACAGCAGGTAGCCAGCAGTAAACCACAGGCCACAAAAACTACCATGAGCAGCACACAGCCTGCGAGCGATGGCTTGGTCACTCCTTTAAGCACAAGTGTGATCGTGTACCTTAACCACACCTTACCACTGCAGACAGAGAAACCAGCTCTGACATTTTTGCCAAATTCTGCGTCGAGGGGCAAAGGCCAACAAAACAGCCTCTAAGTCACTCACCGAACCACTCTTCTTTACAGCAAAAAAAMCCATTGTTATTATTAAGGACCTTCCTTCTGAATTTTAGAACTCGGTGTGAAATCCTGAGGACTCGCAGTGCGCTAGGGTGAACCCCTTGGCCCGTGAACGCCCAACCATGAAGCTGGGAGAGAACCAGACTCTCATGACCATGCCCGCTGACAGAGCRCACGGACAGCTGTGTGCACAGCTGTGACAGCATCAACCGCCCTTGCTCATCCCCAAAACCAGATCCTGGTGCTGGTTTGGTAAACGCATGTGTGTTCTTGTTTCTRTCATTCATAAAAGAGCACTACAGGGGAAAGACTTGAAAATGAGGAGGTTGGGGGGTTGTTTGTTTGGCAGTTTGTTTGTTTTTACAGTATTAAAGCTATTTTTCTGTTACCAACTAAAAATTGTGTAYGTTGTACCTCCCTTCACAACCACTGCAGTGTCCATGAACTATTTGGGATTATATTCTACATTCATATGTAAAATATACCCTGTACTTTTTCCCTAGATTTTTGTTTCAGAATTGATCAGTCTGAGGAAAGGCATGCAAGACCAAATCACTATAATTTCCTCTTATTTTGACACAACTGCCACAGAGCAAGAAAATAAAGTTGTTCTCCCAAATCCCTCACATTTGGAGCCATGAGAACTCTTTGATTTAAAATGTGCTGATTCATGCTAGTGGTTATCAGATTTTTCYGATCTGAGATATAATTGGACAGCTGTCTTTGACAGCGCAAAGATTCTCCAGTTTAGAGTTCAGATGCTGCAACAGCCAGCTCAAGTCTCAGCCTTAAGTTTTCCACTGATATTTAGGAAAAAGACTGTAAAGAAAGATGCAAGTACAAATCAACTTTTGGATCAGAGTACTTGATCTTGGAGCCTTTTGTCCACAGGTGGCACTCGATGGGATTTTATTCATGCAAGAGTTGCAACACTGTGCCTTCTGGAAGTGTGATTACCATCAATATGTATGCAAATGGCTGCTTAAAGTCACACTTTTTGTTATTTTTATCTTCCCTCAAACACCACAAGMCAGAGACTGCTTAAATGGCCTCTGGTCCTGGTTCTTTGACACAACYTGCACTGCTTAATGATGCAGAGTGGCAGAAGGGAAAGCGAGCATCCTTACCTTAACACAGASCGGGACACCAGTTTCCAGCCAAGTGCTGGACAGGAGATCTAATCTCCCTGCCTAAGTATTCTCATGTGATATGGGGGAACCAGGCTTTTGCATCTCCCAGCAGTTTTAGCAAGATTCAGATTTGCACCATGCTTTTGAAGAAAGAGGAGAACGATTCTGGTCTTCACCAGGGACCATTCCTCATAGCCCTGAGATGACATGCGGGAGAAGATCCAACATGCAAGGCACGAGGGTGAGATTTAACAGCATTCGCCCAGACAGCACCTCTAATGAAGAGCGCTCTGATGAAGCATTAGCTCCGTCAGCCTGGAGGGGCCAAGCACTTAACAGCAAGAGAGGACAAGACTCCCATCCAGGGGATATGTCGCGTTTGCGAGACCATACTGCACAGCCTAAGCCCTTCCCATGTTCTCCACCTGCCTCCCCATTAATGAAGATGGCCCAGGCACAGGCAAGGAGAAGAAAGGCTATAGCTACGATTGGCTGCAAGACTTGTATCTAAATATATTTCCACTGAGGAAAGAAAGCAGCTCTTTACATAATTGGTTTATCTTGGCCTTTTGACAGAAACAGAAGCGCAGCCGTTGGAAAAAGGATAAAGCTTTAACCCACCACACTTTCCTTGTGTATAGCAGAAGTCACAGAGGAACAAAGTGCTCTGGAAGCTAAAGGATATCAGGAAATCACATATGCCCATAGCAAGGGCAATACACATCACGGGCAAGCAACTGTGAATTCAGTATGACGACTGAATTATTAACGGAAAATTCCAACCTTTAAACAGAAATAAAGTACTATCTTGGCAGCAAACACTATTAGAAAAAAAMCAGACAGCCACTATCCTCAGCCTGAGCTGAACCAACACAGAAGTCAATTTGTGAGATAGGTGGAAAAAAGAAGGGGGGAAAAAATGGATGCATCATTCCCTGCATCTTGAGGTGTGTTCACAGCTGAGCACCCTTGCTAGGGCGCTCAGAACAAAGAGAGATCCAAAGCAAAGATCCTACCAGAAACCCACTGAGATAGACGTTACAACTTAGCGTGATCATCTGCTAAAGTTGCCTGAAGTTGGAGACACACAACAACTGCAGATAATAAACCCACCGCAAGAGAAACACTGTCCTCCAAAAGAAGGACCAAGCTTTAATTCTGGATCGGATGTTGACCTTTCCAAACATTGGGCAAGAGATGTAATCTCTCGGGAATAACATGGAGCCTTTCCTATGTTATGCAAAGATTAATGCTTGTAAACCTGCCATCTTCAAAAAGCTATTTGAACAGTGAAGTTCACTGATTTCTGAAGCTGTTGTTAAATGGCTACCATTTCTCCATTCACAGTTCACCTGTTTAGCAGTCAACTTTTCAGCACTAACAGTCACTTTCCTACCAAGACACAGGGAAGGCTGATGCCCTAGTCCTACTCAAATGAAAAAAGTCAGCACAAATGCAAAGACTGACAAAGGAAGAGACCTAGGCACAGTACATCTGCTAAGGAGACACTGCAACACACCAGTTTGGCTCTGGGCATACAAACAGATTTACAATAGGGCAAGACAGGGTGGGAGTTTATACTAGATGCTAAATAAACGCTAAATAATTGCCTGGGTATAAACACCAGCAGTAAACAGGAGGCAAGGCAATGTAGTTTACCTCTCCTGGGCTGGATCCAAGAGCAAAGTCGCTAATGGGATGATTAATGGGATCTCACAATTACAAATGGGGGAGGGGGACCACTATTCAGCCTAAGTACAGGAAGGTACTAAGTGGTTTTATTTATGAAGGTATTAAGTGTTTTTATGTATTCTTAGTGCACAGCTGTATGCACAAGCTCCACACAAGAAGAGTGAACACAACAAAACCCGCCTGAACCTTCCAATAAACCTGTTCCTTGCATTTATAAATTTACACATGTGGCTTGGCCAGACAGAAATAGGTCAGATCATAATTGTACAGCTTTAAAGAAGCAACATAACTTGAGTTTTGCTTTGAAGCCTGAAAATAACAAAGGTAAGTACGAGAAGAAGCTGTCTCAGGTATACCAACCTAACTTGCGTATCACTATTTACAAGCCGAGGCAGAGGTTACCAGCACCTTCTTAAGGAAGAGCGTGCAAATTCAGCAGCGGGACGGGGGCTTTACTGACAACCTCTAACACCACAATAATCTCCAGGATGCTCCATTACCTCCCTAAATCCTGCCTAATAGTTGGGCTCTTACTTTCTCTGTTGAAAACTACTGCAAACTAGTGGACTCCCCAGTCACAGGCATTTTTTTTTTTTGCACTCCTCTTGCCCCACCCCAGGAGTCAGGGATACATTTTTGGACCATCTGTACCAGATTTGTGATCCAGCCACCTCTCCGCGCTCACCCCACCTTCACAGAAAACACATAATACAAAGCATAACAAAGGAAATTAGTCAGTTATTCAAATGAGTTTACAGCAACACTATCTTGTCCTGAGTAAGCCAAAGGTATATTTTGATGCAATCTCACCACTGTCAAGAAAGTGACTAAACCTTCTTTGGTTTTAAACCTCTTCAGGGGAAGGATTTTCACTTCATTGAAACTGCTCCTTGAAGCGGTGAAAGACAGAAACATCACAGAAACCCCATTTGGATGGATTCAAGAGAAACAAAACCTCCTGAAGGATGCTGTACTGCGCGCCTCATAGCACATGGCGTTGCCTGTCCTCAGGCCATCCAGACCTGACCAGTGAGCAGGGACCAGACTTGGTCCTCCTCATCACCAGCAAGCGATGGGACCAGACAGGCTGGCAGCACCACCTGGGAACCTCAGTCTCCTGGGAATGGCTGTAATTTCAGGAATGTTAACATCATCCTCACGTTGACACAGGTCACAGGCAAAGTCTCCCCATACACCTCCACAGACATTCTCATCAGGACCCCACTCCTTCCTGCAACATGTTTTACACCGCACAGGCAGCACAGCCCAAAACAGAAACAGGAGTTGCAATTAAGTAGGGAAAAAAAAAAAAAGAAATGACATTCAACACAGCTTTCTGCCCCATGTGACATCCCTGACTTCAAGGCACTCCACCCTGTGTTTCAGGGACAAGCAGAAACGTTAGTCCTCAATTTTTCCAGAGTGCGGATCTGCTGTAGAGCACAGATCTGCTGTAGACACGTGCACAGGACACATCAACTTAAATATTCTTCAAGCAGAACTCTTAAACCCAGAACCAATCTAGCAAATGGATGAAAACTCAGGGCAAAACTCACCGAAGCTGAGGAAGCACTTGAATCTGGACCCACGCGTTTTAGCTCAGGCTCTTGCAATTATCTCATTTAAGAGGGTTACAGTAGCTGCTGAATACCTAACAGCACTCATTCAAAGGCAGCGTGCCTCAAAGCAGGAGCAACGAACCCGCTCCTAAGGGCCCCACTCCACAGCCAGGCAAACACATGGAGCTCCTGCTGCCTTTGGGGCAGAGGGAAACATCAACTTCATACTTCCAGCACAGGAACACCGACCTTAATTTATGAGCAACACAGCACGCCATTGACAGTCATTCTCACCGGCAAGCCGAACAACTCCCTCTGCTTCTAGGAGCTGATCTATTTGATACAGCTTTTCAAGAAACTGTGCTAAATCCTATTGTCAAAACTCCCCTGGGGGGGGGTACTAAGCCAAACTAGGGAGCACTTCATCTCCTAATTTCTTACTGATGTGAAGAAGTTAAGAGGCCAAAATGCTTGCTGCTTTTGGAACCGAGAGTTTAAGCACATTTCAGTTTTCCTGGCTTCTGGGATGTCTTTCAAACCGACCTGCCATGCTGCCTCACTGAGTGCACCGGTTTTACTGAAACCCGTACTTGTGATCTTTATTATAATTGCAAGTCACTTTTGTCCTTCACAAAGTTAAATCCTCAAGCTATGGCTGCTACCTTTAATAGAAACAATAAATCCGGAGCTGGCACACCAAAACATCTTCCTCTCAGATATTCGATCGTGTAAGCACAGAGAATATTCTCACTCTCTGACCCATTTTTGCTGTTTACTTTTTGGAATGCAGAGACACTCATATTGCTCAATCGTGCTGCCATTGCAATACATACCAGACCTTACACATTGTGCTGTTGGTAATATCTGCGCTTGGGCTGAAATAAGGAGAGCCAGCAGAGTCTCTGAAGGCTCAGACACAGCCAAGCCTGAGTCCTAAGCATTTCATTTGTGTTTTTGCACAAGATCGACAGCGCTGCACTTCCACAGGAGAGCACACACATGCTGTTATACCACAGTGAAGCTTTTAACACCGTAGCTTACTTCTCCCCCCCACAGAAATAACTACATAGGTATAAAGCACCTTTTTACTGCTACAGCTGCACCTCAGCCAGGCTGTAAGCTAGCACAGCTATTTCAGTTTTTTAAAAGCCACAGACCTACAAGAAACAGACCTAGAAGAAATAATTACAGGATGTAAGAACCCCAGGCCTTAAATCAAAACACGTTTGTTAGTTCAAGATAAAACTCACAACTCAAGTTTCACAGTACTTTGTGGCTGAAGTGTCCTACTAAAGCCTGAAAAGATTAAACCGGAGCCTACCGCTCCCAAAAATTTCCCTAAAAGCTATGCCAGTTCCAGCACATAGATAAGTTCCAACAGGTCAGAAGCTAATTACCGACCCTCCCTCTGAAACTGCTCTCCTTCCCCCTTCCAGCTAGGATGCAGCAAACGCAGCACGGGAACACCTAAACGTAGCCCGAGGACAGAGGGCCGGCTGGTTTTTGGCAGGGGGGAGGGCAGCCTGGAGGGGAAGCCCTCTCGCCCCGCACTGCTCGGGCCACGACTGAGGCGGGGCTGCAAGCGCGGGGGCCGGCGAGCTCCCAGCACCCCCACAGCCTCTCCCTGCCGCCACCCCGAAAGCTGCCCGCTCCCCGCACGGTGCGCAGCGCTTCGGCAGACACGCGGCGGGTGCCCGACCCACGGCGCGGGGCTCATGGCGGGCTCCCAGCCCACGCGTGGGGCGCGCAGCGGCGCCCGGCCCGCCGTTCCCCGGGGGGACAACCGCTGCCCCCAGGCGGGGCAGGCGGCCCGGGCCCATGGCGGCGGCCCGGAGCCCGCCCCGCTGCGGCCCGCACGGCGCGGCGGGAGCCGTCGGGGCGCTCTGCTGCCGCCGCCGCCCGCGCAAGACAGCCGCGGGGAAGGGCACGGCGGGGGGTCATCCTGCCGGGACACAAAGTTGCCGCAGTCGGGCTCGGTTCAGTTTCGGGCAGCGGGGCCGGGCCCCGGGAGCTCCCCGGCGCGCCCCTTACCTGCGCCCAAACCCCGGCGGGCCCTACCCGGGGCGGCCGCGCCTCTGCCGGCTCCGGGCAGCCCCCGCCACCGTCCGGTCCGGTCCGCGCCGCTCC